>JAQPZY010001518.1:885000-1485000 GCA_029931535.1 Margaritifera margaritifera
GTTATCTAGAGGATGATCGACCTCGGTGTTATTGCCCGGATCGAGTAAATAATAAAATAAAGTATGAAATTTATAGATGGAATAAATACAGATCTGAGCAGATATATAGAACAGAATAACACGAACCCCCGTACATGAAAATAACAATTTAATCAATCCCATAAAACAAATTGAGATAATACATTACATTAGGAAGATACACTTCTTTTTGAAATAAATTATGCACCGAATTTCAACACAAATATACTTATGTAAATAGCCGATATGTTTAAAACGATAGAATTAGTTCATCATGGAATCGAGTGAACAATCGAAGTCATTGCCCTGCCTGCCTGCATAACCTGCTTATCGCTGGTCACTCCAACTTCAATGCTGCTGTCCAGTCAAGATTGATGTTCTCCTCTTTTTTCCCTTCTCCTCTCTCTTATCTCGCCTCTTTCAGGCCCTCCAACTTTGTGTTGGTAGGTAGGTGGATAGGTGGATGGGTCTATTTCCCCTTTCAAAATTAACAGAGAAGCAACCTAAATCTTCTGTCAAATATCCTTCTGGGAGTAGAACATTACTCCACTCTCGTTACGTCAGATATCGTCCTATCGGAATTCAAACAGATATCAAAAGCTATCTGTTCAGGCCAAACCTGGCAGACCATAAACAAACATAGTTTCAGAAGATTAATGTATTTCTAACGGCTATTTCATCACTAATTCACAATAACATCACACGAAGCATAACAGTTTCAGTTCCCGTCTCAATTATACAAATGAATGAAGGAAATTCACTTCATGGCTTAACTACATTAATTTCAGTGAATACTCACTCAAGTCTTTATCATACATGAAATCATCTAAGACAACTTGTATCAAATAAAGTAATGCATGAAATTCTTAGAATACATGATTCCTATAACGATCAAGACGACAAATTCAAACAATTCGTCAAACTCATATAAAGAAGATTATTGTACTAATTCAGATAAATGAACTCAAACAAATAGTTATACTCATATCAAGAAAATTGATCTACGAATTTAAACAAGTAAATTCAAGCAAATACTTATATTGGTATCAACGAATTACATGAGATTGATGCAAATACCTTATGCTTTCAAGTCTTGCTGGCTTCTACCGACAGATTGTGTCCGTCCACTTCCAGACATCTGTCCCTTGAACAATTGTTTATACGAGAGAATTTCCTCCTATTTTACTCGGAGTTAGGATATCTCTTCCTCTTTCGATTGACTGGGGCATATTAAAACATGAAATTTCGTCTGGGAAACACGCCCCTTATTTAGCGTAGCCAATCAGGATTATATATATCTACCGCCTTTTATAAACACACGCAAAACGCGGTCGGCGTAACCCTCTAGATTTTTAAATAACCGATTCGGGTGAATTTCAAAAGATAATACAACTTCCACTAGCTTTATATCTAGTCCTGCAAACTGTCAACTTTGACATTTTAACCTTGTGTCCGACTGCTAACAATGAAGGCTTAATTAAGAATCATTCTCGCCCTCTAACAGGGACATTAAAACCATCGCTGTTTAGCAATTTCATACGGTACCTTTCCACATAAATCTAATTAATTGTTATCTGCCAAGCTAAATCAACAGAAATTTGCACCATTACACAGTTAATTACGCATGCTTGGACTATATAATGCTTTTGATCAAACTGTTATGAGTCTTTAATCATGCTTGATTAGCTTTGGATTTCTGTATGACAAACTACATATTGTCTTATCTGCATTCACGTATCGACCATCCGGTGGAATCAGAACGTTTTCTCCCTCTCTCCGTCCCTATCTGCTAATTTGTATTTTTTTACTTTAGCAATATATTTTAATTATCCATAATACCAAAGTAATTATAATTACATGATATGTATCTTTCTTTTTGATTTATGCTATTCAATTCTGCATTGGTGTTGAGATTGGCAAGTTAATTTCATTTATAAATACATATGCATTGCAATAAGTATATTAAAAATAAGATATGGGGGACACCATCGTAGTCCATACGAACGAATAATCCGGATATTCGGCGTTTTAATATATCTATATCTATATATCTATCTATATATATATATATATATATATATATATATATATATATATATATATATATATATATGTATATATATATAAATATATATAACCCTTCCTTGCTCTCGAAGAATTTATTCTGTAAATAGACTGTAGCCTAATGGGGCTTGGACTTTTCTTGCGAAGATTTACAAATGTGCCTACAGTTGTTCACCACTTTATATTATAGAATAAACATAAACCGTATTATTGTTTTACGCGAGTATGAAAACAATGGAACGCCATTGTTTTTCACATCTTCCATTGCAATCTTTCCTACTGTGCTAGTGTCCATGTCCAAAATGACGTAATATCTCTATGAGCAATCAGTTATTTCTTCTATTGCAAGATTAATAGATTATTAAGTTATGTTCGACTGTCGTCGTCTCCACATACAACTGTCACAAGTTTTCTAAATGCAAAATATACGCATATTTTAAAAATCAAATCGATTACTGTTATAAATTATGCATTCAATGTGCAGGTACTAGAGGCATATGACACATGAAATATGCATACTATATTTGTCCACAAAGTTACATATAAATTTGCAAAGTGTTTACGTTTTGATAGAACTTTTTAAAAATCGAAAGGCTTTGCTCAGATAATGTTGGAGAATTTGATACAGCAGTGATACGATTCATTATCGATGGGTTGAAGTTGAATCTGCCTGTGTACGAGATATATAGACATGTCAGTGACATGCCTATGAAATATAATTTAATGTTATATTTCCTTGTCTATAGTATTCAAAAAGTTGTAACAGTTAATTAAACTAAATGTTAATTACACTTTCAGTATCGGAGGAATTGCAATCGCCATCTCTGCACGTGATTCACACAAAAGAAAACGCTGCTTAACAGGCGCTGACAGAATACTTCACAATGGCACTGCCCAGTGTTTCGTTGCATTGATTACAACTACAGCTGAAACTATTCGGTTTTCTTTTTGTTGTTCTATCAAACTATGCTTCCTATTGTCCAATTTATCGCTTTAAACTCGATAGGCTAAGAAGTTAAACATGATTTGTCAGGCACTTGCCGATCCTGTTTTTTTTTTATCTTTTATCTTCATTTGTTTCCTCATAGTTGTTGGAGATGACTCATCTAAAAAAAGAATGCTGCTTGAGATGCGCTGACCGAATACTTCACATGCACACTGCTCAGTTACTTACTGATTACTCCTGCAGCGGAGAGTATTTAGGCACCCTATAATTCTTGTTGTCCAATTTATAGCTCTAAATTTTATGAGATCCAATGAAATTAAATAGGATTTCTTATACCCTTGTCGTATACCAGGCGTTATTTTTCTTTTAAGGTCCTTTTGTCACCTCAGAGTTGTCAACCTAATCAAACTTATTTACATAATGCTAGTGTTAGCGAGGACATTAAGGACGAGTGCAATTATTGGGATAATATATCTGGGACTAAGAATGCTACGTTATTAGCAGATTACATACACCTAACATTAACCCTCTATTTTTCTGAAATAAAAAAGATCCGCACGTAGCATTATGTAGAGATAAGAAAAGGTATGATGACATATAGTAGAGGCTTGTGTTACAATTTAAAACAAAGCAAGATGGTGGGTATCGTCTGAGTCAGTTGCTGACGTGATGTAGATTTGTTAGAAGCATACTTTGTTTTCCTTATTGAGATTAATATGTTGCGAGAGAGTCAATGAGCAAATTTCAGCATGAAAAAAAAAAAAAAAAAAAAAAAAAAAGAAAATTAAAAAAATGAGAAATTTGCACCCAGATAGCGTTCGTCATCTTGACTTTTGTATTGACTAGAAAAGATTTTCCTCTATTCTCTTTGTCAAAACTCATGGATCCAATTCCTTTGTATGATTTATATCAATACAATTGGGTTTATATCACTCACGACTATACTTCACACATCCTCGTTTTTAATCGATAATTAGTTTTCTACTTTCCACGTTACAGGTATCGGAACTCCGCACAGGAGATTGACGTTAGATGGCATGTACCTCTGTTTTCTTACCTACAATTAGTAACTGGTAATAGACCAATAAGAGAATAGAATGTTATGCAGATATCAACTTCCGTTCCCCGTTCTCTTGTATGAGACGAAGATGCATCGCTCTTGTGGTAGCATTTAGCAATAAAAGTCGATAAATTTGCACAAAAATATATGTCGAGAGCTATCAAAGTGAAGTATATTCGTAGACTTTAACCCAGCAAAATGTGAAAGACAGACCTTATAAAGGTGAATTATCTGCCGATATGAATGTACCGAAGGGAAGCAAAGATGGCCACTTTCCCGTCATTGTCTTTAATATATACAGGATATGATTCAGAAACAAACATAAACACGGTATAACGTCAATCTTCTGTTCATAATTCGGGTATGATTTGTCATACAGTATCTGACATGGACCGCGTATGTATGTATGTATGTATGTATGTATCTATGTATGTATATATATATATATATATATATATATATATATATATATATATATATATATATATATATGATACAATCAATGTGAATGTCCGTATAGAATCGATTCATGAACAGGTACCTGATGAAGAATTCATTTTCTCACATATTGGACATTTAGAACAATCTGCAAGTCAAAGTGATCACGACATCAAACAACCATGAAAATTTGCCCATGAAATTAAAAATTGATGAGTTTAATATTCTGTGATATTAAGTCTCGCAACCGCACCACGAGTGGTCGTCCCTGTTGTTCAAGGCGTCATATGGGTCCCGAAGGGAATTGTAGGACACGTCCATCAAGATGATCGAGCCCTTCGTCTTACATGGGACGAGAAAACCGTCAGTGAGCGATAAGAACTGCTTTCCAAACACTCATCTGAAATGTACGAGTTGTTCTTGCCCGTTGTCTATTTTTTATTCTTCGAGTCTTTTTATTTTAGGTTCTTGGGAGGGATTTGTAAATCTTTCTATTGCACAGGGCAGAGTAGGCGAAATGATATTCATTTTTATCACAGATAACAAACATAGTTGTAATCTAATTTTGGAAAGCAGCATTTACCTACATTACAAATGATCATTAAATTGAGTGTCTATCAGATTTGCGTTCAACCGAAATGTCACAATATGTTACTTTGATCGATACAGGTTAACACACCTTTCCCTCCTCAATGTTAGATACATGTGAATAATGTTTAAACATACATTTATTGTGATTCTAATATTCTTAACAGAATATAGTGTAACATTTAACCTACTTATTTGTTCATTTAGACTATAGATTCCAAAGATAATTTCAATATAAGAATGATATTGGTAATGTTGTACCATTAAACCGATATTGGATATGAAACAAATAAAAAAATCCTGAGTAAAAATATGCTTAGTCAATCGCATGACACATAAGTGTTAAGGGGACTCGATACCTTCAAAATTATAGGTAATCGACTTATAACATTAACTTTGAACTGACCATTTGATAATTAACAGAAACAAAGAATTTATAACATCTCTTATGTGGCAATTTTGTTTTTAAAAAACAACAATTTGTGTGTTTTTCTTTCCTCATAAGAAGAAAAAGTAGTAGCAAAATTCATAGGCACGACTGTTACTAAGATCGTCAAACAAAATAACAAGATATTCAACGCTTAAGAATATTAGAGCATTTATTTGACAAATTATGTTCCATTTATTTTTTTCTATCAATTTTATACAAAAATAACATACATTTAAGAAGATGTGGAAAACAGAAGATTTGAAGCACTTGGATTGTGATTATTGTGCTGAGACGTTTCTCTCTTTCTAGGTAAGGTATATATATATATATATATATATATATATATATATATATATATATATATATATATATATATATATATATATCTCCAGGCAAAATTTAAAGTAATCATACTTGTTTGATTTGTGTTGTTACAATAGCATCTCCGCATTAAATGGATATTTGGATCTTCTGCGACGCCTTTTTTTGTTTACCCTTCATGCAGGATAAAGAGAATGCCGATAATAGACAACTCTTATATATCAATAGGACGTAAATAGTGCAGGCGACTTCAGTTATTGTTGTTGATGGTTTGTACTTAACATATGTTAAAATGAGTCGTCGTGTATTGTATTAATTCCACTTATAGGGGTTTACTGGAAAACTTGAACTATGCTTCATATTATAAGCGTAAACGAATAATTGAATTGAGCAACGCAGAATAATTTGTTACAAACTTGAGTTCCCCACATGTTTGTGTTTGAAATTATGTAATAATGACCCAAAAATGTATTTATTAGTTACTGTAAAGATGCATAGACTCTTCTGTTGACAGAAGTGTTCTCATAAAACAAATAGCTCTACTCACTGTTGGAGCATGATAGATTACCATTGTACTACTTTATTTTCTAGTTCGTCTCTATTTTACTACATTTACCATTATTTAACATAATTATGTGATCACATAATCATCCAAAGCGTATTAAGGAGTTTCAACCATAAATCGTTGGAGATTTTATTCGTTTTTTGCCTATTGCATTCACACGTTTTATAATTATCGTTTAAAGGAATTGACGCATGAAATTCTGTTTTGATGAAAAAGTCTGAATGTTTTTTTTATTTGTGTAGAAATGTAGAACAATGTTCTCAATCATATTTTCCTACCATGTGTTAAAGTAGCAAAAGTGTTAGTACAACGACAAATTAAAGCGATTCTTTTGCTATTGTAAGACTTTCTTTACAGGCAGATCTAGCGCATAAGCTTCTATGAAGTACACTTCATGCAATTTTGCCAGCTTTATTCATTCAGGTGAATATTTAATCCGTTGTATCATAAATATTTTTCAAATAATGTTCACAGAAGGCGTTGATATCAATATACGTAAATTTAATGGAATCGTCAATTAAATAATGTCCTTAAGGATACTGAGGACGCAAAGAAACTGAATCAAATGAATAGTAAACAAGTAAAAAAATCTTCCTGAAGGGTTGGCGCTTATTACATAAATGCAGTCTTTGTAGTGAGGTCCTCCGCACACACCCCGCCCCATCCTCTCATTCTCTCTTATTTAAATAATAGAAGCTTACTTAGTGCTATGTTAATTTCGTTTGGCCAGTCTACATTATAGTGACATCCTGCAATTCGGAGGAACGAAGCTGCTGAAAACTCCGATCTATGCCCTCCACTTCATATACATGGCCCATGTGGTCATTACTGCACGCTTCATCACTCTTTGCACAGTTTTGAAGGCGAGGTCGTGCAAAATCGCATTCGTTGATGTACTGGTTTATGTTTTTATCAGCCGTTTAAATCCTTTGTAAAACAACAGATTGTAATTCGAGGTCAACTGGAGGCTGTGTCTGAGCAGTCTGAGCAAGAATGCGTTACCATTTATATTTACACAAATCAATCAGAATATTCACATAGGACATCCATATACTTGCTTGATATGTTGAACATGCTCATTTGATGCACAACGATTATGCAGTTAGACAGAAACTGGGAAGTTTATCTGATGCTCAGGGAATAACGAAGACTATTTTCAAGAATGTAAAAGAATGTGGAGACGTTGTGGGTCTCAACTGAAGAAATGAACCCTTCTATGATGGTCTCTAATCAGACATATGATTAAAGAGTTCACAGCTAATAGGAAAGAGCACGCAGGCTCAACAAAGGAAAAACCTGAGAAATCACATTTAAAAAATGAACTGTCTCTGGCAACCATGAAACGCAATGAAGAGCATGCAACGGCTTTAAATTTGCGAAAATATGTCCTGAGTCTGTGTATCGTCGTGCCATAATTCTTGACGTAGCCTTTTAGAATGTACCATGACTTTCCATAGGAACTGTGCCAACCGCTCTGTGTCATATTGATAGAACAATGAGAGATATGACAAAGGTAGAATTATAATTCAAGCTGAGGAATTAGCTGAAAGCACATTCAGCTTTCGAACTTTGACGAGGCTGAATTTGTTTATATAAGATATTGACAGACTGCAATAAAATCAAGGGATGGAAGAAGGTATTCATTTATTATAGCGCTTGCTGGTGGCCATATGGAAATTTTTCTGATGAAGAGGTTTTAACGTTGCTGACACTGTTTTTAAAGCTATTGACCGGTATAATGCCCTGAATCTTTACCGGAAGGAGAAAGAACGCGTCGATAAAACATAACAGGTTGGGATGCAAAAGAATATGAAATAATAGCTGTTCATGAAGTTCCAAACTGTAAAAAATTTTTGATATTCATTGCAAAGAAAATAAAGTTGGTAAAGTTTCGTTGGAACTTCATATTTAAAAATGTTTCACAGCAATCAGTGACCTTCCCTGCACGTCAAGTATAAATTGCTGGATGTTTTATAAAGGCTAAGATGTCACGATACTTCATGCAGCGCGAATGTAGGACATTTTAATACTTTAAGCGTAAACAAAAGAAAGCTGAAACTTGGATGATACTCCACATTCTGCATCAAGATTGGCATTGAGATCGAGACAAATATAGGTCGAATTATAATGAAATTCCCAGATACAGATGTTTTTATGTTGTAGAAAAGATTTTTCGCAAAAATAAATATGAATCAGCTGATGACTTGTACGAATGATCCATGGTGCTACATACTAGTTCAGACTATACGCCAGTCAGTACTCTACTTGGTATATCAACGCGTACGTACTCGCAGCCGATACAATGACAAGTTGAAATTCAGTATCAAGGAGAACTCATACAAAAACCCAATGTTAAGAATCTAGTAGACTTGAGTAAACATTTTAATAATGTTTTTTCTTTTGGTAGTAATGATGAAGACACAACCATTGCGACCGTCAGAAAATTTAATATAGCCCTTCATGACCCAAAGTGCACAATCGACGTAGGATTTAAAAAAAAACTTTAATGAATTAAGAATTAAGATGACTACACTAAGGAATCTTAGTATGAGGAAGGTACCACCTTCTGAAGCCAGCTTTGTACTGAATGCAAAAACAATTTCATGGCAGGCAAAGATTTAGGTTAATATCCTGATATTACAAAATCTTGATTCTTCATAGGTGGAGGCGAGAAGATTGATTCTCTATTGCCCAGGGTGAGTAGCATTTCTAAAGACGAATACAAATATCAATTTCCATGACTGTACATATCACTTTGTTTGAGAAACAGAGCTAAATACCCTCTAGTCAAATGTAACCATCAAGTTTCATTACTGTACATACATTATTATTAGTGTTTACGTGGTTGTGAGTAACTGATCAAAGAAAAGAAAAACATGACATTTGTGTGTTTTTGAAATGTAAATATGTTTTTGTTGTTGTTACATTACCATGACAAATTAAATATGTATACAATGTATTGTGCCGTTGATAAAAGCTCAGAATTCTAAACTCAGTTGTTATGACTGCATTCTCCGTTCTCAAAGTGATTGACGAAAATTCAGATCGTCAAAGCTATGAGGCGCTGTATCTTCGCCATTCTTTTTAACATGTTGATTGCATTACCAAGTGGTTCAGGCAAACAAATTTGTCAGACGTTTGATTGAACACAAGTCAAAATAGTCAATATACAACATATCATGTGGTGTTGCAGAGAGTGGCAAGCGGTTACACATTACTCAAAGAAAATCAAGGATAATCCAATTCATTTGTAGAAAAAAGTCAAACACATCTTGTCATCTGCAATGACATATTAGGAGAAGACGAAGAAGAGATTAAACTTTGGTTTACATTGAAAAGACATCATCGTAATGACAGTATCATTTACAATACTCAAAATGTATTTCAACAAAGCAAAGTGCCTCGCACTATCAGTCTCGATGCACATTAAGTGGTGTTGTATAAAAGCCTTAGAGTCAAATCTCAAGTGCAAAATGCTAGCCAAACACCTTATCTAAATTATGCGTATGATGATGCTACTCAATTACCATATGTGTATTTACTGATATATTTAAAACCTAACATTCCCGATTATTTCGGACAAATTTGTTTTACGATTGGTGTCAAGAAGGAGGTCCTGTCATTTACACGTCATCTTCTTCAATTTAGTCTGTATAGAAAAAAAAAAAAAAAAAAAAAATATAAAATAAACATCGTTCACTTTTCTTTGTAACAGTATTCAACATGAGTTCCTTTCAATCTCATCTCCTAACAAATTGATTCGTGAACTGCATGCCATCAGTCGCGAAACAAATGCACAAGTAGGTTCACATTTCTTACAAGATAGTCTCAAAGAAGTATTGCGATGATTTACTTTGCCAGCACGTCAATTACTGCAAGATATCATTCACATCCCACATTAAACAAACAATTTCTTTGAAAATCATAAAGTAGCCTTGTCACAACTAGCTGATCCAAGAATTACTATTCAGATAAAAAAAAACAACAAATCGTTTTGAAACTAGGTGGAAGTGGATCTTAGGAGGTGTCAGTATTCGTTTACTGTTAAAATGGGATCCTAATGCTGAAGCTAAAAAAGCCAAACAACCTAAAGACAGATCAAAAAGAAGAGACGTGTTGCATGAAGTTCACACTCAAAGAAGAAGAAGAAGAAGAAGAAGAAGAAGAAGAAGAAGAAGAAGAAAACGAAAAAGAAGAAGGCAAGCCCAACTAAAGCAAATCTTCTGGAAGAAAGAGAGGTACCGCCGCTAGAACGCGCACGTAATTAAGAAAACCTCGCTCTGCTACGGTTTCTTTTACCGCTTCTTCTTCTTCTCCCCCGTTAATGATGATGCCTGATAAACCTGATTTAAGACCAGTGTTTTCCAATTTGATGAAAAAAATGGAAACCCATCTCTAAAGAAACTTTTACTTCTCCAGCGACGACGTCGTCTACTGCTCTAGTTGCCTCTCCTATGACAAAAGAACAAGACAGAACAGGTGTGTTGTAAAGTTTACTACATTTGTCCAAACAAGAATTGGCAAGATATAGTCCCTTGAAAACACAAGTAGTCCCGATAATCAGTGGAGACAAATTCCAGTATTAGAAAAGAAGAAGTATTTGATAAGATTCATTTCATTTTTTTGCTCCTGAAACAAAGTTCACACGATCATGAACGACAACGTAAAATGAAATCATCTTTCAAAAAAAGGAAGAAAGGGACTCACACCTCTTTAAGCCAAACATCGGGATGTTTTGTCAGTGCTGACATAATTCAATGCTTCGATGCGACAACAACTCATTCAAAAAGCACCTAAAGAAATCATCAATACCATGTGTGAATGTTGTTTGAACTTTTTGAAAGGAACGATGCCTTTGAGGAAGATACAGAAACAGCTATTAGGGCGACATCGCCACGTTGTTCGCCAAATGATTAAAAAGAAAATACCCATCATTCAAAAGAAACAAATGCTCGTTGAACCGTTGTTAAAAGTGGCTGCTTTTTTGTTATGATCGATTACTGGACGTATTTTAGGAGGAGTGATGAGATGATGAAAAACAAAATTGTAAAAATGACACACTTTTCTGGAAAGACATCACCCTTAGACCATTGGATCTTATGGAAAGACCAAAATTAACTTTAGTTCCAATACCTTATTTATCTCCTAATCATAATCTCACCTAGATGTCACACTTACATCAAGAAATACAATCGTTGATGGATCGAACAGTTTTGCCAGAAACAGAAAAATCACAAAGTTATGGAGAAATATTGCAACGTCTTCAACTGTTTCACCAGAAAGAATTAGACGAGACGGCTAAACCTACTCGGAGAGATTTCAAGAATGTTACGAAAAACGAAGAAAAACAAAAAGCAACAAAAGACGATGACATAAACTGCCACAGGGATGATGTGTCGTCGACTTCTTCAGCAAAAAAAAAAAAAAAAAAAGTCAGAGGTGAAAAAAGAAATCAAAAACAAAGTAACAAAGAACTGATAACGACTCCTGCTCCTGTTGCACGTCCGATACGTCAAGCATCGCAAAATCCAAATTACCACATGAACAGCCTAAAAGCAGTATCAAACAGTGGTGACTTATTGAGAAGCAACAACAACAGCAAAACACAAGGATACACTTTTAGACAGCATTTGCTATACACCTGTTCATGCTGCTGGCTACGGAGGAATTAAAACATTATATCGTGCCGCTTAAATCAAACTAAAAAATTACGTCTGCAAGATGTACGACAGTGGTAACAAGAACAATCGACGTACGCATTACACAAACCCATTCGACGAAAATTTTCCAGAAGTCAATCGAAAGTAGCTGGAATCGATCATCAATTGCAGACATAATTAGCGAATGTTTCTCAGTTAGAGTCGTACAATCGAGGTTACAAATATTTGTTTTGTGTCATTGACGTGTTTTCAAAATCAGCTTGGGTAGCTACTTTAACTTCAAAAACAAGTTCAGAGTCTGTGCGATCTTTCAAACTTGTCTTAAAACAAAGCGGTTGACATCCTCTGATATGGCAAACAGACAAAAGTACCGAATTTCTGAACCAAGCTTTTCAAAAAGAATTGAGAAAAGACACATTCATTTTTTTAGCACTGAAAATCCTGAAACAAAAACTAATGTCGTGGAACATTTTCAAAAAACTTTAAAAGAATGTATGTGTAAATATTTTACACATCAACATACTATCAATACATCGACGTATTACCAGGTCTAGTCAAAGCTTACAATCAATCGAACCATCGTAGCATTGGGTGTACTCCATAGAAGAGATGTGATGGTGTTCGATCGATTGTTTGGAACGTCAAAGACCAGAACAAAGCAAGATGTGTTAACACAGGAGGTTGGATTCGCATCGGAAAAACAAAATGCACTTTTGACAAAGGTTATTTACCTAACAGGATAACATAATTGTTTCATGTCACAGGACAAGTGCGTGGACGGGATACTCCTGTCTATAAATTGGAAAATATGAACAATGAAGTGTTTGAAGTGGCTTTTTACTTGCCTGGGTTACAAAGAGTGTCCAAGAAAGAAGACGAGGTGTACGATATCGAAATCATTATTGATAGAAGAACAAATAAAAGTGGGAAAACATCGACTCCAAGAAGTGAAAGTTTGTTGGAAAGGATATTCACCCAGTTTCGATTCCTGGATTGCAGCTTCACAAGTCATCGACTATAAAAAGAAGTAGAAGCTACCAACATGCCGTTAAACACAGCTGCAAATTCTTCTCAGAGTTCCTCTTTCCAAGAACTACAAAAACAACCACTTTGGGTGTGGTGTAGAGAACGTGTCTCTAAAAATAAAATCGTTTTTTTTTTGTCTGCCAGACCTTTAGGGTGTATTGTGTCATAGAAGCAGCCATTGGAAATTTGAGTTTGCAACTATGAGATAAACAATTGCGGACTATTTTACAGTTTGGATGGATTATCTTCTTCCCAATCCCTCGTTGAAATATACCAACAGTAACAATTCAACGGCTTTGTTTCGCAGCAACACATCATGTTCTTTATCAGCTAAATTACCTCAGTCAATACAATTAGTTCACGAAGCTCATTGGGAAGTGGCTTTGGTAGCAATCATTTATCCCACTCAGGTCAAGAATGATGTTGCAGATCAAACCACTTTCATTGCTGAAATATTCAACGAACAAGTCCAAGAATACTTGAACAAAAATGTTCCTTTCATTTACTAATCCAAAACACTATCGCCAGCGAATCATCAGTTGAATATCTACACCACGAGAATTCCGATAGGATATTATTAAGTGCTCAACATCTGGACGGTACAATTTCAGCTATTTTCAAAGATCAGCTTGTCAAAGCACTGGAGAAATTGAGCCGTAGTGTACTGATCAACTAATATGCCATTTCTCATCGTCTTAAAATGAACTTTCTCGACTCCAAAACGCTATCTATCAGATTTATTCCCAGTTTATTTGCTATTCTGGTTGGAAACACGAACATAGCACACTAGCCAAAATACATTCAGAACAACGATTTATTCTACTAGTGTTTTCGCTACCCTATCGAATTAAACAAAGGACTGAATTTGATGTTTGTGTACACTGATGTCGTCAAGTACAATATCGTTGGAATCACAGCTGTTCCGTTGCTGAGAGTCATTCCTTGTAAAGTTGATTCCGCGATGAAAGAGTAAACACGTATCACATCGCTGAGAATTCGTACATCCTCATCATCTTCATGTCAGTAAATAGTATTTTGACAGTGTCAATATTAGTATAAATGGAGATCTTAGACAAAATATTATATTTTCGAAAGAAAATGTCACCGCGAAGCTATATTTTCGAAAACGATTCTCCAGTGAATTGTATCAGCTGTATCCTGTATACCGAGGAGTCACAAGGAAATGGTTTAGGAGATATGTTAAAATCAACTTTTCGTACGGTGGGACCCATCTTAAAACTGAGGATTGAATTCTTTAAGAGATGCAGCTTTGATGCAAAAAAAAAAAAAAGAGAAGAATTCCTGTAAACCGTACTCATCGACCAACAAAGTTCAAAAGAAGCTTGCATTAAAAGACATAGGGCTTCAAGACAGCCCTATAAATTCGCTTTACGCTTCTGACCAAGGCATCAAGGACAATGCAGAAAAATACGTCTAAGACCCTTCAGATCTCATAGACACGATCAGAAAAAGAAGAAAAGAAGAAGGGCATCTGTCAGTGAATGTGACGTTTTTTTATTACTAACTAAAAGAAAAAAGATGCACCGAGATTCTGGCGAATGTTGTAAGTCAGAACTCAATCTGTCTGCCATGCTACCGGCGATGATGCCGATGCAAGAATCCCAGCGGGTAGAATTTCATTCTGTGTCATCTTTGACCACTTCAGAACCTATCGAATTTGAAATCAAAGGATAAACCGAAGATTATGTTGATCTGAATAACATATACTTGTAACTGAAAGTCAAGTTCTCAAAACGGACAACACCAGACCAGGAGCGCATGCCAGAATAGCTCCCGTCACCAATGTCATACATTTGTTGTTCAGCGAAGTGGATTTGAACTTGAATAACAAACTAGTCAGGAGCAGGATGGACAATTAACCTTACAGAGCTTACCTGGAAAATCTCTTGACGTACGCAAAAGAAGCCAAGAACACACATCTGGATGCCTCCGTGGTATGGAAACCTCACATGTTGGACAAGTTCAACAATACAGAGTTGAATGCGGATGACGACATTCACAATGTTGGATTTAACGACTGCCGAAAGAACATCAAACAAGGACGTAGTTTAGAAATGATGTATAATTTGCATTTGGACATGTGGTTGCAAGACAAGTATTTGTTGAATGGAGTGGATATACGTCTGAGACCGAATGGAAGTAGTACCATGTTCCATTTGATGGCCAATGCTAACGAGTACAAAACGAATATCGCATAAACCAGACTCTACGTGTGACGTGTGGAAGTCTTATCTTGAGTGTGAAACGACATCAGTCAAATTCGGAGCAGAATGACAGTCCAGTGTCCTCTACTATGAGTGGAAGTCAAAACCTTCACTATTGCCTCTGGACTCCGATCCAAGATCAAAGATTATGTTTTCCAAGGCCATCTACATAAAGGTTTGTTCATCTGAAACTTTTTGGCATTAATTTGTGAACAACCTCTCTTACTAACCAAATAGGAATGGCACCAAGAAGAAAATATAGAAAGTGATTATTTTACGACTTACTGTTGCCAAAGAACAACTGAATCTAACACTGAGATCCTGTTCAAGAAGAAAAGCTTTTAAGCGACTAGGATCATGAAGAATTCATCTATAAGGAGCATACAACGTTTTCTACCTGGCAGACTAACTGTTTCACTACTTTTGTAGTAGGCACTCTGCATGTTTTGAGCTGATGGCTGAATACAAATGAAGAAGGCAGTAAATGTGGCATAGAAGGAAAAACCCGTGTAGACTAAAATAAGAGAGTTGTCACTTGAAAACCTATGTAAGCCAAAACGTTCTATTTGTAATTGGTTGTTGCAGTCATTCGCATTCTTCTGATTTATGCCGAAGTTTCTCCTCCAACTCCTCTATCCTTTGCTAATATAAGGATTGTTCATGAGCCTCAGTAACAGATTTGGCTTCTGTATCAACCAATTGATCTGTCCCAGTTACACCAGTATCCATTCTGTTAAACGAAGAAAAAGCATCGTTGTACAATCCAACAATTTTGATATCATTATATTGCTAGCCAAGCACAAACATATTTCGTCCCTGCTTTAGGAGTCTGCTGTATCTACAATTACTTATGGTGTAATAATGCCTGTACTAAATTACCTGATTAAAATGTGGTTTTCGGAATAAATATTTCATTAAACTGTTACATTCGATTTTTGCGTATTATAATATCAATAGCTGTTGTTGCAATAAATTCATGGTTTATCAGCATCTAAAAATATTTTCTTATTAATTTTTCCCTGTCATTATATAAAAGAGTTCTTAATTATCTTTTAGAAACTGCAAGTGGTTCTTCAGAAGCAAGTAATTGTCTCTTTAATGTGGCCTGGGCATTTTTTTGCTGCTCCAATCAAAGAGTGATGGCACTGCATCAGGGCATAGTCTTTTTCTAACCGGTGCTCATGACTTGTAATCATCTTTCGTAAAATGTTTTGAACACACAACTGTTGACGTTGTAACCTAGTCAATGCGAATAAACAAAATATGTGACACAAAAGACTAATAAACAATACTAAATTGTTATAAAAAGTGCCTCATGCAAGAAGAAATATTTAAGGCTTTTACTAAATGTTATTACTATTTAGTATCAACTGTACAAAATGTTTCTAATGTATACGGTAAAATAGAAAAAGTCTTTAAAATGAAGAGCTTTTATATCCTGAATAATAGTAAAAGACAGCTGGGAAGTTTAAATAAAACGAAAAGTAACTGAGTATTTCACATTTCTAATACAAATATTAAGGTGCAAAACTTCATTTAAACAAAAGCACAAATTAATATAATTTAGAATACTCACTTGAAAGAGTGGGCCTTCATATCTTCTTATCTCAGTTATCCACTGATGTTTCAATGTAGGATATTTCGGAATTGAATGAAAATGAAGTGTTGGATAATATCGTGAATCTGAAGTACAATAGGGCACACACCAATGCTGTGATGATTTTTTCTACTAGTATTGCTAGTGGCATCCATATCTTCAGCAGTTTCTGCTACAGCTTGTTCAGTTAGACTCGTTCTGGCAATGTAATCGCATGCATATAATTTGAGAAAGATCTATGTTCAGACTCAACTACTATAAGAAATGATAAAAGTACGGATTTATAAGTCACAATAAATAAACATAGTAGTGTTCAACATTTAAAATCCTACTTTGATCATTTAGTACTTACGCTGATAGTTAATCTTATTTTTTGGAGTACCTCACATACTCTTCATTGTGTATTTCCAGATATGGACCTAAATATTGACATTCAGCAAAATAGAATACAGAAGGTTTGAAAACTAATGAGAACGATGATGTTCTTAGAAAAGAGTTACTAAATGTTTTCGGCATTGGTTATTATATTGTTTTATTGATAGAAGCATGACTCACAAAAGAAGGTTCTGCAATTGGTGTATGCTTTCATGGATTCAAATGTTTTTTCTAAAAGCGGAGGGAAACTTTAAATAGAGACGGAATTAGTCTGTACTGAAAAGATCTGATTATCATTCCCAAATTAATATTTTAAAAGTCTCTGTCAAAGATTTTCAATGGATATATCTCAATAGCAAATATCAGTATAATGGTGCAGACAATTGTATTCTTGGTGTGTGGCATTTCCGTGCTGAGAACTCATTCGTATGGGGTTCTAGAAACACTGAACCTGGAACATTATATTCAAACTTAGGCAAAAATATAATAGGCTTTGATTTTATTAGCAGAACTTTGGTAATACAATACTGCATAAATGAAGCATCAGAATCTAACATTCAAATTACCAGATTTTTCCTCTTGCACTAATATACCCAGACATAGCCATATATATAGTGAACAACATTTGCACAAATCTTGTACAAGTTTTTTTTGTAGAATCACTGTAACATCTATTGTGAATGGTAGAACACTTGGTTACATTTACAGATATCCAACTTATTTCAAATGCAACCGAAGCCGCACTACTGGCTATATCTTAACTGATTCTCCAGATATTATAAATCACTTCAAAATATTTCCCCTTACTCAGCACAACGACCTTTGTTTCGTGACAATGCGCTGTTTGAGAGTGCATTAACATGTATAAAAAGGAGTATTTAGATCATTATATAATATTTCTCTTGCATGAGATTAAGGATGGAATTATAAGTGAAACCAACGTCTTGACACAGACATATAAGAATGCTGTAAGTATTATCACTTATAAAAATCAATGTAAAGAAGAGAATATTTTTGAACAGATTTTATGCTTAATAAATTAGATAAAATGAGAGACCAAACCACGTGTAAATATTGGCATTTAATTCGATTGCTAACTGAAGATGATCTCGATAGAAACCCCAAATTCTCAATTAATACCTGGCAGATACACTTGAAAAACCTTAATAGCGCCTTCTCATCGACGTCGAAATATAATGATTTTCATAACTCAGTTGAAACTGAGGTTCACAAACTAAATAATACTCCATCCATCAATGCCAGCACCAGTACTCCTATCTGTATTGGGGCCATTCCTGTTGAAAAATTAAAATCTCATTTACTTCGCTTGCAAAATAAAACTTTTTGCAGTTATCGATCTCATAATAAATGTAATGATAAAATGCTCCATACCTTTAAGTATCGACCATTTACACAGACCTTTCGATATGATATTCAACTGATATTTCTTTTCTTAGATTTGGTCACAACCAACTTATTATTTTATGAGCTCCGGAACGAGCGTATGTGTGGTGGTAAATTAAATACTGTATTTTAAAGAACGAAGGTTCCTCATAGGTTCTTAATACTCTTGAACCAGAAACAATTGTTATAGTGGGCACTTACAAGGGAATGTTTGTCAAAAACGAGGTGTGCAGCACTCCAGTTTCAACGTTTTAAACTTTTTTCCTCTTTGACAGGTCATTCATAACACGTTAGCGTGATTTGTCCATCTTAGCACAAAAAATAGTAACTTGACCAAGACTTTTCCTTTCAGGTATATGGAAATTTAATTAGTTGTCTCTGCCTATTTATGTTTCACATCTTACTTGACCACATTCTTCAGGAAAGGCAATTCCAAATAACGTAGATAATTACAGAGGCATAACCCTCTCTAGCGTCGTGAGGAAATTATATTTGTTATACTAAATACTAGAATAACAAGCTTTTTGCGACACATGATCTTTTAGACGACCTTCATTTTGGATTTAGAAAAAAGTTGTTGAACAACCCCTAACTGTTTAAATTTTATTAACCTTGATAAATAAGCTAAATAAGCACAAATGAAAAAAAAAAAAAAAAAAAAAAGGAAAAGTCTCTGGTGTTTCATTTATGCTATTAAAACCTTTGACGAAGTCTGGAGAATAGAGCTGCTAAATTAATTTACAGATGCACGGCACTGAAATCCAAATCTTTAGAGTAATTGCTGATATGCATCAAAGAAATTTCATATCTTGTAAAGACCGATGACACTCTTAGTAACACTATATCGTCAAATATAGATTTTAAACAGTGTGGCAATGGTAGCTCCATGCACTTCATTATCTAGATAAATTATATTGGTTTTTTGTAATTTGGATAGCGCAGAAAACTATGCTCTCATTTGCGGCCAGCCAATGGTAACACACACACTGTTTTTTGAGACTATTTAATAAAGTCTTCATATTTGTGGTGACGCTAAACAATTAACACAAAAAAGACACAAGTCGTGGTATTTAACAGTCATATGAAGTTGAATGACAAGGTATCAATATATTTTAGACAAAGTTTGCTTCCGATTGTGAATGAATAAACCTACCCAGGTCTTACCGTTAGCACCACGGAAACATTCAAACCTGCTGTTGTAACTTTATCACATAAGTCGTAACATTCATGGTCTTGGTACCAATTTAAGAGTTATATATATACAAATGATAATATGACAACTGACATTTTATTGCATATATATTATAATGTATCAAAACATATATTCCTGTATGGGGCAGACGTTTGTGGCTACAGTTGCACAAATATGAAAACTAAAAATCTATTTTTAAATTAAAATAAATTAATTTGCAACCGTTTAAGGTTACGATTTCAAAGTCTAACTACATGTACTAGAGTAAGCGAATAATGTCGTTTATTTGTCTAAATTTGGACTATATTCTCTGCCTTTATATCTCTATCATCAGCTAATAAAATATCATGCTAGGTTGTCTGGGCAAAGTCTAATAGCAATTTGAATCATATTTACATTGAGGATCAACTCTTGGGACATAGCAATAAATACAGCTGTTTGCTTCCTATATAAATCACGTGCTAATTTGTATAGTTGTTGACAACAAGGTGCTTAATTTTACTCCACATAATATTAAATTGGGATAAAGAGCAAACTCCAAGAGCAGTTCATTTAATTGTTCAGAAGGGAAACAAGCTGACAACCCTTACAAGGTGGTACGCGGAACAAGCACGCATTTTTTATGTCTTATAAACTAAATTTCAGTTTTTAAAAACAAAACCATCATCCGAATAATCCTTACATATCAACACACCCACTCATCTACAGACCTCACAACTTTAGATGTAAAAGAAGCAGTATAAAATACAATTTAAATTCTTTATCAACAAAACTAATTTCATTATTTCCCTTACTACCCTAGAACGCTTATTATAAAGTAAAAAATCTCTATCTCCATCTATAATGTTCCTACCCTCAGATACTATCATATTTTAAACAAAACTACAATCCCATTCGCCTCTGTCTATTTTAAATTTTTTGTTGCAAATATCTCAGTCTATTTTTACTCTAAATATATGTTATAACAGGGATCTACTATCCAAGAACCAGATACCTACAATCCAACAACCAGGGCTCTACTTCCAACAACCAGTTATCTACTATCCAACAACCAGGGATCTACTATCCACCACCCGTTATATATCGTTTCCAAATAAAATTAACGTCACTAACCCCACATACCGCTCTATGATCCTTTTTATAAATTAAGTAAAAAAGCATCTAGTCCCTTCTATAAGAACTGTTAGCAACCTCCTTTTATAATATACATACTCAACCTCCTTCAATATCTCCACTACAACCCTACAGAGTAAACCTTATTCAACAGGCTACATACCATATAAGCTCTTCTAAATAAACTAACAACCTTTAAAAGAAGAGGGTATAAATAAAAATAATTATCCCCAATCTCTACCCGTCACCTAGCCCTACAAGCCTCTTATAAATTAAATAAATAAATAAATAAATAAATAAATAAATAAATAAATAAATAAATAAATAAATAAATAAAAACATCTAGCCTCTTCTATAATGACCATTAGTTGCCTCCCTTTATAATATTCCCTACTACCACTAATATTCTATTTTGAACAAAACGACAATCCCAATTGCGTCAGTCTATTTGTTATATTTTGGTTGCAAAAAAAAAAAAAAAAAAAAAAAAAAAATTGTGTCAAATAGGATTCTTAAATACTCAGGCAAATTCTCTATGTTTGTATTCCATATCTTAAATATGTTACAATTCTATTAGCGTACTCGGAGGCCAAAGTTTATTCATCAAAATTAATATAAAGTTGTTCACTAGCAATGGTAGATTGATGAATACACTGACCGACTTTTTCAACCCCCAAGGTTAACATACTTGTGACAATTGGAAAATAATTTTTACAAATCTAGACATAGACTGTTTTGGCAAAATGTAATTTGCTGAAGTTGTATTTGTGTATGTCTGTCTGTGTATTTGTGTGTGTGTGTGTGAGAGAGAGAGAGAGAGAGAGAGAGAGAGAGATAGAGAGAGAGAGAGAGAGAGAGAGAGAGAGAGGGGTAAATGTGCTTTAAAAAAGACACACAACACAGGGTAGATCCAATTTTAGAAATTTTCTCTTGCAACATTTCAGTGTCAAAATGGGTCTACTTCGGCACAAAACTTTGATATCTTACATACATAAAAAAGCCAACTAGCTCTAGATTTTATAGAATAAATAAAATTTGCCCTATGAATAAAAACTGTTCTACAATATTTTGGGTGTAAGTTTTTGAAAACGTACAAAACTAGTCACAGAGCCTTGTATTTCACGTAATCATTTTGACTAGGGTAAAAATTTTGAGCGGTATCTTAAAACAGGAACAAATAAATCATGATTCAAATCTAAATCGTTCTATGGGAAGATCACAGGTGTCTGTCAGTATTATAAAGCATACCCGACATTATGTAAACCAAGGGTAGTGTACTTTTTTTTACATCGTACGCGGCGTTAAAATAGATAAATATAGCGTTATAAAAGAACATCGAAGCGGGTTCATGATGCATGAGAGAGAGAGAGAGAGAGAGAGAGAGAGAGAGAGAGAGAGAGAGAGAGAGAGAGAGAGAGGGTCATTATTATTATTATTATTATTATTAATTTTACATGATGTGTGTGAGAGGAATGAACGATCTGAATACTTTACATGATGTGTGTGAGAGGAATGAACGATCTGAATACCGACATGGGTGGGTGTCAGAGAGACTGAGAGAGAGTGTGTTACAAAGTTTACTGGATTTGTTCAGGCAAGAACTAGGACGATTTAGTCCAGCGAGAACACAAGTAGCACTTTGAGTCAAGTTGATACGACGTCCTGACAATACGTGGAGACGAATTCCGGTATAAAATAAAGTGTTGGATAAGTTTCACTTCAGTTTCATTTTCCTTCTGAAACAAAGATTTCACAAAGTTCACCTTATAATCCAAAGAAACAATACTCCGGAAAAGGAAAAAAGGACCCCCACCTCATTTAGCTAAACAGTGGGATGTTTTGCATGTACTTACCAGATTCACTGCCCCGATGCGAAAACAAATCATTCAAAAAAGTATCTAAAGAAATCATTGATACCTTGTGTGAATGTTGTTTTAATTTTTTTTAAAGGAACGGTACCTTTGACCACGATACAGAAACAGCGATTAGGACGACATCATCACGTTCTTCGAAAAATGGTAAAAAAAGAAAATGCCAATTAGTCAAAAGAAAAATATGCTCGTTCAACGAGAAGGATTTCTAACCATGCTGATAGGACCGTTGTTAAAAGTGGCTGCTCCTTTCTTAGGATAAACTGCTTGACCTCTTTAATGAGGAGTGATGAGACGATGAAAAAAAGAAAAAAAGGACACATTTTTCTAGAAAGACATCACGCTTGTACCCTTGAGTCTTTTTGAAGGACGAAAACTGTCTTTAGTTCCTTACAAAAGATGGATGGAACTCCATTCTTGGGACGAATAACGGATACCACATTTACATCATAATCATAATCCTACCGAAATGTCACACTTACAACAAGAATCAGAATCGTTGATGGATCGAACAGATTTGTCAGAAACGGAATAATCGCAACGGTACGGACAATTATTGCAACGTCTTCAACTGTTTTATCAAAAAGGTCTAGACGAGAGAGCCGAACCTACTCTGAGCGATTTCAAGTACGTCGTGAAAAACAAAGAAAAGAAAATTCGAACAAAGACGATGACAGAAACAGTCACAGGGATAGAAGAAGAGAAAGAAACAAGAGAATTGTTTCAAACTTAGTCTGCTCTTTTGCCTCCTCCTCCTAGTATGACAACCTTGTTGACACCTTTCCCTACTCCCAGACGAGAAGAAAGGAAAACTTGCGTCAAAAGATGATGTTGACATCTTCTTCAGCAGAATAAAAAGAAAGAAGGGAAGACAGAAGTGAAGAAAAAAATCAACAAAAACGTGACCAAAGAACCGACCACTACTTTTTCTCTATTGCTCGTTGGACATGCAAAGCAACTCAAGCCAAATTACCACACAAATAACATAAGAGGAGTATCAAACAGTGTGTGACGTAATGAGGAACAGCAACAACAGCAACCACACGGATACACTTTTAGCTAGCATTTATTACAATCCTGGTTATGCCAGTGGCTACGAAGGAATTCACAGATTGTTCGTGCAGCTAAAACCAAATCCCAAAGATGTACGACAATGGTTACAAGAACAATCGACATACACGTTACACAAATCCATTCGACGAACCGTTCCCAGAAGTCAAACGAAAGTTGCAGGAATCGATCACAAATGGTAAGCAGATTTAGCGGATATATCTTATTTATCGTCGTACAATCGAGGTAAAAATATCGACGTGTTTCCAAAATTCAGTTTGGGTAGCTCCTTTGGATTTCTAAAACAAGTTCAGAGTTAGTGCGTGCTTTAGAACTTGTCTTTAACAAAATGGTTGACATCATCCTCTACGCTGACATACATAAAAAAAGCATTGAATTTATGAGTCAAGCTTTGCAAAATGAATTGAAAGAGACACATTCATTTTGTCACCACTGAAAATTCTAAAACAAAACCTAGTGTCGTGGACCATTTTCAAAGAACTTTGAAAGAACATATGTGACAGTATTTTAACCATCAGCACACTAAAATACATCAATGTGTTACCACGTCTAGTCAAAGCTTAAAATCAATCGTACCATCGTAGTATCGGATGTGCTCTTAACGACGTGATACTTGAAAAAAAGTGATAGTGTTTGATCGATTGTGTGCAACGTTTAAGACCAGAAAAAAGAAATAATTCTTAAATGCAGGAGACTGTGTTTGCATTAGAAAAACAAAACACACTTTTGACAATAGTTATTTACGCAACTGGAAGACATAATTGCGTTGTGCCACAGGACAAGTACGTGGACGTGATCCTTTCGACTAGAAATTGGAAGATATCAACGGAGAAGTCTTAAAAGAAACATTGTACTTGCCTGAGCTAAAACGAGTGACCAAGAAAGAAGACGACGTGTACGATATCGAAAGCATTCTCGATCTAAGAACACGTAAAGTGGGAAAACATAGACTCCAAGAAGTGAAAGTTCGTTGGAAAAGATATCCACCCAGTTTCAACTGCTGGATTGCAGCTTCATAAGTCATCGACTATAAAAAGACGTAGAAGTTACCAACATACCGTTAAACACAGCTACAGCTCCTTCTCAAAGTTTTTCTCTCCACGAACAACAAAACAGCCCCTATGGATCTGGTGTTTTGACAGTGTAATATTAGTATAAAAGGAGATCTCGACAAAATATTCTATTCTTGAAAGGAAAAGTCATCGCGAAATTACATTTTCGAAAACGATTCTGCAGTGCATTGTAACAAATGTATCATGTGTTCCGATGAGTCGGTCTACAACGAGGATATGTTAAAATCAGCTTTTCGTACAGCAGCGCCCATCTTAAAACCGATGGTAATTCGAGGATTGCATGCTTTAATAGATACAGCTTTGACGCAAGGAAAATAATTTCTCCAAAACGTATTCATCGACAAAGTCCTAACGAAACCTTGATGAAAGCAGGAACAAAGTTAATTTAAACAGAAAAAAATCCCCCAGGGTGCCGAGACACCCCTATACATTGGCGAAGGCAATAATTCCTCCTCTACGCTACGGCAAGGACAAGGCAGAAGGAGACGTCGAAAAACCTTCAGACCTCATAGACATGATCAGAAAAAGAATAAGTAAAGAAGAAGAACAGCAATCAGAGAATTTGACGTTTTTGAATACTAACTAAAAAGACAAAGAAAAATGATGCACTGAGATTCTTGCGAATGTTCCCAGTCAGAACTCGAGCTGTTTGCCATGCCACCAACGATGATGACGACGCAAGCACCTATCGAATTTCAAATCAAAGGAAAAACCGAAGATTACATCTATATGATTAACAGTTACTTATAATTGAAAGTCAAAGTTCTCAAAACGGACAGCACCAATCAAGACGCCAATTATAGAATAGCTTCCGTCAACAATTTCATGCATTCGTTGTTCAACAAACTGGATTTGTACTTGAATAACAATCTGGTGAGCAGCAGCATGGACACTTACCCATACCAAGCGTATCTGGAGAATCTCTTCACGTATATAACAGAAGCCAAGAACACATATGGGGATGCTTAAGTGGTGTAGTGTTGTGGACAACTAATACTTTGGACAAATTCAACGACACAGCGTTGATTGCAGATGATGATGCAGACCAAAATGCTGGATTTAAAGAGCACCAGTAGAAAATCAAATAAGGACATAGTTGAGAAATGATGAAACATTTGCATTTGGACACTTGGAAGACAAGTATTTGTAAATGGGATGGTTATACGACTGAGAGTGAATCAAAGTAGTACCGTTTTCCGTTTGATTGCTAATGCTAACGAGTACAAAGCGAACACCGAATAAGCCATACTGCGACGTGTGGAAGTCATACCTAAAGCAGAACGACAGCCAAGTATTCTTTTCGACGAGTAGAAGTCAAACCCATCACCATTGCCTCTGGACTCTGATGCTAGAGCGAAGATCATACTTTTCAAGGTCAACTACCACAACGTGTATTCATCGGCATTGGCAGCAACGCAGGCCTCAAAATCCTTTCGAGTTTCCATACTTTAACATGTCCAGTATAGAAGTCACCCGACATAGCCAGGTGTTGTTTTCCTGAACATTGGAATCTAACTTTGCCCAGCAAAATAACTTGACATGTTACTTGACTCTGTTGGATACCAAAGGACAATTAGGAGTTAACAGTAGCCATGACAGTTCGTACAACGATGATGCAGGAGGATATGCTTTGTGGGGCGTTGATTTCACTCTGGATCAAGGCAGCGACGAGAGACATTTTTACCCTATAGAATCAGGACAACTTTGTATGGAACTTCAGTTTGCACTAGCTCTGGCGAACACAGTGAACGCCATTTTGTATGCAGAATTTGACAATACTATATAAATCAACAGGTTGATAGAAGTGATACTAGACTATTAAAAGATGGAACCTATGGAAATAGGCGACAGTGATGCTTCTATCTAAAGAAAGAACAACAGATCACACGCGAAGAAGAAGAGAAATTACAGTCATGATGTCAAGATGGCCAGAACAAGAACGACATTTCGTCTGCTGTTTTGCTCGTTACTTGACTGAAGGAATCACACAACTGGCTAGAGAATATTGTCATGGTTGTCATCCTAGTCAGAAACAATACGGCAAATGTTTGATGGTGAGTCAAGAAGAAAATTTGGAAACGCACAGACACTCATCTGAAAAGAGAATATTTTGAAAGAGTGATGTAAAGACTTGTGTGGCCAATCCTTATCTTGAATGACTTCTTTGGAAACGAAATGCCTTGAAACTCTTTTATAACAGAGTATACAGTGTTCCCGTTCATCGACTTGAAATATGTTTTCAAGGAAAAAGTCAAGTGTGAACTGATGACTTATCATTACCTATGAAAGAAACGAATACCTGGGAACTTTCTCATGGAAAACCTAAAAACGTTCAAGCCTATGTAATCAACATGGACGAAAGTCATCGCCCAGGAACCCATTGGGTAGCCGTCTACTTTCCAAACAACCACAGTGTGGTATATGTTGATTCCTATGGATAACTGCCTGTGGAAGATGACATCATCGACTTTATAAGAAGAAATGCTGTATCTACTCAATTCAATAATGTGAGATTACAAGGTTCATAATCGATTTTGTTTGGACAATATTGTGTGTATTCTATTCATCAACGCATTCCTGGATTCCCCTTAGAATATGTACTGACTTGTTTTGAACGCGATTACTCTAGAAATGATGACAAAATGGAAAGGTGGTTTCGTGAACATTATGGCTATCTGTTTTCTTCGCTTCTTTTTTAAGCACAGAAACGTATGGCAAAATGACACTGTATAGATGATCATTGGAAGTCAAGTCTGACTCCACAATGTTGTCAACCTTGTAAATACGTTCAACCTCTCTCTTCATTAGTTTTGTTGATGTTTCAGCGAGCTGGCTGATTTACAAAACAAAAAAAAAACAAAAAAAAAAAAAAAAAAAACAAAAAACAAAAAAAAAATGACGTTTAGAAACAACTAATTTTTTTATGGGCATGTTCTTTGTTATTCTGTCTGTCGATATTTGAATTTGTTTCTAAGAGGGATGTTAAGTTTCTGTTGAATAGTAAGTGTGGGGTGTTGGCCTCTCAAAACGGATTGACATTTTTGTAATGTTTATACACATATTTAACAACTTGTGAAAATATTGAATGAAATTCACATTTTTTTGCAACTTGTAAAAAATGTTTCAATTTTTAAATTTTTTTGAAGAAATTTTTCAGTTTTCCCTAAATGAGGTAAATTTTCAATATTGTTTCTATTTTTAAAAATGTAAATATGCAAATTCTTGTACTTTAAAAGTTGTTTGGAATTTGTAACAATTTATTTAAAATTGTTTACATTTTGAGAAAAATTTCTTTCTTAATCTCTACTAAATTCTGTATTAGTTTAGAAATTTTAGGTTAACTTTTAGTCTCGACCATATTTTATATATATTTTGTCTCCGCTACAGTCCGTATGAATTAGGAATTTGAGTACTTTTTTTACTTTGGGCCAACAGTTTCAGATTTTCTTTGATTTTTTTTCCACCAAATTCCGTGACAGTTTTGGAATTTTAGTAATAATTTAAGTCTTGGTCAATTGTATTTTGTGTTTCTTTTACATTATCCGGATGAAGTCCGTGACGGTTTTGGAACTTAGTGATACTTTTAGTCTCAACCATTTTAATCTAATGTTCCGGATTTGTTCTAGTCGCTGTTAAAGTCCGTGACAGTTGCGGAATTTGAGTGCTACTTTTGGTCTCGTCCATTTTAGTGTTATTATAAGTTGATTGCCCTGATTAAATCAGGCTCGAAGTTAGCGGTAGCCCGCTAGCCCGAGGCTAGTAAATTTCATGTCGCACTAGTAGTTTTCATAATTTTAATAGTTTGCTGGCTACTACAGTTTCAGTTGTCACCAGTCAGCGTTTATTTACGCTATCATACGTAATTTTCGAAAATCTGAATGATCGGACGATGTCCAAGTTCTCTCAGAGCTAATCGCGTAAATACCCAAGATTCAGTTCTTCCCCTAGACGGTTAGAACTAATAAGGATTTTACAAATCATCTTTCAAAACGAGGCTGTATAAATCTTTACCGGCTTTGTTAGGTTTATAAGGTAAAGTCAAAGACTGTTTCCTCTGACCTTTTCTACCCCATCTAAAATATATTGACATTTATTTTGGGGTGTGAGGTCAGAGCGCATTGCCTATTGAAAAGATGGAATTCGCCGAAACCACGCTATGTCAGCATTGCAAAGTTAAACGGCGAAAAGACTGCGTTGACGAAATCTGACCTTGTTCTCTCCATTTGCATCTATAGTCACATGGTTACCCAAATCTCGCAGCTTACATACATAATATCAGAGGTCCAATAGTCACGTTATACCAACCAAATCCCCTTTCCTATGTTGTTGTAAAAAAAGTCGAAAATATTAAATGAAAGTCACCTAATGTTTTCTAAAAATACGAAAAGGCACATCATTTTCAAGATATTTATTCCGATAACAACCACCAGAAACCTGTCGCTTTGCAGCAGCGTGGAAGAAAGTCAGATTCATCATGCCGAGAGCACGTCAAAGTGGGAGTCACATGATACTAACAAAAACGGCGTTGAAGTATGCTCTCTGCTGGATGAATCTGTGAACGAACTAAAGACATAACGGATGTTACACTCGTAATTTCTGAGAAGATAAATCATCTTCCTGTCGATCTGACATTGTTTTGTGGGAAGGACTAGCGAAGATAAAGCAGGACTAGAGAAGATATATCATCTTCCTGTCGATCTGACATTATTTTGTGGGAAGGAATAGTGAAGATTCAGCAGGGCTAGTACATTTCTCAATCTAATAGTCCTTCTGGCGACAAGGAAATTTAAAAAAAAAATTCAACCTGTAAAACTATTTATAAGATTCAGTACAATATATGCAAATGTACAGACACCTCCAACATCATCTGAGGTAGCGGTAATGGTTTATGCATAAATCTCTGATATATGCATTTAGCCACTGGGCAACAGTTCACTACACACGGCGTGTTAATGTATAATGTTTGGCGTTGGGTTGTAAATGACTGGGTGTTGGTCAATACACACGTCGTGTTGATGGTATAGTGTGGGGAATTAGTCACTGCACACGTCGTGTTGGATTGTAAGTGTTGGGTATAGGTCACTACACACGGTGTGTTGGTGGTATGGTGTGGGGTGTTGGATAGATCACCTGTGTATTGGTCACTACATACGGCGTGTTGATGGCATAGTGTGGGGTGCTGGATAGCAGACGACTAAGTATTGGTCACTACACACGGCATATTGTTGGTATAGTATGGGGTGCTGGATAGCAGATGACTAAGTGCTGGTCACTACACATGCGTATTGATGGTAAACTGTGGGGTAATGGTCACTACAGACGTCGTGTTGGATAGTAAGTGAGGAGTATTGGTCGCTACACACGGCGAGTTGATGGTATAGTGTGGGGTTTTGGTCACTACACATAGCACGTTGATGGTATAGTGTGAGTTGCTTGTTAGTAGACGACTGGATGATGGCCACTACACGAGGCGTGTTGGATCGTATATGTGTCATTTGAGGTCGAGAACTTCTAACAATGTAACAATGTCGCCCCATTTGAGATCAAAAACTTCAAACAATGTAACAATGAAGCCTCAATGTTACATTCCACCACATCGCCCAACACGTAAACCAACGGCGTAATTTTAATTCCCGTTTGACCCCATCTCGCCCCAAACTACTAATAATATGGAAGATATTACCTTCTCATTTGTGTCCACCATATGGAGATATTCCCGTGGTTTATTGTTGTCAAGAGAGTAAAGCTTATTCATCACACCCAACGGTTTGCCCTATACTTGGTTGTATGTATCGAATAGCTTCCCGATTGTAATGTTCTTGTACACACATATACCGGCGCGTTATCAGCTGTAAATTCCATAATCACTTAGTTTGCGGGGACGATTTATTTTCAGCAGTGTACGACGTGGAAATATCCCGCGATCTTAAAGTAAGGTTCAAGTAGTACGTCGTATCTGGGAGTATAGTATGAGGGGTTAAATCAATTAACACTGTTGTAAAATGATAATTGTCTGTCGACTCCCACTCGTTGGTTTAAACCAGATTTTCATATATAAATGCATCAGTTCACCGAAACTATGAAAATTAGTAATCTAAAATAAACATTTCCTGCAAAGATATAAGTTTTTTTCCGAATATAATGATTTCATGCTTATTTCCGAGCTTAAAAGAGACCACTAAACCAACACAAGAGGAAAAGGTTAAGAAAATCGGCGAGTATCTTATATTCATTAAAAATGATTTTTTTTTACAAAGCCTTCATTTAAAATATAATTGACACACCGAAATAAATTTATATTATTTATTCATGTCCAACTCAAATGATACTAAGATTGACACTCTATAACCTGCAGTTTCTGTAAAATCTGGTCAATAAATAAAGTTCTGTCTATGTCAAAAACAGGGAGTCATTTCATTGTTATTTGGTTCGAGTATATACAGCAGAGATTAATCCCGGCATAGTGTGACCCAGCCTGTATAGACAGAAGCCTGTTATCAGACCTCTTATCAATGACTATTACTTGTTATAATCATGAAGTGGACAAATACACTTATCAGCAAGAACTGATAATGGCTACATGTCAACAGAATGAAGAAGTATAAGGAATATTACTGTTTCAAGGAATACTGTTCACTGATCAACACGGAATCCAAAGATACAAAATTAGGTGTAAATGTAAGAATGAAACCACCACTACTAATATCAATATATTTCGTTAGAATGGAAAATAGTTGCAAATTACATATGTGTCATTCACATTAATGCAAAACAGATATATATATATATATATATATATATATATATATATATATATATATATATATATATATATATATATATATATATATATATATATATATATGCAACATAATTTTGGATTAAATGGCAGCGTCGGGGTCCATTTTGACTTTTCCAAGTCACAGGCACAATACATATCTGAAATATACATTATCTATCTATCTATCTATCGAAGCGTGCATACATACATGGGGGTGGGGTCAGTCATGTTGAAAAATGATGGTTTCCGCTAGCGGTTTTGGCCCCCTACCCCGTTTTAGACCCATTCTGATGTTCAGTTATTGAAAGACCCTTTGAACTTGATCATTCCGTGTCAGTACGGTGTGCAATGAACTGATTACACCTGGGAATGTTAACTGGAAATAATTAGGATTGTTAGCATGGTCCTTATCTCATTTTATACCATCGGTTAAATATCAGGCGCCAGTGTTACTAAACTTTGAACACGTTTCATCAGATTGAGATATTGCATTATCTTCTTTATGATGTTTTTCTAACAATAGAGTAATTGTTGTGAGAGGTAGAAACAATAATATTAGGGGGGAAAATAACTCTTAAGTTTTAATATTGTACACATATGTGAGCTCTTTTATTCTCGAAAAACGAGTCGAGGAATTTCTCAAACTTGAGAAAATTCTCATATTTTTCTTACAGATAAGACAATACTAATTTCAGGACAATCACAAAGCAAGCAATAAGAAAGATATTACAAAATCTCAATTTGAGGAAGAAAATTTGAGATGTTTAGTGAAACCAGGGCCTTGGTCTGAGGTTACCAAAAAGACATTCCAATGTAAGTCAGGGTTATTTTTAACCCATGTTAGATACTGAAAAAGTAACCCCTATCCAGAATTTCGGTTGAAAAAAATACAATCCAATTTCAGACAGCCCCTGAGCCACTAACCCAGACTGTGGGAACATCCCTACCACATATTACAAAGTGAGTATCCCTCTCTGCGGAGTATATACATACATGCATGCATATATACATACATAGAGACATACATATATACAAATGCAATTTAAGTTTTAATTTTTAACGATCGTAGATTATTTTCATTTTTTTAAAAGAATGTTTCAGTCTTCGAAGACTACCGACACATGTACATGACAACATAATTTAGACATACTAGGTGGGTTGATAGATGCTGCTCCAGTCTGCCAGTATATTTAAATCAGGGTGGCAACATGTTGTGATGGTTAATTATATCTCGAAAGATTTACATAGAAATGGCTCTACACCAAGACAGTCTTCAAGATAGGGTAAACAAACTTCTGCTGACACCAAAATATTCACATGGGTAAACAACATGCAACCATCTTAAAACTTGCAAATTTTTACGGTAAAACGGTACCACTGGGAATAGTCTGCTCCATAAGTTACAATGTCTCATAAGTTTTGCTCTTTGCAGATATTTATAATCGCAATCGGCATCTCTCTCTCTCTCTCATATTTTAGGTACTTATGTAAAAAAAGACCTTTTCAATCAGTATTCTAGAAGTCCGTTCTTAAATTATAAATTATATCATACCGTATCGCAATTCCACAAATAGACTAACATGCGATTAAAAGAAAGTCAAGTTTAGGGAACTTAATCTAGCATACAGTCATAAAATATTCTCTTTCTTCTAACGGTATCGAATTTGTTTTGATTTGATAAAGACACTGAGAAGGAGCTTATTTTTTAAATTTATTTCAGGCATTAGACTTTTCGCGATATAATAGTTCATTATAATAGGACATAAATAAATAATTATTGAAATTAAAAAAAAAAAAAAAAAAAAAAAAAAAAAAATTATGCAGACACATATACCTAGATGAGGATGCCTAAGCGATATACATTCACATTTGACCCGCTGTACCAGACGCACGACGTTATTGTTAAGGTCATTGAGATTACACAATTTTATAGATTCCTGATCTCGCAGATCTGGAAGTTTCCTATGCTACACTAAGACGCAATATCAAGAAACTCTACAGCTACATGTATATTTTCCAAGCTTTCATTATGATTTCCACGTCATAGAGAGGTCATAATTTTGAATTCCCGTGTCTACTAATACCTAAATAAATCGGCAAGTCGAGGTTTCTTAACAAAGCTAGTTGAAGGGGGTACTTATGGAAGGATCAGCTTTGCCATGCAAATCATTTTACTGATTCGGCTTCACCATTCTTTGGCAAGCTTGAAAATGTGTACATACTGATGATATTTATCTTATCTTTATATTTATAGCGAACTTCTTCAAAGGTGTGAGGGTACATCCTTGACCGCGGTCGTAGTAAAAAAACTGGTGAGTGCTACCTTTTGCGAAACAATAAACGCCATCAAACATCTTCTTCATGCTGCTGATGTACTAAGAAATAAAGAAAAATTAATTGTGCAATTTATTAGCATTGCGTTTTATTTTAGAAATTCTCTAGTATCTGAAATTTCTAAGCCTGAGCAATCTGTAACGTCATTTACCTCAGAGCTAACAGCCAGCGTCGAAAACAAGAGATCAAAGCGATGATGCCTTTCCAGCTAGCTACCTGCAAAAGAGAGAGAGAGAGAGAGAGAGAGAGAGAGAGAGAGAGCGAGAGAGAGAGAGAGAGAGAGAGAGAGGCACTACTGTGGTTGCTTAGTTTGAACTGCATTTTCAGTGTGAGTGATTATTGCAGTATATATTCATACTGTTTATTACGTGGGCTGAAAATGTAGTGCTTCTTGTGTTGTGTTAGGAACACACACACACACACACACACACACACACACATATATATATGTAAGGCAGACAGACGTAGTTATCGATTGACGGTATGTCTGCATGTATATATGCTTGTATCAATTAGCGTTTAACGTCGCTTCAGCACAATGATGGTTATATGGTAGATATATATTCGCAGCAAGGAAGGTTTGGCTGAAATGACAACAAAATATTATATTTTGTGATATTACCTGTCAGTCTTAAGTTAATTTCCACAGAAGGACAAACATTTACTAATACCTAGTCTTCTTGAGCTTTTGCATCAGCTGACACGTCGTACTTAAAAGACGCAATTTTTTTTCTACTAATCCACATTCTGTAGTACAGTCTGTATCCTGGCGAATAGCTTAGTCACCTTGTAAATACGAATAAAGAACGTACATATCTGAAATACTGTACTAAAGTAAGCTACACACCACAGAAAGTACATTCAACCTGCGTTTAGCAGCTACCTCCGGTAAGTGAGAAAATTGGCGTTTGTGGACAGGTGGATGATTGAAACAGGTTCCATTTCATAAGTATTAGGTTGACGAGACCTTGACAAACCGGTCTTTTAGGACAGTTGATTTTTTAATATAGGTGACCTTACATACAGGTTTCACTGAACATCTGTCATTTTCGTGTACCAGAAACTATTAACATATGCCACCAGATTAAAACAAGAACGGTTTAAACTTATCATGGCCGGTACGATTCGAGCCTGCATAAAAATACATGTTTTGTAAACGTGCAGCTGTTTACAAATCAACTGTTACATACAGTAAAAGTGTGTTCGGCAAACGTCATGGTAAATTGTATAAGGCAGGTATGTCCTTGAAACAAAGAGTGTTGAAAGGTTATCTCCGAAACTGTTATGCTTGCAAAAACGTTCAAAAGGGGAATAGGGAACTGAACATATATATGCCATAGCCATCCATTTATTAGCTGATCTAAAGGCTCGTTCTTAGCTTGAATCCAGAGGCCCAGTCTGTCTATCTATTACAAATCTGGGGTATGTGTTATTTGTATTTAAGTCTCCATTTATAGCTTTGTTATATTGTAGTGATCATTTGTTTGATTGTACAGAATCGGTATTGGGAAGATATTTCTCAAACCGAGTAATTAGCCAATTATTAAGTACAGACGTGGTTCATCCTAAACAGTATTCACTGGACTTTATGGTAGCATGGAATAGTTTCGTTAAATGGCCCCTCTCCATATTTTTAATATAGAGAATTCTTGGAATATTCTATAAGTGTTCAGTAATTTCGGATAGGAATTATTCTGAATATTAGGAATGTGGGTCTTGTTTCGTAGTGTTATGTATGATGTTTAAATAATATTATAAATATTTTAGGAAATTATAAATGTTTCTTGACTTTAATATTTGCTTCAACCTTAATGTTAAGTATAATGTTGACATGTTTAGCTATTGTCCTTGAGGTAAGTTTTTTATTTAGTATTTTAATTCAAGGACGGTTTTGGTAAACAAGTTGTTGATTCAATTTGAGGTCTGGGTTCATTTTATTTACAGGTAAAACTAGAATTTCCTTTAGAGCTGTGTGTCAAAAGTCACATACACCATAATATTCTAGAACATTCTGTCATGTGACCTATCTTTATGTATATCATGTTTAGTGGACAGTTTTTCAGTTTCGACCTTAACGTCAGAGCCATTACAGGTGTGAAAAATCATTCCAAATTTAGAGAGAGGAATTATGTAAAATATTCACTGGATTATAAAAGTGCTCATTGACTTTTGGATTTTGGATTTTGAATTGATTATTTTGGGATTTATATGAACTTATTCAAAGATATTCTGAATTACTTCATTTTGACACATCAGCACATTAAAGATTACTGGCACATCATGACATTAAAGACTATTGGAATATCAGGACATTAAAGAATATTGGCACATCAATACATTTAAGGATACAGTCATTCATTCGGAACATTCTATATTTAGGACTTGTGATTAGGACACAGGATTATTGGATTATTTGGATTTTAATTCACGTTACTGTAAGTGTCTTTTGATTTTCTTTTTTATTATCAAGATATATATTGCTTGTTGCTTTTTACTTGATTTGTTGGTTTCACTTTCTTTCTGTTACATTGTTCTTAGACCATAGAGTCGTGACAGTAGTACTTGGCATGAAATACGTACTGGTAAATCATACAAAGGCGAAGCAAGAACAACGATGCAAGTGTAACATTAGAAGAATCTCGTGAATGTGTGGTCCTTGGTTTGATTAGAGGAAACTTATTTGTGGCATTAGAGCCTTTAAAATACATTCAGATGACAACAAATGTTGTCTTGAGGTCCTGGGAAATAGGGGAAACATCGACCTAAAGCCAAACTCAAACAGTGGGTTCGACATTGTTGTCTAGTTCGGTCGTGAGGTGCTTGTAGACCCCTGGCGCATTACTTATATATCTATCGGTTTGGGAATGCAGTTTAAAAAGCAAGTCTTGACCATATACTTTAAGGATTTTATATGTTTTACCTTTATGTTTATTTTATATACATTTTACAGAATTTTAACATCTTTACCTTTTATCTTGTACTACTTCAAGTTTACATTTATTTGGAAGGATATATCTTTTTAATGTTTTGTGCAATTCTGCATTCTTACCACATAACCATCACTGTGCTGACGCGACGTTCAACGCTAATAGATAGATAGATAGATAGATAGATAGATACATACATACATACATACATACATACATACATACATACATACGTGCATGTATGCAGAGTTAAGGTCAATCGGTAATACGTCTATTTGCCTGCCTTATAAATGTTTAGTTTATTTCTAGCTCATTGTTGAATGAAAATAATATTTTTCTTTAACATGGATCAACCCCTCCACCTCCGACCAGAGACCATCTTACATGTCGACAAGCTAGGAATTATATTCTTACAATTTTTGATAAAGATACGTTTAAGATATGTATGTATGTCTATGTGTTTTACTGCACCTCAACACAAAACTGGCAATATGGTGCCAACTAAAAGTATATTCGAAAAATGTAAAAATGAAGAATTGTGCAAGCATGTAGGAAGATAACCCTTTCAGCACAATACCACCTCATCTTTGCGAGTTGTACTACACGAGAGATGCCATTCTACAATAGTGGGTTTATTCATCTGAAGTTTATTTGCAGTTTTCATTTCGCATATTTTGCCAAATATGACGAACATGCAGATTTATACAATATTTGAAGTCAAAATATGGAATCTTCCATTCTGAAACTGGTGAATGCAGGACAGCTTTGGCTGCTTTATCTGCCCTCTTTATTATCCTTTATACCAATGTGACTGGGCAGCCACCAGTACAGAATGTTTGAATGAGCACATCATGTTTCTGGATTATTTGGTATATTTACGGTTTGCCAGAATTAAGATTTTGCAAGGATTTCAATGTGGAATGAGAATCTGAAAAGATGAGACATTTACACAGGTACATATGTCTACGATAGGAGGTTCTGATTTCATTGAATTTTACTATGCAAAAGGAGAGGATTTGTTGAGGATGTTTTAATTTGGCAAATATCAAATATAGTTTTTGGGGGTGGGGGGGTGGGTGTGGGGACAAATAACGAAGGTGGTGATTTAGGAGCACATAATTGTGTAGTATTTCAATAATTTAATTTTGCTGTTTCTAAGAGAGGACGAATTCATATGTCAAAATGTGGAATGAAGTTTGGTTTCTTAGCGTACAAAGTTTGGTATTTAAGTCCAATGACTGCATAATATGCGGGATTAGATGGATTTGAGGACTGGTAGTATACCGAAGAGCCATTATCGTTCCTCTGAGACAAAGTCATGGTTTGTTTGTCTCAGCATAGAGGCTTCTGATTGGGAAGTTCTAAATGCATCCAAAGTCTAAATCACTGACTGTGGATCGCATCAAGCATCTGGAGGTAAGATTTACAGGCTGATCCGTACACAATCGAGGCATAGTCAAGTTTGGATCCTACTAATGACCTGTATAACCGGAGTAAGACCTTCCGATCTAGTCCCCAATCTGTGTTTGCCACGACTCGTATTAAATCCAGGGCTTTTTGACATTTGTTCCTGTCGTAACTAATATGCCTAAGGAAAGTTAGTTTACGGTTGAAAATAAACCCTACAAGTTTGGCCTGTTCCACAACAGGAATAAGAATAAGACAGCCGTAACGATAGAGCTTTGTGTCATCATCGATTCGATATAATCGGCAGACGTGCACACAAACAGTTTGAGATTTAGAAAACTTAAACCCATTTCCTTCTGCCTATTTCTGAACTCAGTTTAAGCTCATCTGTAGTTGATGTTCCATAGTAGGCAGACGCTTTGATCGACAACAGATCAAAAGTCGTCAACATATAATAAGCATTTAGTTCCTGGATCAAGACATTTCACTATGATGTCAATTTTGATGTTGTATTGGTCGACTGTCAATATGTTGCCACGAGTTAAACCCATCTTCTGGTGATAGCTTTCTGAAAGGATGCTGCCTACCTCAACTCTGAAATTTCTATCTTTAAAACAAAATTGGAGAAAAAGTTAGGTAGGCGGCCTCTTAGACCTAGATTGAATACGTAATTCGGTTTAGTCCTTTCCAGGTTTAAGTAATGGTATCATCGTTGCTTCTCGCCAAGACTGCGACAATTCGCCAGTTTCGAAAATTTTATTGAACATGTTTAGCAGTGTACTGCGAGCTGTATCAGGTTGATAGTGGATATTATCTGGTCCTGCTGAAGAGACATGGGTTCGATCAAGAGAGTGCTGTTATTCTCTGAGAGTGAAAGTTTTATTGTAATCTTCAGCATCAGCATACTTGAAAGTTAGAGAAACCTTTTCTTTCAGGTTTCTGATACAGCGGAAATTTTCAGAATAAGGAGTTGTTTGAGAATATTCGGCCAATGTATTTGAGATTTTTGGTACGGTTGTTACCTTTTGATCACATTTCGTTAAATGTTGGACACGGCTGCTTTTTTGACAATGATTTTTCGTACCTATATTCCATACCAATTTGGTAGTGGACAGAGAGTGCAACGTATAGACATACGACCTCTGTGTTTTCCTCTTGCTCTCTCTGATGGTGCGACAAGTTTTTACCTCGGTATATACGGTATTTATTCAGATTTTCAGTTGTTGGATTGGCATTGAAATGTTAAAAGACCTTTTTTCCGGTTCCTAACGGTGTCTTTACATGCATCATCAAACCATGTTTTGTTGAGATATTTATGAATCGCCTAAGTTTTTGGTATTGTATTCCCAGTTGCATCATGGAGTATCTTTGAAAAAAGAGTGTTGGATCCACTACGTTGTCAAAATGATTAGCTTTCAAATTTGATTTGCAGAGGGATTGAAACGTTTTCTAATCTGCCTTGTTCAATTTCCATCTCTCTGCCCAAGATCTTAATATTTGGGAATACTACTACTTAGAATATAATTAACTAAAAAACACAATGAAGCAACATAAATCTTGTCTACGTTACATGACAACCAGTATTGGTCTTTTACATCCCGAAGTATCTATTTCAGATTGAAGGATTAAGTATCCCATAAACACGTAGAATCGTTCCAACGTGTACATGTAACGATCTATTGAAATATAAAGGGTACCCCACTCGATGATACTGCCTTGTTGAGTCAATACCGGTATGTCTTGCTCGTGGTTGAGAGGTTCTACAAGTATTTGTCTGATAAATTTATTACCGACAACGAGTAAAATCGATTGTGTTATCAGAGGGAAGGATTCTCTCTCTCTCTCTTCCTCTCTCTCTGTCTCTATATATCTAATATATAATATAACTGAAAACTGTATGTTTGTGTACAACACGTGTAATGAATTAAGAGATTTATAAAAAATATCTCTAACATAACCAAATCATTTTCATAAATTTATAAAATTAATTGAAAACCCTCAAGGAAAGAACAATCAAAAATAAAATTAAACAGAACAAAAACTTACAAATCAACCATTTCGTTTGCTTTATGTTTATCAGACGTAAACTGTTACACACACACACACACACAAAAGACAAATATATATATAGGTTGATAGATAGCTAGACAGGCAGGCAGCCGACAGAGAGAGATTAACGATTGGTGGGTCGTTTATTATGAATATAGGTAGAGAAGTCGAGGTTAGCTTTAAAATGGCTTCATGTATGAAATGTTTGTAACGATTCTCCATAATTGTAAAAGGATTGTACATCTAGTTTTAGACATAATTCAGTTGCTAAAAGGAAGCAAGCATTTGGGATACCCTCTATGATATAAGTTACAAACTATTTTTAAGCACCATGGATCAGGTACAACTAATAACATACCGCTTTTAGATTGTATTATAGTGCTCATATAGGACAATACCTGTCTGGAGAAGTGGTCATACATTAAATATAGGCAGACAGGGAATATCAAGGAGCCAAGTTAGAGGTACACAGTCAGAGGACACAACTTACAGATGCAGTATATGATTTATTAGTTGTTTATAACATAACACGATTTCTAAACGACGGAGGAATTGCCTGTCACTCAAGGACTGACCTCTGACATAATGGCATCAATCAACCAGCAGAAGCCAGAAAAAGATCTTGAATTTGAGAAAATTTATAATAGGTGCTATATCTTGAAATTTCTGTAACGGAATTTTCACACAGCCAAGACAATATGTATGGATTAGGTTAAATCGAACATTACTTTGTGTATACTGTCGATTAAAAGTTACGTACTTCAATGTAAAGGTAACTTGCAAAACACTCGAGGAAGATAGACACCACAACATAATCTCTGACTTGCAAAACCAAGATTTTAGTCAGATGGAATGATTGATTGATTGAATTTAAAAAAAAATATTTCTTAGGTCCTCGGTCAAACGAATTTGCAGAGTCATATAGTACTGGCGTTTTCAGTCTGTCTGGCCGGCCGGCAACAATTTAGTTTCTGCAATATAACTTTAATGAAAATTGACACCACAACATAATCTCTTACTTGCAAAACCAAGATTTTAGTCAGATGGACTGATTGATTGATTGATTTAAAAAAAACATATTTCTTAGGTCCTCGGTCAACGAAGTCGGCAGAGTCAGATAGTACTGCCGTTTTCAGTCTGTCTGGCCGGCCGGCAACACTTTAGTTTTTGCAATATAACTTTAATGAAAATTGTTTAATTTAACCAAATTTGGTACGCAGCGCTATATTGATTAAGACCTCGAATAAGCTGTATTTCCAGCCTTCTCTGTCATCATGTACAGGAGTTATGGCGAGCGATCGCCTGTCCGCAGTAGCTTTTGTTTCCACATCTAACATTAACATTTATTATTGAACTTCAATTACATTTGTCATGCAGATCTATATTTACGAGACCTTGAATAAGTTCCAAATCCAGCGTTTACGACATCATATACATGAGTTACAAAATATAATTTGTAAGAGTTAACCCCGCCGCCACCACCGATTGCCTGTCCTTCTGACTTGAATCTCCGCAGCATAACTTTAATATATATATATATATATATATATATATATATATATATATATATATATATATATATATATATTGGTAAATAATTTCATTTTGTTCTAAAATTCCTGTTCTAAAGATCAGTCTGAATTTATAGTTGTGTTGCTGAAATCCGATATACTTTGAGAGGAATTTTTTATTTAAAATATACATTAGAATTACTAAAGTGCTCATTGACTTTTGGATTAATGCATGATTTTGGGATTTATGTGAACTCATTCAAACATATTCTTGATTACATCTTTATAGTACATTATTAGAATTCATTCAAAACATTGTATTATTTTGGACTTGTGTTTATGACATTGAGGATTATTTGGAATTTAACTCACAAATTAATTGTAAGTGTCTTTGAATTTTCTTTAATTGTCTAGAAATAAATTGCTTGTTGATTTTACTTGATTTTATTGGTTTCACTTTCTTTCTGTTACATATTTGAAGACACAGAGTCGTAACACCTGTTTGTCCCTTCTCTGAGCTCTAGTTTCTTAACACAAGGTCTTCTCTGTAAGGCTCCGCTGAGCAAATTGTAATGAGCGGAGCCCTTTGCGATAGTCGCATCGCTAATAGTTCTAGTTTATTTATTTCCCGCAATGAATGCAATGTTGGTTTGTTTTGGTTTGATTGGCGATTTATATTACTGCACGACATGAAGGTTATGTCTTGCGTAGGCAAGTAAAGTACCTTGCCTAAGGACACACTAAGGTAGCTGATCAGAATGATTCGATGGGGCGAATTGAAACTGCACCCTTTGCGATGTCTGTTTGTCCATTTTGACGTCACCTTCTGGCGAATAATATCTCCTGTTTGCATCCTTTTATTGACAACAGATTTTCCACCTAGGCAGGAGGAGGAGGAATCAAAGATCTCTTGTAATTCATGGGTCAAATATACCAAATGTCAAGTTCACGTTTTCAGTAGGATTGGTTGGTGTTTAACAACACATTAACACACGCAAAGTTATGTCGTACCATGGTAGTTGGGGTAAAGTGTCTTGTATCACTGTGGTATACACGGAGTTGTCTGGACGGGGTACTAATGCTTACTCATCTGGTCGCGAGTCTGGCACGCTAACGACGACTGAGACATCATGAGGAAAAAAGCAGCTCTCGTATGGGGTTGGGGGGGGGCGAGACAAAGTTTTAAAATTTTGTTGTAATAAATTATCTGGAGATCCTTACAGACTAAAATGTTGGGGTATTATAAAGGCTTATACTATTTTTCTTTGCAAGTTTTTTTAAATTTTTTTTAAAAATTCTTTTTCTTTGCATGAATTTATATAATGATGGTCAATCACATACAAATCTCATATTGCTTGGTTTACATCCAAGACACAAAAGTGGTCAAAAATATATCTGCTTGTACAATTGACTATTTTTTAAAGGCATTCCATTGGAACTATTGGTGGATATTCGACATTATATTTAGATCCGTTGGTCAACTATGAAATAAAACTATTTTGTGACGTCAAAATTGCCTTATGTCAACTACTTATCCATACATAATCAATAAGACAATTGTCGTTCCATCCTTATATTCCATAGTAACTTAATCTATTGTAATATTATTAGTTACACTGTCGTTTGACAGATGTACGGAATAATACCACCCTCATAACCTTTTTAGTTCCTAAGACGTCAGCCGAACGTAATAAGAAAGTTAGGAGGGTGGTACGATTTTTCACACCCTGTGAAAAGACTGTGATTGAATTTATTGCCCTTTAGAGATTTTTTCCTTCCCCTAGTAGCAGTAAATAAAAACAAATGGCATGGCTAAAATTGAACAGTAAAATTTAATTAAGATCGACATTAAACCTTTTTAATCATTTTACCAGCGCAATATTTAGTAATTACTAAAATCTACAATTAAACAACATATAGTCAATTTATCAATTAATTGAAAGATACAGCTGGTGTCGAAAATTTAATGCTCTGAAACAAGTCTATCTTTGTTTGAAAAATGATCTGACTCGATCCTATCCTGCATCCGTTAAACTACGGATAATTTCTTCTCTCCTGAAGAGATGCTTGATAATATGTTACACGTGATTTATTTCCAACACTATCCATTTCATTAAAGTCACAGAACAGCTGATCAATGTCAATTCCACCTGCATACAAACCGAAAGCAATAGAAGTGGTTTCTTCCCTTAGAAATGGAAGAACAGTAGAAGAATGTAGTAGAAACATTCTTTTGCAGTAGAATTTGAAATAGCGTGCGTTTGTATACAGACTGGGGCAGTAAGATCGGATAAATGAGAAGTTTTCCCTATAGACAACATTTGTAATAGCTATTGCCATCAGGAATTCTTCTCATCCTAAATCCTGTGGTAGTTGGAGATGGAATTGGCGGACCTGTGGCCTGTTAGAGACATAACACTGGTATACAGCCAAAATGCTTCCGCAATAAATGTTATCAAACTTTACTAATTCTGGGTCACTGAGAACGAAAATTATGCTTAAAATTGTTGATTGGCTCGAGTTTTAAAGATATTATACTGGGTCAGTATATACAAACCTTTGAATTGGGAATGGCGGAGGATAAGTGAGTTATAAAGGGAAGGGATCTAAATTTAAACCAGAAATGAAAAAATACATCTTTGACTGGATCTATGAATAAATATATGACTGGGTTTGGACAGTACTTGCTTTTTAGGCAAAATAATGAATGATGCAATCTGAAGCTGGTAATGCGTCATACATGATATGAATTTCAGCATGTTATTCCTATAAGTCATGGATGATGCAATTATAACTATGGTCACATCACTCTGCTGAAGAAATTGCTCTATATCAGCTCTACAAATCATACAGTGTCGTGCTCTCTTATTTGTCAGTGTTTGAATTTGCAAAGGGACACATTTCTGTTTAGCAATAGTGAGCAGAGATGCCTCGTACGTGTGTAAACAATGCAGATAACTTCTGCTATGTTTGTGGTGAAGTGACTTTTGCATCACAAAAGCGCGGTATAACCACTATGGCTAAGAAAGCCTGTCACCTTTATTTTGGCTGCAAAATTGGAGATCAGGACAAGATGTGGGCCCCACACATGTGCTGCAACACTTGTGCAACAAATCTTCGCCAGTGGTTGATCGGGAAAGGAAATCTATGCCTTTTACAGTGCCAATGATTTGGAGAGAGCCAACAGATCATATCAGCACTTGTTACTTTTGCATGGTGTCTCCAGTTGGGAAAGGTGTGTCAAAGAAGAAAAAGTGACTGTGCATTATCCAAATATTCCGTCAGCTATACGCCGAGTACCACACGGAGAAGGACTGCCGGTTCCTGATGCACCAGAATCATTCTTACTTGAGTCAGACGAGGAAGAGGAAGAGGATGAAACTTTCAGTCCTGAACCATCAATGTCACATGACCCATATTTTCTCCCATCCTCCTCCTCTGAACCACACCTCATAACACAAGGTGAACTGAATGACTTTGTCAGGGATTTGGAACTACCCAAGAGTTAGGCAGAGCTGTTGGGCTCCAGACTACATCAGTGGAATCTCCTGGCAGGTGATGTTAGAGTTTTCATGTTCTGTGACAGTCAAAAGGATCTTGTCCCATTCTTCTTCATGAAAGGTGATCTTGTAGCCTGCAACAACATCGATGGTGCGATGGCAGCCCTCAACATCGTTCATGATCCAGATGAGTGGAGACTGTTCATTGATTCATCGAAGACGAGTCTTAAAGCTGTTTTGCTGCATAATGGCAGTGTTTTGCCATCAATTACAATTGGTCATATGAAGGAAACCTATGAAAACATGAAACAACTTTTGAGGTGCATAAACTATGACCAAGATCAGTGGCATTTTTGTGGCGATTTCAAGGTTCTAGCTCTCTTGCTTGGTCTGCAGACAGGATACACAAAGTACTGCTGTTTTCTCTGCGAATGGGATAGTCGTGCGAGAGATTCCCACTACATCAAGAGAGATTGGCCACTCCGACAGTCATTGGAGCCTGGGATGAAAAGTGTTCAGCATCCACCACTTGTTGAATCAAGGAAGATTTTGTTACCACCCTTGCACATCAAGCTGGGTCTGATGAAGAACTTTGTCAAGGCCATGGACAAAACACAAGCAGCTTTCAAGTACCTCCGTGGAAAATTTCCAAGGTTAGGTGAAGCTAAGATAAAGGAAGGTGTCTTTGCTGGTCCTCAGATTCGTGAACTTCTTTCGATAAGGATAAAATGTTAAGGAAAGCCTTCCAGTTAGTGGCAACAAATTTTCTCGGAAACAACAAGGCAGACAACTACAGAGAGTTGGTGGAAAACCTCCTCAAGGCATACAAAAGCCTTGGTTGCAACATGTCACTAAAGATACATTTTTTGCACTCTCATCTAGATTTTTTCCACAGAACTGCGGAGCAGTGAGCGACGAGCACGGCGAGCGATTTCACCAGGACATTGCAGCAATGGCGAAACGCTATCAGGGCAAATGGAGCCTATCAATGCATGCAGACTATTGCTGGACAGTGACAAGAGATGTTCCATTTAATAAATACAAGAGACAAGAAAAGAAGCGCCTAGTAGACACTGAATAATGACTAAACTGTGTATTTATATATACATAATAGTTGTTTGACTTTTGTTTCAATATTTTTTTGTTTATATAACCCTTTTGCTGTTTTTTAAAGTGTTACATAAACAGGACAGGTGAAATATTCTCATGTAAAGCAACCATAAACATTTGAAAAGACCTAGGTTTACAATTTATGATTAAAAGTCTACTATGTACACAATATACATAGACGTAAAATGTAAAAACCCAAATATCTTGGAAACAGTAGCCAATCAGTTGTTTTAATTGTCATATTTGAATTCAGCACATCAAAATCCCTAATAAATATCACATTTTATCTCTGAAGCAGACGACTTCGAAAAAATTGTTCACCAGTGATAATTGTATCCGGCGAAAATCTGCTTCTTGTCATAATCGTTACACCTCTGGTACGGATAGATTGATTTTGTGTAGTTGCTTGCTAAATTACAGCTGTTACTAAGTATTATAATGAATTTAGAAAGTGTATCCTTTCAAAGTAGACGTTTAGAATACCAAACATCATCACTTTCATGGAACGAATCTAAGGGTCGCTGCCAATAACGATGAAAATTTAGGTACAAGTTGGACAGACATTTCTCGAAAGATTTAACTGGATAGTAAGATGAATCTTTATATTTCGGCCTTATTCCTGTATACTGCTCTTGTTCATTCTCTCGACGATTTTTGATCAGTTCATCTTTGGATTTGATTACGCGTTTAGCACCTGTTGTAGTATCCCGACTCACATACAACGTTCTTTTGTCTCTATCATTGATGTTTTCACCAAGTCTATAACAAGAGTACAGCCTGATTTCACAATGTACTTCACTGCATAATCATGTGGGTGTTTCTGGACTGTAATACATGTTGTTATACATTTTTGAGTGATCAGATTCTGCAATATTAGGGTAGTATTCCGTGTCGCCTTTACCGGCGAAAACTTTCACTCAGACAAAGCAGTTTTGAAATATTGATTTGCGTCATAACATTAAACTTCAATAATAATAATAATGTGTCTACATATTTATATACCTGTTCAAACTGTATCGGAAGTTTTCTAATGATGTGGTTCTGTAAATATCTCCATTACTTCAACGACCATCCACATAAAAACGGCATAGAATCTCCAATCCAATCTTGCATCATCAACATGTTCACAATTTTCAAAGACTGTATGTTGTTGTGTCACGGATAAATAACTTTGCAATGCATTAGCAGCCTTTAAGTTCGCGGTACACTTTTGGCTCTTTTCTCGAGAATTTCCTCTTCTGAATTGGAGGCAAATTGCTTTGCAATATTGACAAAGCAAACAGTATGTTCTAGAGTTACTTCACGTTGACGTAGTATCGCAGTGACGTCACAATATAATAATTCTTTTTGCTTAATTTGAACATATTCGAACATATTACAGATATTTCGAAAAATATATATAATAATCAATGTATACATTTCGAATAGATAGAGCATAGGAGGCCATTTTCTTTATATATTTACGCCGTTGACATTGACACTACTCTTACACCCCATGAATGTCACGAGTTTTACATTCACCCCTTCTCACATTCCGTACGCCCCGTGAAAACTGCAAATACCGTTTCCTACGCATTGGATGTCGACCAATCATATACCTAGAAATGTCTCTAAGGGGTAATAATACTAGTTACAGAAAGTTGTTTATATTTTCCCTTGAAGTCCTGTTTTATAATTTTCTCACTATTTTTGGAGCCAAAGTGCAATGCTGATCATACATGCGCATTTTTTCTGATGATCTTAAGTGAGGCAAATGCATATTATTTATATTGTTCAATCATGTAGATGACCACAGTCGCTGTGGATTTTATATACAAATCCAAAGGCCAAGCCAAGATATTTGGTCTTAATAATAACCATTATAAACAGACATAGATATTTTGGCACATCCGGGAGCTCAAATATTGATCAGTTCACTTTGCATCAGTAGTTAGAGTAATCATACAAGTGTGTAATAATTTATACATGGTATAGCTAAAGAAGATATCGTAAGGAAAATACTAGGAAAGTTCATGACATTTCATGTGCAAGTTAGTTGAAGGTTTAATTTGTCTTTCACAACCAACCTGTATACCTTATTCTTGGTGACATGAATTCGTCTTTGTTTACAATCATGGGTTATACTATCGTTATTGATCTAAAATTACTTACGTGGGATTACACTAATCATCACGAGATGAATAATTAGACGATGCATTTTTTTCAAAAGAAGGTAGGTAAGCAACACTAATCAGGAACTGGCTTGGAAAGTTTACAATTCTGAGATTGAAGTTCTACGCCGAAACATAAAAAAGGTCATTTTTAAAAGAAAATCTTTGTATGATCAGATGACACGAAATCTTAAACCCAAACTCAAGTTCAAACGTTTTATGATCTCTATGCCTTGGGATAAAGTAAAATTTGTTTAAACATGTGACAATAAAACAGACTGAGTGTCGTCTGTCCTGGCTACTACTGTTCATTTCCAATGCAGATTGTGAGGCACATAAATCGTGTGTGGAGAAAAATAAAATTGTATTTTCAAGAGCTTATCTCCATTTAGGTAACACAATATTAAATACGTTGTAGCCTGATCATCCATCTTTAATTTCAGACAGTCATTGTTTCAATCCAGTGTGAATTTTTCTCCTAAACGTCTTTTTTAGTCAGCTACCCAAGTCGTCTTCCCAGTATTAGAAAATTGTTAGATCTTGCACTTACTCTCTCACTACCGATATTTCTGCCAAATTTTTGGCCACTTACACGGTATTTCTACAACTGTTTATTTATATCGATCTGGTTTCGAGAACAAGGATTAGTTTGAAGTATCTGTGTAGCATAATCTCGAAACCAGGTCAATGTTAGCAAATGATTGTAGAAGTATCATTATTGGACTGAGCGACGTGACTTCAGTTGGCAAAAATGGGGTGGGTGTGGGTGGGGTCTGAAAACTCAGACGCAGTTTGGGTAGCTGACTAGAAAAGGTGAGCTATCGAAATATTCACACTGGATTGGAATGAAAGATGGATGATCATGATACCGACATATTTATCATTTTGCTTCCTAAAATGGAGATAAGCTCTTGTCAAACCTGCAATAAAAAAATAAAAAAAAAAACGCTGGCAAGTTTCATATTACTGCGTGCATGATTTATAAGCATCACGCTCGGAATTAAAAATAGACAGAACTAATCAAACAATAAAACGATTTCCAGGATAGAGGAAATTTAGTCTTGCAATAACAGAGATAAAAACCCTTTTGTTACCCACATATGCGTATTTTTTGAACATAGTACACCAGAATGCATTGATCACATGGCGATGGGTAAATATTCACACTTCCACTCCTAATTTATTCTGCTAATCTAACATTTAGGACAGGGATATTACAGTTAAAATGTACAAGTAGCCTTTCCTTGATATGTATATTTTTACTTGCAGACCTTGAAGGTTTTGAAAAAATAAGTTCACCGCCCAAGTAATCACCACAAGTGGGTGGGGGCGGAAGAGTCCCAGGCCCAGTGGGGACCCAAAATTCCCACTAATTACAAAGGGATTGCGATTGCAAACTCTATAATTCATTCAAAGGAAAAGAACCTATAGCCCTAGAGAAACCGTGTGCATAATTCAAAGCCGCACTGCTCAGTATTTCCTCGTATTGATGGCACCTACAACTAAGAAAATACGGTATTACACTATATTGATTGCATGTGTTCAGTTTTCTTGCTTTGAATTTTATCTGACGTCACGAAGAACAAGATGTTTTTCAGACTCTTGTCGTATCATGTGTGTTATTACTAAACATTATTTTCAATTTGCCAGTTTTAGTTATGACATGTTCATAAATATTTGAATAAATTATTGTGGTTTTATATACACCTAACTTGTATGAGATGAAGGTCCTGTTTGACGCTGTCCGTCTATTCCTCAGAAAAAGTCTTCATCGCGCATGGTGTTTGTGGCAAACGTCTCGGGTGTAATCGGTTCGTGTCAAGATAATAAAAGGGGGTGGGTGGTGGTGGTGGGTGTCATCCGAGTCATTTTTATACATGTATTTTCCTGGTTCGATTTCTTCATATAGATCAATCAGAAATATTTATTTAATTTTTATCAGTCAGTAATAGTCTTTCTGTACCAAGAGGACGAATGAGAAAGTTTCAAAGGGATTCTTATATTGACTAACAAAGTGTTGCCTTGTATTTCCTTGTCTAAACTCATGCAGTGCTATATGTGGGTTACATACGTGTACAGCTACATCTCTTTATGACTGGATTATTTTTTCCGTGTGCGATAGTTTACGCATTTTGTATACTCTGAGCTCATTCCCATCGATGATTCAGGTATCAGAACATGAATGTGGTTAGTCACAAAAATATCTAACACAGCATGAGGCAAATTATCTATAGATAAGAAAATATTTAATGTAACAAAATCAATATGAATATAAGCGAAGGCGTTGATACATGCTTCGTATGACGTAAGTGAAGAAACGTTCATTTTATCAAATTTTAACGACACCTAGAACGATGAGCATGCCAAATGTGTCATGGTATCAAACCAATATCACAATTTTCCAATGAAATGTAACTTAATTGACGGCTATAATATAATGTAAATATTAAATCCGTACACCTGTTAAGTAATGCAAAAGCTTACCACACTTGAAGATTTTGATTCTGTAAGTTTTAGAATGTTTGTTGCGTTTATGGACTTGGGAGAAAGAGACGTTTGCTCGGGTGTTCGCTATATGAATAATCTTCTTTAAATATTAACAATTAATATTTGCAAAAAGAAACATCAGCCATCCAAATATCGTTTTGGGTAAAACTGAACTGAAAGGATATCTCAGATCTCTCTCTCATGCCATATACAGGAAGCCATTTATATACTCTTCGCAAAAAAAATATTGTAGATATTGCACTGAAATAGAATATTCTAATATCATTGTGTACTTGTTTGCTCATTATATGTTGATTTAAGATGTTATATACCAAGCAGATATTGCAGAAAACCTAGTATGTTTTCGTTAAGTGAACTTTTTGAATTCTTTAAATACGGCCATCATTAGGAGATTAGACATCTTCGTTTAAAAAGCTTTCAAACAATGGAGTAATATCGAATGAACTTTAAACTAAATATTGTATGTATTTTTTCTCTCAAGATACCAAGCACGCGCATCTTCTCTCACCTATTTTCAATTACTTTAATATATCATTGTATGTTGAAATGAATTTATTGTCACATATTATATGTTCTCTATAGTATATTTCAAAATGTACACTTCCTTGCTCTTTTAAGAGCACTTTCATTTTCTTTTCATATCGAGATAGGTAGCATGTAATCCTGTTATACATATTTAAATATACTACCGCCAAATAAAAGTTTGTAATTTATTCTATACATGGTCAATTAAAAAGTTTATGTAAATGTTGTTGGACTTCCATGAGAGATACCACATGGCTATTGTTATTTCCTGCCTAAAACATTTGTATCAAAATTTGAACGACTGAAAAAAATAGCTAGGAAATGTAATTTGACTTTTCTATGACATACTGATTTCTTTGCAATGTATTGTTTGTGGAGTGCTTATTTGAAGTAATATGAATTAAATACATGATGTAATGCACCTAAAAGGAAGTAACACTTACTGTAAGTTGATGTCATTAAAAATTCTTTTCAAAATGTTGTGCCTCACAAAATCGATACACATAACGCTCAAATTGTATCAGAAGGTAGCAGAAAAGAAAGAATGTGTCCGTTTTTTAACAAACGGCACTGCATTATTTTCGCCGTATATGACTGTGCAGAATATATTCAGTTCATTTGCAAAGTGCCCGGCTGTAATAATAATGTCAAATGCGCGATAGATAGCGAGCTACTTTGCAAATGTCAAATAGGTATCTGCACCATCACCAATCACGTGATGTCTCTATGGGTATCTTGTAGATATTCAAACCACATCAACTGACCATGAGCTGCACCGACAGGCACATTGTGTAAATATTAATGATACTCACTTGCCCTCAGCAAAAGCTGCCAAATTTTGTACCACAATCGCCATCACTACCATAACTACTACTACTACTGCTACTATGATGATGATGATGATGATGAGGCGCGTTTCTGTATGTATGTATGTATGTATGTATGTATGTATGTATGTATGTATGTATGTATGTATGTATGTATGTATGTTTTTATGTATGTATGTATTTATGTATATAACAGTCTAAACAACGACGAAATATAATAGTCTGAGGCTGTATCTGCTTGTTCTTTCATAATTACAGACTTAAACAAAATGTTGCTGTCGGTTGCAGTGGTGAGGGTTAAATACATTTAACGTCTCGTATACGAGAACATTAAAGATCAAAATTTATATAGAGATACTAGACTAGTAAGACTTGCAGATGTTTAGAAAAATCATTAAACATTACTAGACCACACAGATCTTTGCGTTTTTACGGGATGCGTGAACAAAATAATAATTTTGTTTTCTACTAATCATTAATAATAGCACAAAGCTACAATGTGTTCAATTTAACAGTTTTCACAGGGGTAAAAGAAGTATTATCCGAGTTTCACATTAAAGCATCTATACCAATATATAAATGTGATACCTATTTGTTTACAAGATTTGACGTGATATAAGTGTTTTCAAGTTTAGTTGTGTCGAAGAATAACAGTTACGAGATTAAAGTGGTAATTTGTTGATTTCAAACAACAGAAAGTATATACTGTAATATTTCAGAAAAGATGTAGATTTCAAAATTACTTTCCAGGATGATACCATTGAAGTAAGCAGCAACAATCCTGAAAGCAAGATGGTGTGATGACTGTACATAACGACGACAGGCTGAATCACGTATTTGATCTGGGTAAAGGCACACATTTGTATTCTGTTAATTTTAGAGTACGACCTGAAAACATCGTAAATATTACAGGGTCAATTTACAATGTTCTGCAAAAACAGAGATATAATTTATGAAGAACAAGGTTTTGGTCTTGTGGGATTTAACGCCATTTTTCAACGCATGATATACCATACATTGCGGCCAGTATATTTGATGGAGGAAGAACCAGGCACGACCCCGGGAAGAACCACCGATCCACAGGAAGTTGCTGGCAAGCTTTCTCAAATACCCACGTTGGTCGAGCCGAGACTCGAACTCACGCGGACAAAGGTGAGATATGTGAATGATATGTAAAGGCGAGCGCCTTAGACCACTCGGTCACCCTGGTTTCCCTATGAAATCAATCGTACGTTTGAAAGGAAGGAAGAAACGTTGCTAATTACTGAATATATAAATAGCTGTTTAAGACCGGTTGTCCTGCGAACATCTGATAACACCTAAAGACTATTTATCAAGCATAATGCATTCTATGGATATTTTAATACCGTTTCAAGCGCCATGCGACGGCTATTTTCGTAATGTTTCGAATAGAACAATAATATGTCTCATGTAGAGTGTTTGCATCTGTTGTTACACTGAACAAGTTACCACACGATTTGTTAACAATTGTTTTAGTGTCTATGCAGCATATTTTGAACTAAAACAAGAAATGCAAATTATGTATTGTATCTGTACTTAAAACAAAAATACTGCATATAATCTAGAACAATTAATAATTGTGCGGTAACTGGTTCTTGTCTGGTAAATCACTTGATTTTTATAAATCGCGCTCCTCCAACCCCACCCTTTCTCGGTATATACGAAGTGTATTTAAAACGTTCTGAGTATAAGTGCGCTGTACAAGAAAGTTTCTTATTAGTGAACATTACGTGAGTGCATCCCCCTCAACGTACTTTCCATGCACCTCTACACACATTCTGATTATCCAAATATTAAATGTTATTTTGTATTCACTTTTTGGTACATTGTTCATACACAGGAAAACTGCACTTCCAATTGAATGGAGGCTTTCAAATCGTCTGCCCCTCTGGGAATCTTTAATAACGGGATTCAGCCAACAATCATTTGAGCTAAATCAGGGCTCTATAGAGGATGTGGCAAAGTTTGGATCTCGTACTCCTTCGGGAAGTCTGTCGAGACGGCGGATTTATGCGGTGGAAGATAGTCATGGAGTAGATGGATACTTACGGAACCGGTGCCAGAACGGGTGGTTCAGTAGTGTTCCACAACTTTTGGCAACACTTTGGAGGCATAAAAATGTCCAGTGACACTAGCAGAATCAAGCACAGATACCTGGATGACGGGGCCCTTTGCATCGAAAATAATACGTATAAATCTCAATTGGCAGTCCGACTACATCGAGTGATTTTTGGTCTCTGCTCGTGTTCTCCGCTCCAGACTTTTTTATTTTCTCTTGAGTCGGGTTAAAAAAGTACACGAACTTTTCATCACCTGTGACAATCTCATTCACACGTCCCTGATCACTCTTTTCATATTTGGCGTGTAGCTGTTTGGCGATTTTAACCCGAGTCTATTTTTGATCAGCCATCAAGAAATGCAGCACCCATCGTGCACATACGTTTCTGAGCTTCAAATAAATATTCAGTAATTGAAAAATTGCTGACAAATTAGCGTCCGTGATAACAAAAATATCTTCCATTATGTGAGCATCTTCATCAATTGCTCCCTTCGCAGAAGCCACTTCCCGTTCACCAATCGCACACAATGGTCTTCCAGAACGTCGGACATCTTCCATGGATTTGCAACCTTCTTTAAAACGACGAAACCACCTCAAAATTGTAGGATATTATAGAAAAGTACATCCGTAGACTTTAGTCAAGTCGGCCTTAATATCAGTGAGAGAGTATCCGATGAGCGCTTGGATTTACAGAATGTTCTTTGCTCAATAGCAGATTTGTTCTCCCTCGCCAACATTTTCAGGTCACTGTTTCGTACCTATGACATATATATCTCCAAGTTTTCGGTGTGCTGCAAATGTAACTGCAGATTATTTGATAAAACGTTATTTTGTCTCTCGATCGGCGCAACTTTTTTTGACAGGTTCAAATAACGAGGAAAATTATAACAAAATATTCCCAACTTTTCAAAATACCCTACCCCTCGTGTGTGTTATATTATATATATAACTATAACTCCAACATTTATTGCAATGAACTACAAGATGCATAAATGTCTCTTAATCAACTAAATCACTTTCAGATGTTTATAGACGTATATATATATATATATATATATATATATATATATATATATATATATATATATATTAATTCAGACGCATTCAAGAACAAACAATCCAACAAAAAAAAAAGGATTTTTATTTCTGCTTTATTTTATAATACGTAATAAGGATGGGTGGGCTGTTTTATGATGTATTCAGATAGACTACTCGAGTCTAGCCATTAAATGGCGTCTAGCATTAAATGTTTCTAACTACTCTCGATACGCTGTAAAAAGGATTGTATATCTCTTTATTTTATATCATTTTAATTTGTAAAAGGCAGCCAACATTTGGGATAGCCTCTAATGATAAAGACCCAAAAACTGTTTTTAAGTGCCACGTACCACGTACAACTCATAACCGACTGCTTTAGATCCTTTTAGAGCATTCATATACAACAAATGTCTGGAGAAGTGGGCATACATTGAATATGGGCAGACTGAGAATATCTAAGTGCTAGGTTAGAGGTACAGAATTTGAGGACAAAAAGGTACTGATGGCGTATGTCTTATTAGTACTTAACAACATGACGCGATATCTCAACAACGGAAGATTTACCCATCACTCGAAGACTGACCTCTGACATAATGGTATCAATCACCCAGCAGAAAGCAGACATTTTGGATCTTGATCAAGTACTGCAAATCAGAATTTGATAAAACTAATTATACGTGGGAAACCTATAAATCTATGATAAGATATAGAGAATTTTGATTGAAGAGAGAGAGAGAGAGAGAGAGAGAGAGAGAGAGAGAGAGAGAGAGAGAAAGATATATATATATATATATATATCCAATATACATACATACTTATATATATATATATATATATATATATATATATATAGAGAGAGAGAGAGAGAGAGAGAGAGAGAGAGAGAGAGAGAGAGAGAGAGAAGGCACGGGTGGTGGTGAGTTAAGACAGGCATAGATACACAATCCCTTATTTGCAAAACCAAAAGGTTTTTTTCTCTCTCTCTCTTTTTGGCGAATATTAAGGACAACACATTTTCCATATAGAGTCAGGAGAAAGAAAAATAGATTATTACTTGTGATCCATGCGTCAAAGATGCAAATATCTAGTTCATGGCATCATGAATATTGATTGGAGTTTAAGGGGAAGACTATATACTGGTAATGTAAAGGAAACTCGAGTAAAGTGTCTTGCCCAGAGACACACCACCGCGGCTGAACCGGTCTGGTCTGGGAAGGATTCGATTTCGTATCTTTCTTGTCGCGAATCCGGATACTAACCGTAACGTCACGAGGAAAATACAGCACTCGATGGAGGCGGGACAAAAATTATAATTTTCTTTTAATAATTAACTGGAGATCCTTACAGGATATATACAAAAAAGGGTTGCGTATAGTAACGGTGCAGCAATTCTGAGAAACTGGCAAAGCGCTTTCGAGATCTACGTATCCTTTTTCAATGCGGACGGCACAAACAAAAAATAATTACAAGCACAAAAACGTAAACGAAGTATCTATTGGCATAATGTTGTTTTATTGAAACCAAAATTAAAGAATATAATATGAATATATCCTAAAAAAGCAAACAAGTATATACATTGAATGATTTACAGTTTCGCAAATCAGGTATTTCAATTTGACAAGAACAATCGCAAGAACATGCTCGCAGGTGACATGCTTAACTGACTGATACAAAGGAAACGTAATATGATACCAATGTATGACCACCCGGATAAATTTTATTGTACAGAGTAAAGATAACATGCTACCAAAATGAAGAATGGGAGGGTATGTATGTATGTATGTATGTATGTATGTATGTATGTATGTATGTATTAGCGTTTAAAGGCACATCAGCACAAAATTGGCTATATGGTGCCAATCAAAAGTAAGTTCTAAAATTGTAAAAACCAAGAATTGCACTAAAATCCTAGGACGGTAAACCATTCCAAACAAATGGAATCATGGAGAGGGGAATGGGCTTCTGATGTGCTTCCAGAATTAAGAATGAAATGATATGTATGTATGTATGTATGTATTTATTTATGTATCTATGTATCTATGTATTAGCGTTTAACATAATTTCAGCACAATAATGACTATGTGGTGCCAATTAAAAGTAACATTCCAAACATGTAAAAAAAAAGAATTGCACTAAATCATTAGGAGGTAAACCCTTCCAAATACATATTAACATGAAGAGGGAACGGTTTCCTATTCTATTCTTCTTGATTCAAGCCGCCTGGTGTGATAGTTTTGAGGCGGCGAATCCAATAAGTTTCTTTGCTCTTCTGGTTTCGAGGTTTCAATTTTCATTGTGGTCTCTTCCCGTCAGGATAATGTAACTGTAAGGGTAGCCAGGAGACGAAAAGTGTTCTACAAAGGGGTTCTAGAAAATGTTTTGATTAGCCAGTCTGATCTCTGTAGATTCATCCTCCTGTTTAGTGTTTCAGTCTCACCACAAACTGGATTTAAACAATTGTTCATGTTGTGAAATATCTCTATTTTCGATCTTGTTTAGGCAGGTCTTACATCTTTTAGGGTTTCGGATGACTGAATGGTAGACCGGTATTGATTTTGCCCAGTGGAGGGCACTCTAGACAGAAAGTCATGACGAATGATATCTTTTCAATATTTTTGCTTGTCATCCCGATTTTCCATTTGTGCCTTTTTTATGGCATCATCCCTATTTTTTCTGTAACAGATCCGTTTCACTAGATGTTCAGACAATTCTTTAGGTCGTTTTTCGAATGTCTCTTCGTCAAAATAGATCTTCCCCACTCTCAGTGACTGGTTAAATGGGAACTTTTGAATGCAATGTGTATGGTGGCAGCTGGATGGAGCAAGTATTGATATTTGCTTGTTTCCTTGGAGCATACATCCGAGTGGAGTCTTTTTTCAAAGATTTTAGTTGTTGAGTCCAATAATATATCGTTTATATTCGATATTTCTGCATCCAGTGAACTTGATTGAATGATGGTATATATATATATATATATATATATATATATATATATAGTGAAATTATAATCTAGAGACAAACAGTCATGCATACAACTACCTATTTCTATAACTAATATATATATATATATATATATATACACACACATACATACACAGAGATATATACACACACACGCATATATATATATATATATATATATATATATATATATATATATATACGCACACACACATACACACACATATATATACATATACACATGTATACAACATATCAATTCCTCCACTAAAAATGTATACAATTTTATATAATGCCTTAGTATTAAAGCCATTTGGATACAAAGTATCTAACCGATTAATCCAGTAACTTTCTTTAACTAGTCTCTTGATTTCTCCGTGCACAATATCGATTGGCATGAAAGAAAAATCACGTAAAGAGTGATTATTTGTATTAAAATGTATTGAAACATTAGAGGAGAACTGATGATCCATTCAATTTTTTATATGAGCGGTGATTATTCATTCTCTTAGAAACTTGTTGAAGTGTTTGTCCAACATATTGCATGTTGCATTTTTCACAGGTTATCAAATAAATTACATCAGTTGATATACAGTCAGTGTTATAACGTAGAGAAAACGATTCTTTAGCATTGGAGCTACTAAAATAGGTACTTTCTCTAATATTTGCACATTGAGAGCACCGACGTCTGTTGCATTTAGATGATGAAAAACATCTTTTTAAATTTTCTGTCGATTTAGTTCTGATCAAAAGATCTTGTAAATTCTTAGGTCTTTTATAAGCAAGAATTGGCTTGCTCTTGTAAAGTGTTTTGACGCTGCTTTTATCTGATAAGTTGAGGAGACTCAAACATTTATTAATTGTAAGGCCTATATTTGGCAATGAAGAATTATATTGTATTATGAAAGGAATTATATTTTTCTCTTTCGTACATTCTGCTGTATTTAAAGCATCATTTTGGGTAAGAACACAGACTTTACTCAAAGCAGACTCTATTACATATATAGGATAATTCCTGCTTTGGAAATATGTTTTTAATTAATTCAAAGAATTTTGTAATTGACAATCGTCTGAAATGATACGTCGGTATCTTTTCGCCTGACTATAAGGTATACCGTTTTTACATGACCTGGGATGACAAGACGAATATTCCACATATTGGTGGATATTAGTTTCTTTGACGTGAACATTTGTAGAGATAGTATTATCATAATTTTTCATCACATTTACGTCTAGAAATGATACATGCGTACTGGATGCAGTGTAAGTAAATTTAATTGTTGGATGAAATTTGTTTAGGCTATTAATAAATTGTTGTAGATCTTCTTCTGTTTGGTTATAGATCATAAAGATGTCATCTAAAAATCTTAACCAAACAGTGGGATTAAACTTCTCGTTTTCAAGAAAATCTTGTTCCAATTTACCCATGAAAAGGGAAGCGTATGAAGGAGCCATAGGACTACCCATTGCCGTACATATTATATGGATGTAATTGGTACTATTAAATTGGAAATTATTATTTTCCAAAATAAGTGTTATTATTATACAAATATCTTCACTCGATAGTCTGTTATGATTAGGACTGTTGTCAAGAAAATATTTACAAGCCTTAATACCATCTGCATGCGGTATGTTTGTATACAATGATGTTACATCTAAAGATACAAGGATGGAATTATGAGATAGCTGTGGAATAGACTTCAAATTTTTAATGAAATCAGTAGTATCTTATCGGCGTTTGTGTTGTTTCTTTATTTCAAATCTCTCTCTCTCTCTCTCTCTCTCTCTCTCTCTCTCTCTCTCTCTCTATATATATATATATATATATATATATATATATATATATGTACATATCTTCCTTACTTTATCTGGTGAAAATTTACAGATATAGCTACAATTCTTTTACCATTTTATAATATAATATATTTGTCCACAAAGATACATATAAATTTGCAAATTGTTCACATATTGATCGAACTTTTTAAAATCAAAATACTTTGGTCACAGAATGTTGGAGAATTTGATGAAAATTTGACCTTAATATAACCTTCAGCGATTTTTCACGATTAATTAAATTAAAAGTTAGTTATACTATCAAGCAACAGTGTAGGCGGTACGTTATCTTGGAGTAGGTTGGAATTTCAGTATTCGAGGATAGCAAATGACAAGGGCATTGCAAACACCATCTCTGTACGTGACTCATCCAAAAGATAAAACGTTGCGTGATAACGCTGACCAAATACTACACAATCAGACTACTCATTGTTTATTGGTACTGATTACATATACAACAGAGAGTACGTAGTATCACACTCTACTTACTGTCACACCCTAGTCGTATAATATGTGTTATTTCTTTTTTAGACCCCATTTTGTCTCCTCAGAGTTGTTAACTTATTTGCATAATACTAGTGTTAGCGATGAAATTTCTGAAATGCGAATTTGCGAGTAAATTATCGGATTATTTTATCTGGGACTAAAATATTAGGTGACTAAAAGATTACATAAACATCGCTTTTATGGGATTGACTATATGTTTCTCTGAAGCAAAAAATCCGCACGTAGCATGATGTGTATGTAGATCAACAAACCACGGTTACGACGATACACAGCAAAGGCTTATACATGAATTTCAATTTGAAAGAGAGAAAAGGGCGGGCATCATCTGAGTCAATTGCTGACGTAATCTAGATTTGTTAGCAGGTATACTTAGTTTTCCTTGTTTAGATTAATCAGTTGGAAGAAAGTCAGTCAGAGCATGTCAGCACCATCAAGGCGAATACAAAATTTGCACCGAGATAATATTATCGTCATCTTGACTCTTGTACGGACTAGAAATGAGTCGTCTTTCTTCTCGCTCTCATGGATTCGATTCCTCAGTATGACATACGTCCATACGATTGGGTTTATATAATTCATTTGATAGTTTACGCGTTCTCGCTTTTCATCGACACTTCCTTTCCTACTTTCCACGATACAGGTATCAGAACACGGCACAGGAGATTGACATTAGATAGTATTGACCTTAGTATGCTTATCTACAATTAGTAACTGGAAAAAGACCAATCAGAGGAGGGTAATCCCATGCAGATATAAACCTCCGTTCTCCATTCTCTTAAATGAAACGATGCATCATTTTAGCGGGAAACATTCAGGAATACAAACACACAAATTTGCCCTGTGCGTGCATGGCAGGAGCTATCAGAGTGATGTATACTCGTTGGATTTACCACAATAAAAATATGAAAGAAACACTTTATAAGGGAGAATTATCTGGAAGGCAAAGTCATCATGAGAATTCGCCAATTAAATTAAAAAGGTATGATTTTTAATATCATGTGATATTAAGCTCCATAACCGTTTTATCCAAGAATAGGCGACCACATTTGTGTATCCTTCTGCAAATTTCAAATTTTTTGTGCGTTTGTGGATTTTAGCGGAAATAAGATTTTTTGGAAGATTTTTCAGCGACTGGAGAAAATTTCTACCAAAATCATATTTACAATTTCTATTTGGAAACAGACAATAAACATCAAAATACCTTTCTCGCAAAAACTGAACATAAAATGTCTCCATAATCTCTCTATCATGTGCAAGATAGGAAGTAATTTACATATGTAATGTATTCACAGCTATATCAGAGATTTTTATAAAATGGTTTAGTTTTAGTTATTGCAACATTTTTCTCTGTAAGCCTAGATTATACCATGTTTACATAAATATCAGTAATATAGATAATATTATTTGTTCATAACCTTGTTCTTGGTAAACCTATTTTATGTGACCTACTCACATTTGGAACTATCAGTTATAAGGCACAGATTGATCCTGAATAAAGTCTGTTTTCTGTTTTGTTCTGTATTTCGATTCGCCGATTTCTTTTCTTGAAACATTTTTAAAAATCTTGTATGAAGAGCGTGATTATAAGATGTCCAGTTGATTTAATCAATTGCTGGCTTAAGTAAAGTTTAATACATTTGTAAACCCTGTAACCAGGAATTACTTTAATAAGATGGAATATATGCAAAGGGACGTGTGAATGTGCCCCCATTTTTACCTGGAGTGTGGTCTCTGAAAGTTCTTGACTACTATGGCTGATCCCGGAGCTCCATCGCCAGAGACAGTGTTGCTGGCATGGAAACCATGCAAGAGTGAATGCCTCACAAGGTCCAATCTTGATGGTAGAAAGATAGAAATATTAAAGGAAATAAATGAGCTTAAGGCAAGTTAGTGTCATAAATTGAAAACCATTTATCATATATGCAATGTTTTCAGTGATAATATAAAGAACCGAAATGCACAATAAAAAACGCAAGAAGAAAAAAGTATGATCGTCCATACAAAATTAATTGTCAGTTAAGACGAAATAAAAAAATGTATTTAACTCAACGTTAACAATGCAAACTATGAGTTTTGGAGTTTATTATAGAAATCATTGTTCTTTCCAGATGTGGCTTGTTCACAGCGTGACGCTTTATATATCCATGTTTATATCGGCATTGAAGTTATTGTAGGCAAATCCATGGAAATTAAAGAATTTTAAAAGACTGTATGACCTGATAATTTAATATTATAAATTAAACAGCGTGTACAAAATAAATAAATAAATGAATAAATAAACTGAGTATACAGAAAGTGACTTAAAATGCATTAACATGTCACATATTACTGTTTCAATCAGCAGCAATGCTAAGGATGTTTACTTTAACAGACGAGTGACATATTTTGAAGGGAAGGTAAATGGAATAATAGTGATTTGTACTTATATGTAGTGTTTTTTTATATATAAAACATAGATTTTCTGAACAATTCCATGTTCCACTTGTAGCGATGCTTGCAAGACAGAAACAAAGACAAAAAATAGATAGATATTTACCTGAAGTCATTTGGTATTTAGAAAGCTAGTACCACGGCATATTTTGGATCATTTGAGGTTACCAATAAATCCGGTTTGCGATCGTTGTTGAGGTCGACGGATTCGAAGTCAAACACATTAGTTGATTCAATGTTGGTAGTATGCGAATTAATCTATACCTGTATGGCTGAAATTTGACGTCGTTGTTGTCATCGGTGTCATTGTCGTCGTCTTTTTTGTTTCAATTATTAAGACTCATGCTTAATGCTATAATTTTATACAACAGACGTGTCTACATCTACTACCATCAAAACAATTACTAAAACGACAAAGAAGCAAGAAAACGTCTTCATCAATTACGATATAAAGATAATTATAAAATAATTCATACTGCTTATACATCAACAATAACAGCAATAACGACTAATACTACAAGTACTGCTATTATACAAATACTCGTATACTAAGGAATAATTACTAACACAATGAACATAGAGACTGACACAATACATTACACTCTGTATGCATTAAGTCATAGGAAAGTCAAATTAAATTACAGAAGTAGTATTTTTTCAATCGTCCAAACTTTAATACATATATTTTAGGCAGGACAGAATATTAGGCACGTGCGATTTCTCAAGAAACAAAATTAACCATTGGGCCATTTTTTTTTCTTTCTTTAAAACAAGAAATATTAACAGTTGAAGGAAGCTCAATTTTCAATTACTTAAGGGAAGTAACTCTTACTGAACGAAGGATGCCCAATCTCCATATGCGTCAACATATGAGTATTTTGTCACGGTACTTGGATTTATTTTGAAGAAAAAAAAAAAAAAAAAAAAAAAAAGAGGTATATAAATATGATTATGATGTGTTTGGGCTAGTTCAATTTTCTATTTGCAATAATATGTATAATCTGTGGATAATCAAATTATTATGAATGACGCGATCCAAAAAGGCAAATTAAAAACATCAAATATAAATAAAATATTTTTGACAGTTTTGTGTCTCACTATATACGCGAAGTAGTATCCTCAAGGAGAAGAAAAAGTGTTTAATTTCTTAAAAAGCGGCACTGTATTGATATAATTAACGCTGTATTGTCGCAAGGTTACAATACAGAGAGAGAGAGAGAGAGAGAGAGAGAGAGAGAGAGAGAGAGAGAGAGAGAGAGAGAGAGAATTTTTTAGAGTATGTCATTACTTTTATCGTATTTGACCAGAAGTCGTTGGTATGCTTCGTGCAGATTATTTTCAGTTCATTTGAAAAGTACCCGGCTGTAATAATGATGTCAAATATACCATCCCTGGTGGGAACATTTGCAAATGAGAAGTAGGTGTCCGCAGCATCGCCAATCACGCGAAGTCTCCATGGTTATAAGAAAGTGCTGGATAGCCCTTGCGGATTTTCAGTCAAAAACAAGTGACTATGAGGTTGAACTACAGCAAATTAAAAACAGCATACATTGTGCAAATATTAATGATATACGAAAGCAGCCAAATTTTGCTCATCATCACCAATATCACTACTACTGCTACCACCACTACAATGATGGTGTTGTTGCTGATGCTGCTGATGATATCGATGATGCTGATGAAATTGTAATTCCGTTGTGATGTAAAAAGTAAACTTCATCATACGCACATACATGCATATAGAAACACATATTTCTATCTAACTGTGTAGTTATATATAACAATATGAATTTAAATACGCGTGTATGTTTTGTGTGTATCAAACACAATTATCTTTGACTTGGTACACAAAAACTATATCATAATATGACATGAAATACGCGTTTATTTTTATTTTGTATATGGAACACAACTATATTTAACTAGTTGCACATCCGTTTTTATTTTTCTTAAGAGAAGATGGAACTCCGGATTAGAGCTTTACACGTGAAAGGATGTGATAAAGAAAACACAAATTTATATCCAGATTTAAAGTCCCTAGTAAATGTTTCATACCCTTCCATTTGACTCGGTGATAAAACCACGAGTGGTCATTCCTGTCCTTCGTGACGTCATATATTCCCCGATGGGGATTGCAGGACATGTCCAGCATGACTATTGATCCCTTTGTCTTAATTGGGACGAGAAAACCACTTGAGAGCGAGAAGAACTGCTGTCCACACTCATCTGAAACGCACGAGTTATTATTGCCCGTTGTCTATATTATTGTTCTCTGAGTCTGTTTGTTTTAGGTTCTTGGGGAATCTGTTCTATTCCACAGGTCAGCGTATGAGCTCGATCTAGAGCAAAGACAACAAAAATTATTTGTAATCTAATTTTGGAAAACTGTAGTAAAATTCCGAATGATCATTAAAATGTGTCTTTCAGAAGTGCGTTCGTCAAACACGTCATGATATGTTAATTTGATTGATAGAGAGTAAAGTACCTTTCCCTCCTCAATGTTAGATACATTTGAATAACGCTAAGCATACATTTAGTGTAAATTTAATATTTTTAACAGTAAATCTAGTGTAGCAATTTACCTCATTATTTGTTCATTTAGGCTGTAAATCCAGATGATATAACAATAACTTTCAAACAGACCATATGGAAATTAAAAGGAACAAAGACGGAGTCGGGAGAGGGGTACCGTATCGGTAAAAGTTAAAATCTACTTGCACCACTGTATGCAGTGGAGAGAATTCCGATATTAAAGAACTCTTAAGAGACTACATATCAATGGGACGTAATTAATGCAGGCGGCGTCGGTTGTTATCGTTCCTGATGGCTTGTACATAAAATCCGTTAAAATTAGTTGTCGTGTATCGATTCCACTTATAGGGGTTTACTGCAAGACCTGAACTGTGCTTTGTATTTTAATTGTGAAACGAATAATTAAACTGAGCAATGCAGCAGAATAGTTTGTTCAAAACTCGAGTTTCCCAGATATATGTGATTGAAATTGTGTAATAATAACGCAGAAATGTATTTATTTGTTACTGTAAAGACTCATATATTGACAGACATGTTCTCATAAAACAAATAGCTCTTCTCACATAGGAAATGTGCCAGCTGCTCTGTTTCATAATGACGGAACAATGAGAGAAACGTTGTTTAGTATCAACAACCGAAGCCGCCTGCATTATTTGCGTCCCATTGATATGTAATCTCATTGGAGTTGTCTAATATCTGAATTCTCTCCACTGTATCTACATTGTTTGACAACAGGGAGAATTCCATACAGAAATCCAAAGTTAAGACTCTGTTAGACATGAGTGAAAATTTTAATAATTGCTCTTCATGGTGGTAATGATGAAGACGCAACCACTGCGGCCGCCAGAAGATTTAATATAGCCCTTTGTGATCCAAAGTGCAAGATCAACACAGGATTCGAAAGCTTTAATGAAAAAATGAAAATAGCGACACAAAGAATCTTAGTCTGATGATAGTTCCGCCTTGTGAAGTCAGATTTTTACTGAATTAAAAAAGAATTCCATGGCAGACAAAGATTTAGGTTAATATTCACACAGTTCAGAAACTTGATTCTTTATAGGTGGAGGCGAGAATGTTCATTTTATATTGCCCATCTATAATGACAGACATAAATGCTTGAGGATATTACCTATGCGGAACATGGTGCAAAAAATATTCACGTTGTAAGTAAAATCTGATATGCACAGAATTGTGACCAGGTGAAGGAGACGAAGACTGCAGTAATATCAGCACTTATTATAGAGAGACCGACCAGAGAACATAAAAACCGAGCTGCTATATAGTGTTGATTCTAAATTAATATGCCAGTCAATTTATTCGACGGTACCATAAACAGTGTCAGAAAATGAAGTAAATGCAATCTTCACGCAATTTGTGACGTACAAAAAGTAGGTCACTGTGACCTACTTTTACTAGGCAAACAATACATGACTTTGAATAGAAAGTTTCAGATAACGTAAGCTAAATGGAAAACGTTAACAATCGGAAAATGCCATCAGACATGTGATATCTGTGTCAAATTTGTCCTTCTCATGTGAGAAAAAACGCAGATAGCAAGTCATTTTTATAGATTTATTGGAATAAAAAATTATATTTATTTATTTCAAACCAGAAAAATGACGAATTCAAACATTAGAAATAATTGTACTTACAGAAGCAAACTCATGATACATAACATATATGATGGTCACAATATCTTCGCCTGTTCCTATGGCAACTTGACCGTAACACGGCACCACAACATGCATTTCCTAAAAGTAGAAACCATGAGCTTTAAAATAGTGCAGAAAACATATATGTGACTGACCGGGGCAAAAAATCTGGAAAAACGTGGTCCTCGCCGCTCAGATAAACTCCACAGCATCAACGGCGCGTACGAAGCAGCTTACTGTGACATATTTTTTGCCCATGGTGCGTATTACCCTTGAGGATGAATGCACCCATCAAGTTTCATGACTAGACATTCAAAAGTGTCAGATAAATGGAGATAGATTAAAAACTTAATGTAATCTATGCAGCGTAAAAAGTAGGTCACTGAGTCTTTCTGACCCAGGGTGAGTAGTATTCTCAAGACGAATAATCAGATCAATTTTCATGACTGTACATATCACAGTGTCAGAGAAACGGTGCTAACAAGCCTCTAGTCGGATGCAACCATTAAGTTTCATAACAGTATATACAATAGTGTCAAAAACTGGAGCCAAATGCAAAACCTTAAAGGAATCACTGGAGCTTAAAATCTAGGTAATTGTGATATACTTCTGCCTTCGGTGAATAGTACTCATGCAAATAAAATAAACCCATCGTTTTATGACTGTACATACAACAGTGTCAGTGAAATGTAGAGAAGAACAAAATGTTAACTTCTCATTGGACCGGTTTGGGGTAAATTTTCCTCGGACAAAGATAGATGGTAGAAACTTTTTAATAATTCTGCATTCAGGATACGAATGAAATCTAACCAATATTTTTTTGTGTAAAGCATGCTGGCAAGACCTTTCTTAAAGTTTCTGGGTTACTTCAAGTACAATTGATAGATTGATACACTGATTTGACATTACCCCAACCACTCTTTTACAATGTTCAATTCCGACAGTTAGGTGCTATTTTGAATAGATTCATTTGACAAGGCGGGTAAAATAAATAATATGAGCCTTAAGCATGATTAGAGTTCACGGATATGACAGTAAGCTGGTGTGCATTTTACCACCCCTCAACCATGCCGATTTTAACATTCCCGTGTAGTTGACATACATGAGTATGTAAACCAAGATGACCGTTTATGTAAAGCGCAAGTTACACATCTGCTCTCCTGTTCTTGTTTAACTGGAAAGGCAGATACCAAAAAAAACAACAAAACAAAACCAAACGACTTTCAAGCCTAACTCAAAGTAAATGTAAATACAATTACAGATTTGTGTACTGTGTGAAATTATAAACATTAGGCTCATGCTTATTAAGCTCATGTCATCAACTTTAAAAATTGGAGAGGGGGACAAAATACGAAACTTGCGAGAGAGACCTTATTAATTCACATATAGGTTTGACTCAAGAAAAAAGATCCAGCTACAAAACTTTGAGAAAATTAATGTTTAAGTTGCACTTAAAGGAAATTTTGTATAAAACGCCATCTTAAATAGTTACAAATTCTGAACAGTTTGTTTGCTATAATATATTGCCTTCCTCAATGATCTGGAAGTTATCATATGGTTTAATATCTATCTTCACATTTCATGTTTTACCTTCCTTTTTAAAACTTAAAATTACCTTTCTAACATGTCATTGTCATAAAGTTTCATGGTTTATAAATCCTGGAGTGTTTGTTCCTGGTGCCGTTATTTATATGGTGCAAGACAAGTAGCAATGTAAAATTCTTCGAGAAATGCTGAAGTGCATTAGAATTATATATGAAGCACAACACACATTTACCAATCGACAATCATTCACTGGTTTCATGAAAACAATTAAAACATATAACATCTTCATAGCCTACTGTCTAAATCTCAGATAAAGCTGATGCGGATACGTCTCTGCCTGTAAAGGCTCCAGAGTAAATAATGTGGCTGACTCCTGTAGAAATCTATGATGTCCTTGCAGCTAGCTGTACACTTCGGCCGGTGTGCTATCAAACACATTGAGGCATACAAGAAAAGAAAAACAACTTCAAGAAGAAGGAAGCCCGAAACAAAAAACTCTCTGAAAAAATGATAGTAATAATTGAAAATAACAACTATCAAATGTGTTGGTGGTTTTTAAACTTCACTTGTGTCATGTTACAACACCGAGTAGTATTATTCAGTAATGAATGGGACTGTGAAAAGTTTATTGTGGCAAATATGGCAAAAATGTTAACTTTTTGAGCTGGTCATATTAGTATGGTGTAAGAAAACTGAAGACGATGTACAAGAAGTTGTATTCTTTTTCCCCTCTGAAAAGAAAATTGTACAATGTATCCCACTGAATTTGTTTGTCCAAGGCAAATTCTACACATGACCAGTGTGAGATTTTTTATACTTTCAAATATCATGAAATTTCTGCTTTTGAACAAGTGCCAATTCATCTGTGCATGTATAGGCCTTTAAAGCCATATTTATTGCGAACAGGAAAAACAATATGTGTTTCAATATTGAAACATGTGTAGATAAGAATATAAGGCGTCAAATTGAGTTAATTATCATTAAATTATGAAAATATAGAAATTCATGTACTTTAAATAGTGCGAAACTGAACAACAAAATAAAATGCTTCAATTTAACCACCTTGCATGACAATTAACATTTGTTTTTGTTCATTTGTAGAAAGGGTGAGATATTACAAAACTTAAATCTGACAGTCTTGAAATAGTTCTCTTCTTCAACTATGACCTATTACTATAATATCCATAGGATGTGTGTGTTTGGCCTATCTTACAACATCAGATTTACAACACTGAGGTAACAAGGAAATGATTTTAGGCACAGTGAAAGTGATTTGAGAAGACTAAAAAAATGACACCACTTCATATGTTCTCACTGGACAGTTTTGTGGTGAATTTTCATTTCGCGATGACAGATTGCAAAAAATTGCAAATCATTCTACATTAAAGATACAAATAAAAACTAACCAATGATGGTTATGGAAAGAATGATTGTCAGATTCTAATTAATGTATTTTTGTTAATTCGAAGTACAAAGGATAGCTTAATGCTGAACTGACATTACACCAAACCCTCTTTTACGATCTTCGGTTCCGACAGTCAAGAGCTATTTTGTATTGTTTGGTGTGACAAGGCGCTCAAAAATTTGGGCCTTATGCAAGAGTACAGTTCCCTGGTATCGTAATTAACTCGTGAGGTTTTCATCAACCATGCTGATTTTCAGATACCGCTGTAGTAGACATACACGAGTTCTTAAACCAAGTTGGTATTCATTTGAAGCCCAAGCTACAGATTTGCTTTTCTGTTCTAGTCTAACTTTGAAAGGCAGACACCAAGCAATCCAATCCAATTTCAAGCCTAACTCTAAGTACACACAAGGTAAATTATTGATGTAGCTTCTGTGTGAGTTTATAAACACTGAGCTCATGCTTATTAGGTTCATGCCCTCGACATTAAAAATCAGGGAGGTCAAAATACGAAACTATCCAGTAAGACCTAAGGTGTAATGTTTCCAAGATCCATATACTATATTGAACGGTAATATATATGTCAGCCTCAGCTTGGATATAGTTCAAAATCAGGTCAAGCGCATGAAAGTAGTTGTTTTCTCTTCTGTGAATGGCGAGACCAAGATATCATATCTGGCGGTAATGGTGTCGTCGGCGGTATCAGCTACAATCACATTTATGTCAAAGTTCTGTATTTAGGTCGCTATATTCAACCTAAACTTCAGGATACTATTATTATATGTCTTAAATTCGTACCGTAATATACTAGGATGTCCTGAGTTGCTTGGATAAGCAAAAACCTTTACTGCAAGGGTTTAGTTGCTGTGATGTGATTTGGCTTTGATCTTACATGTTCACCAATCCTGGTATCAGCACAGTTAAGTGTGCTGTACCTGAGATATCAGCACATTTTATGTGGTATTGCACGACTGACGTAATGAGAAATTTATAGAGAGAAAGAGGAAGCATATAAGCAATTCCAGAAGTCTTAAGACACATGTCATAAATTAAAGAATAAACAATACACTCAGATAACATGATAATGTTAATAATCACTGAGGACCAAACCTCTGTGATAAGTTACTTGGGGTGCTGGTGTATAATTTTCACATCTCGATAAATCTCTATATTCTTGTTTGTAATTTCCACAACATGTATGAAAAAGACGAGTAAAAATAATAACATTCTAAACATCAGCTAGTGTAATTATATCCTATACGATTTTAGCATACAGCTATTAAACTAAATCATCACAAAACATCTGAGTGGGGGTGGTAGGAAATCACAAAACCAAAACAAATATTCACTTTAGTCTTCTACAAAAAAATTAAAAATTATTTAAAAAATGACTTACTATGACAAAATGCTCGTTTACATCCAAATTATACTGTAGTGTTATGTTTTCGTCTTCAATAATATTTCAATGTGTCGTTTTCACTCATTATTTCATTATCCTAGATACTAAATTGTGTGCGAGGCCAGAGCTGGACAGCGAGAAAATTTTCAGACCTATGTCATTCGATGGCATCAAAAACTTGAGATAGTAAAGATCGAATCTTCAAAATCAAAGCCTTATAATCTCAACAAGGGAAACCGCACTTAAGCCCACGACATCAGGGAAGGTTGTATCGGTCCTCTGTAGCGTAAATAAACTAATATGACCTCTTATGATATAACACGTAGGTCGTGATTGCTTAAACTAACCATTCAAATGACTTAACCAATATATTGGGAACAAAGTTTGGTGCTCTGTTACGTGAATGAGGCGTGACTATGTCAATCAGCTTGTATAAAACTATTACAAGGGAATGAGAAAAGACTGTTTTGGAGACTCATGAGGGATTGGTGGAAATAGTGCTCCACATAAAACTGTTAAATATTTTTAAAACTTTCTTTGTGATTTTTTGTTATAAATTGAGTTACCATGTGATAAGAGAGTTATAGAATTTACACTCGATAAACACCGTATCAAGCACTAATTAATAAGGATATAATGAATAGTTTAACACTTCGGAATCGACTAAAAAACACTACATACAAATTACTGGAGAAAAGTACATATATAGCTGTATGATAAGAAGTCTTTGACGTTTCGAAAGCTAACAAGTGTTTTGTTTATATAATTGACAGATAATAGAAAATAATGATGCATTAGAGCATGAAAAAGTTAAAATATGTATGAACTGCGAATATAAATCTTTATGCAGTCTTGGGAACATTTAAACTTCTCTCAAAAATTAGCAAAAAAGATATAGCAACTACATAAACTTGGCATTTTCTTCTGGACTGGATTTTTTTCCATTTTCAATATTAATTGAATTCATGAAAAGATTTTACTAACAACCTCAACGAACATAATTTGATATTTGTCGGTTTTATAAATGAAACAGATATAAAATCCAGTACGCTTGAGGATACAGTGTTTTATATAAATTTCGTTTGATATGTAGAAGTAATTGAAATGAAATCACCTCTGTATGGAACAATCATGTTGGAGGTAATGTGTACTAGACGTACATTCAGTAGTAAAATGCTACAAATACAACAGATAAAACTGATAGAGGAAATGTAAAATAAAATATTGTGTTTCTGAATGATAATTGTGACAGTCTTGACGATGCAAGAAAGAACTCAAGCAACCAAAGTTAGAATTCAGTGGTAGACATTTTAAAATATCTGTATGGATGATTGTGGAAAAGTACCACTCTATAATAACAAAAATTCTGTAAATGTAGCATTTTGCTAGTTGTTTTCTAAGGAAAAATTATAAATAATTTGAAATAGAAGAAAAGAAATTGTTTTTTTTTAAACGCGGTTAGATTTCTCTTATTGGTACAATGAGTTTACATGTCCATAAGGTAATATGTTTACATTATCCACACATTACTTGTTGTCGTCATAGATAGATGTATGTTGATCTTCATTTAATGATTGCATGATCCGATTAAATTCATTACTTGGTAATTTTCAGTTTTGGTTAATAAGGCTATCTTTTTGCATTCCGAACTTTAAATTCAATGTATTTTCTATTTGTTTCATTTTGTTACAAACTTCTTTTCATCTTTGTTTAGTCTTGAATAAATACAATTTTCACCCTTTCCTGCGAAATTATGTAACTGGAACACCATCTACGTTATTCTTGAACAAACTAAGAACTTTGTCATTTATTTCTGGTATATCAAATATTTTGTCTGTTGGGTAGTCAGTAGTGTCATAAAAATTGATATTATCCTTCATGTCGCCATTAAATTTCTTTGTTTCAACATGAGTACATAACCAATCAGTATCAGTCATTAAAAGTCTTATATTTTCACAGTATTTTTTTTTTTTAACTTAAAGCAACATTCGCACAGTAGGTACTTAGTCAGTTCTTACACTGCAAATCAGTTTGGTTAATTTTATCTTTGTGAGTTGCAGACCAACACTAAGTCATCGGTAATAATTGTTCTTTCTGCGAATGATAGATCTTTCTGACATTTGAAGAAATTTTTTTTCGTTTGTACATAATTTTAATGTTGTTCGTTTACTTTGATTTTCCATCTGCTTAAAACCACATTTATTACAAATTTGGAAATATCTTACTAAGAATCGTTTTCGCTTTTAATCTCAATTTCTTTTGTCAGTTCTATGAAGAATTTTAACAAGAGTTGGTGATGTTTAAAGAAGAAAAAAACCGATTGTATGTAAAAAGTTAAGTTTCTATAGTAAATGGCACATTTGTCTTTTGTTTTTCAATGCACATACTAGGTTTGGTAAGTTGCTTTTTACCCTTGTAATCGGCTATAAACCTCTTTTGCAAGAGTGATACATAATTTTTCATCTGAAATAAGTTTATCTGGAGATAATGAATAGTCCTTGAAATATAAATGAATGGAATCTCCAAATTCACTTCTAATGTGCAAAAGGTGTCTTTGTCAGCTGATATTACGAACAGGTCTCATTGTATCTAATTGTATCGAACGTTGGGATAAAAGCACATATCGAATGACCTTGACCTTTCAAACTTACGAAAGACCATATTCATCTTTGTTCAAATAATATTCTTGTTTTGATTTGGCGCATATATGCGGTATCATGCTAATATCTAAATATATTCCAATCTCAGTCAGTCTGCCAGCAGTTCTGATTCTACATCTGATATCTTTAACGAGACATCATATTAGATGAATCTAATTTGTAGTTTTTATGCAGACATTCCAAGACTCTGAGATGTTCAAAGACATTGAATCCTGTGGACCCCCAAGAATTAACCCTGAGCCATTAGCGTTTCCAAACTTTGAATACTCTAGATGTAAATTTTCCAATAAATAATACAATTTACACAATGATGTCAGGAGTTATAATCTAGTGGACAGAAAAAAATATTATATTAAAACAGTATTAGAAGAAAATGAAAAATCAAAAACAAAAGTAGAAGAAAATAATAATAATATTACACAAGATTTATAATGTTAAGTATTCTTTTTATGGACAAGGAATGTAACGATTTTCCGCCAAATGATGAACAATATTTTAACTCGAAAGGACCTGTAGTTTTCCTACGTGGACCACCGATATATGTATGCCATGGCCAAGGACTGTCATTGTGAAAGGTCTGCAAAGACATCTGTATACATGTTAACAAGTTTTGTTTCTTGTTTTTAATTTGCTCTGAAATATCTAGATGTCATATTTGTAAATTGTTCAGTGCTTGGTAAACATGTCATCGTAAAGGTTTTTGTTCTGGAAATTGTCCCATGACACTAAAGCTATGTATAAGCCCGAATCGATCTTTATTTCTTATTCTTTTCTGTTTAAAATTTGTCAGCTATAAAATCGTTATTTAATGAAAAACAATTAAAGGTTCAAAAATCACAATAAATAGCACGAAGTTAAATAAGAGTTTATTGTCGTTTTTCTGCGTTAATCTTGGCAAAAACTGTCAGATGTCTTTTATCTCTTCTGAAAATTAAATCAGTTAATCTGAATATATCATTCTTTATTTGACTATATTTGATATAAATCTGGATAAAAATGTAGCATGTCCGCTAGATTAAGGTCTGTCGTGCCGCCGGTATTCTGCATGTAAGTGTTGTGCCCAAAATGGCAGAATCCTGAACATTTTCGCTAATTGGCCATATTTGTAAATATAATTTGGGTTTGATGGCATGCAGTGTGCCTACCTTCTCTTTCAATGTTTACATTGGTTACTTTGCACGTGACACTATTTATAGAGGTTGGTATATAAGTAGTTCTCCGTACAGTTTATACAGAAATAAACGCAGTTCAGACTGAAGGCATGGTTACATTAAAACCAATGAAAATCTTCGTTACATTTACCAACTAATACAATTGCAAATACTTGGTTAATTGGAGTTGATATGATTGAAATTTGGAAATCAACCTTTCTCAGGCATACTAAAAGGCAATTAACATGATATCGTGTTTTCACTTTTTGTTTTAGGAATTCTGACCAGATTTATTGAACATAGTGGAACTATTTTATAAACATTATAGATATATCAAGTTAATTTTTTAATTTTTTACTGTCCGACATATATTTGTAGTCTCAGGAGAGTTTTTATGGGAGTATTTAAAATTTATTCCATAGCTTAGATGAAAATATTATCTTTATTTTTATTCTTGACCTATTCAGGTAAATATATATGAGACCTACCTCTGAGAGGTTGACACTAGTCTATGTGCAGTGTTAAATATTATATCCTATCAAACATCTATCTTGTACTTTTTCTATTTTCCTGTTCAAATGTGGTATGTGTTTATGCCATCCCTGTTCATTTGTTTCAGAGACCAATTTCTGTGGTACCACGACTTAAACTCAACTTGTCTCCTTCCTGAATTGGTTTCTTCATAAATATAATTGTCAAAGTAAGAAGGGTGGCTAATTTGCTAAATAATTCTCTAAATGTTTCTTTAACATATGCTCTTTCCTTCTCCCCAAATTCGAATTCAACTGAGCAAGTAGTTGTTACGATACCTCATCGGAAAGACTGGACTAGCGAGAAAAAAAGAAAGTCTCTTGAGGCGCCGTTTGTGGACAGACTCGGCTATCCCGTTGGAGCGCGGCAACATGCTACCGAATGACCTTCACTAAAAACTAGTATCAAGAATTTATCTTTTTACTATCATATTTACATGTTTGAAAAGTCTGTTGTTGTTTTTTGCTTTTGCGCAAAAGAGAGGAAATTAAAAGTGCAAAAGGTTGGTTTGCACGTACAAGGGAAGCCTTAGTATATCATATTTGAACGCAAGTACATCAAACGTGCTTATTTAAATATAACTACAACCTACCATAACCGTGTCGAAATACATTTTTACCACACTTTATAATGTTATGTATATTGAATTTATGATATGTATCCATGAGGTAAATTGTACTTTAGTCATTTTGTAAACAACATATTTACTGCATTTGAGTTCAAGGTCAGACTTGTTTACATAGCATTTAGTACTTATTTTGGAATTTTCCATGGCTTGTGAGAGAAAAGTCACGTACTCAGAAAACATTTTCCATTAGAGTTACTTATATTTTAGAACATTCTGTCACGTGACTTATGTTTACATATATATAGATTTTAGTGGACATTATTTAATTCTTGTTCAAATGGTCAGTCTATAAAGAATAATTTTAATGATCAGATGTTTACAGTTGTGTTGTGAAAATTCAGAGCAAATTCAGAGAGAGAGGAATTATTTATTTGAAATATTCTTTGGAATTACCAAAAAAGCTCATTCTAATATTGGATTAAAACTTGACTTTGGGATTTATGTGAATTTATTCAAAGCTATTCCGGATCACATCATTAAGGCATATCAGAACAGTCAAGACTACTAACACATCAGGACATTCAAGGCTACTGGAATTCATTCGGATCTTTCTATTTGTAGGACCTGTGATTAGGACACATAGCAATATTGAATTATTTGGATTTTAATTCACGTTACTGTAAGTGTCTTTTGAATTTTCACTTTAATTGTCTAGAAATAAATTGCTTGTTGATTTGACTTACATTGTTGGTTTCACTTTCTTTCTGTTACATTATTTTAAGATCTAGAATCGTAACAATACAATATGTTAAATGGTTATATGTCAAAGAAGAAAAACAATGTTACTGAAAAAGTTAAAAATCTTCAAAGGAAGATGAATCAAGTCAAGACAAGTAAAATGTATTTATAGTCAGAATTCTCTTCATTAACACAAAGCTATACCGATCTTTTATACCGACCGTCTGAAGATATGCAGGAAATTACAATGCACAACATGCATATACCTATTACAACAAATATCATATGCTAAGACTCATGCATTTTAAAAATTGACAATTACCAACGTAAAATACTAAAACTCATGCAGCAGCAGACAAGTTACACTACATACATAAACTGATAATGAACATGGTATAGTGGAGACAACATATGTGGCATTATAGACTGCAAGTACATAATCTGCAATGAATTAAATAAATTGATCACATTCCATGATACCCGGAGAATAGAAAGCATAATATATAATTATTGTATGCAGTTGAATCATAGCTTTGAAATTAGAAAGGTTATTAACATGGTATATCGCTGACGTATCATAAATGTATCAGAAACAGACAGCATCCTAGAGCATACATATTTACTTGAATCAGGAAATATGATATAATTAAAGAAGGGCACACATGCTTCATCTGTATGCACAATAGCTACAGGTTGGACCTTTCAAGTACTTAATAAGCTGTGAAAATGACCTATGGGTATTTCTTCTCTGAAACTGTTAGTGAGTGAGCTACACAATTGTGCACTAAATTATCTTAAAACTTATTACCATACACAGTATATGGATTGTCTCACCCTGGGAGCGTCGGCAGTATATATATATATATATATATATATATATATATATATATATATATATATATATATATATATATATATATATATGAGTAAGACTTGTCCTTAATATGTATACAACCATGTAAATAATTTTGAGATTTTATATTTTAAATCTTTAAAGCCAACTGACTTTATCCTTCTAATTCTTAGAGATGGTAAATTTGATCTAGATAGCATATTTTCATATGAACTGATATAGTCATTATAAATGAACCAAAGAGTTCTCTTCTGGATTTTCTCAATTATATGAGTAGTGATCTCGAGACAAAATGTCACACTAAAGGGCATTACTTAAAGTTTGACATAATGAATGTGGAGCAAATTGTTAGCTATCCTAAGCTATGTATGTACTTTTACCTAGTCCTTTTAGGACATTGAGTTATTTTGATGCCTTCTTACATAATTCTGTCATGAAAGTAATACATCTGAGTTGAAACTCCACGGCAGTTCATACAAGAGTTCGACTTCTCTTTCTCATTGTACGGTAATTCCTTGTAAGTTAAAAGAGAGATTTCGATTATGTGCCTTGCAGCCAATAATCAAGTCTTGAAACTTCACTGCTATCAATCGCAGTGGAAATCCTTTGTATACACCCTGATATGTCCTGGCTGTTTTCCCAAGAGTAACAAATTGCTTTACGAAACTTTCTATAAGACTTAAAGCATTTTTCAATAACTCATACTTGCATAGCTTCAGCAGCAATAGTTTAATGTCCCAAACAGTCAAAGGCTTTAAAAAGATCCATTAAGATTGCAACTATGTATCAAGAGTCCTACTTCAATCCTCTATTATTATTAATAAGGTAGTTTTATATCCATATCCTGATCTAAAAGCTGATACGTAATGCTGAACATGTTCATCATAAAAATCCTCCAACTGACTGAACAAGGCCTTTTAGAAGCATTAAGAGATTGTTGGGCGATGACTTACTGGTCTTTAGTTATTCAAGAATATTGTTATTTGTAGGTAGTTGAACCACTAGCTTGAAATTATTGAGAAAAAAAAAAAAAAAAAAAACAGTAGAAGATAGACATTTATTTAAGAGTAAATGATGATGTTATTTCAATAATTGTGGACCGGATTTTATATGAGTTTTTCCCTCGTCATCTGGAACATAGAAATTGCTTACTTACTGGTCTTTAGTTAGTCAAGTGTATTGTTATTTTAATGAAGTGGAACATCCTTTGTTAGTTTGAGATATCTGGAAAAACTGCAGAAGTTAGAAATTTATTTAGTAGTAGAGAAATAGATGAAGTTATCATGGGTTGTTCAAATTTCCATAATTTTGGAGGTATGCCATCAACGCCAGTGGTCTTTTTAAAACCAAGTTTGTTTATATCTTTGCACACAATTTCTTCACACACTGGAATAAATTTTTTATTTGTGGGATATAACTGTTAACAAAACATCAATGCTTAAACGTGAGTCATTAACTTTAATAAAATTACTTCCAGTGTAATTTGCCACAAATACAAAGATATTATAAAACATCTCGCAGACTTTATCTCGATCAGTAATCAAATACTCCAGAAGGAGGTAACTTACTCCCATTCTTCTGTCTAGCATGACTCTGGCTATGTCCAGTACTTACTTGACTGTGTCATGAGGATGAAACGAGCGAAGGTTGGATTAGTGAGAAGGACAAAGGCTGGTCATTAAATAAATGTATTCACAAAGCAGAGATCGAAAGGGAAATACAATACAGATATATTCTATCACCAGCGATTTCCGACACCTTTACATAACACTGGTCTCCAGCCAAAATGCTTCCGCAATAAATGTTGTCAAACTTTACTAATTCTGGGTCACTGAGAATGAAAATGATGCTTAAAATTGTTGATTGGCTCTAGTTTTAAAGATATTATACTGGGTCAGTATATACGAACCTTGACTTGGGAATGGAGGAGGATAAGTGAGTTATAAAGGGAAGGGATCTCAATTTAAACCAGAAATAAGTAAATTACATCTTTGACTGGATCTATGAATAAATCTATGACTGGGTTTGGACAGAACTTGCCTTTTAGGCAAAACAATGAATGATGCAATCTGAAGCTGGTATTGCGTCATACATGCTATGAATTGCATCATGTTATTCCTATAAGTCATGGATGATGCAATGATAACTAAGCTTACATCATTCAAGTGAAAAAATTGCCCTATATCAGCTCTACAAATCATACAGTGTCGTGCTTTCTTATTTGTCAGTGTTTGATTTTGCAAAGGGACGCATTTCTGTTAAGCCAAAGTGAGCAAAGATGCCTCGTACTTGTGTAAACAATGCAGATAACTTCTGCTATGTTTGTGGTGAAGTGACTTTTGTATCACAAAAGCACAGTATAACTACTATGGTTAAGAAAGCCTGTCACCTTTATTTTGGCTGCAAAATTGGAGATTAGGACAGGAGGTGGGCCCCACACATATGCTGCAACACTTGTGCAACAAATCTTTGCCAGTGGTTGAACAGGAAAAAGAAATCTATGCCTTTTACAGTGCCAATGATTTGGAGCGAGCCAACAGATCATATCAGCAATTGTTACTTCTGCATGGTGTCTCCAGTTGGGAAAGGTGTGTCAAAGAAGAAAAAGTGGACTGTGCATTATCCAAACATTCCGTCAGCTATACGCCCAGTACCCCACGGAGAAGGACTGCCGGTTCCTGATGCACCAGAATTATTCTCACTTGAGTCAAACGAGGAAGAAGAAAAGGATGAAACTTTCAGTCCTGAACATCAATGTCACATGATCTATATTTTCTCCTATCCTTCTCCTCTGAACCACTATTGGCAGGTGATGTTAGGGTTTCCATGTTCCGTGACCGTCAAAAGGATCTTGTCCCATTCTTCTTCGTGGAAGGTGATCTTGTAGCCTGCAACAACATCGATGGTGTGATGGCAGCTCTCAACATCGTTCATGACCCAGATGAGTGGAGACTGTTCATTGATTCATCGAAGACGAGTCTTAAAGCTGTTTTGTTGCATAATGGCAGTGTTTTGCCATCAATTCCAGTTGGTCATGCAGTCCATATGAAGGAAACATATGAAAACATGATACAACTTTTGAGGTGCATAAACTATGACCAACATCAGTGGCAGCTTTGTGGCGATTTCAATGTTCTTGCTCTCTTGCTTGGTCTGCAGACTGGATACACAAAGTACTGCTGTTTTCTCTGAGAATGTGAGAGTCTTACGAGTGATTCCGACTACATCAAGAGAGATTGGCCACTCCGACAGTCGTTGTAGCCTGGGATGAAAAGTGTTCAGCATCCACCACTTATTGAATCAAAGGAAGATTTTGTTACCACCCTTTCACATCAAGCTGGGTCTGATGAAGAACTTTGTCAAGGCCATGGACAAAACACAAGCAGCTTTCAAGTACCTCCGTGGAAAATGTCCAAGGTTAAGTGAAGCTAAGATAAAGGAAGGTGTCTTTGTTGGTCTTCAGATTCGTGAACTTCTTCGAGATGATGCATTTCACGTGCACTGTGTGGCAAGGAAAAGACGGCATGGAAAGCTTTCCAGTTAGTGACAACAAATTTTCTCGGAAACAACAAGGCAGACAACTACAGGGAGTTGGTGGAAAACCTCCTCAAGGCATACAAAAGCCTTGGTTGCAACCTGTCACTAAAGATACATTTTTTGCACTCCCATCTAGATTTGTTTCCACCGAACTGCGGAGCAATGTGCGACGAGTACAGCGAGCGATTTCACCAGGACATTGCAACAATGGAGAAACGCTATCAGGGCAAATGGAGCCCATCAATGCTTGCAGACTATTGCTGGACAGTGACAAGAGATGCTCCATTTAATGAATACAAGAGACAAGCCAAGAAGCGCCGAGTAGACACTGAATAAGGACTAATCTATGTACTTATATATACATAATAGTTTTTTTTTACTTTTGTTTCAATATATTTGTTATTTATATAACCCTTTTGCTGCTTCTTAAAGTGTTACAGAAACATGACAGGTGCAATATTATCAAGTAAAGCAACCATAAACACATGAAAAGACCTAGGTTTACAATTTGTGATTAAAACTCGGCTACATACACAATATACATAGACGTAAAATGTAAAAACTGAAATATCTTGGAAGCAGTAACCAATCAGTTGTTTTAATTGTCATATTTGAATTCAGCACATCAAAATCCCTAATAAATAGCACATTTCATCTCTGAAGCAGACGACTTCGAAAAAATTGTAGACCAGTGTAATCAAATAAAATTCATTTATATCGATCTTTGATCTAATACCCAATAACTCAGACTGAACATTGTCTAGAAATGGCTTTCTTATAAACAGGATTATTGTGACAAATTAAAATGTAAAATAAAATGCTGAGTAATTATCAGATACGTTGCTGACTTTTTTGTTCATGTAACAGATAAAACGAATACATGTTGCCTATTCAATAGGATGAAAATGCAAATGTTGCCGTAAATGTAAATGTCCCGGTCACGTACATGATGTGAGGCTTATTTGCAGTGTGTTCACAATAGAATGAAAAACTCCTGTCGTGTATAGTGTAAGAAATGAACTTGTTCACATAACAAGTGTAAGCAACAATGCATCGGTCATAAATAGGGTGAGATATGAACTTATTCACATGTCATATTAGAACTTTCTAGCACTACGTAACATAGTCGCGTGCCTCGTCATTCGGATCCTACATTGGATAGTTAGAATTACAGACTCATTTAGGATAAGAGTAAATATTGCTACAATGTATCCAAACCAATTAAATTTTCCGAGTCCCTAATGAATTGAGATAATAGTACAATACTCCTATTTAACAACATGATTAAAGATATGTGAAAATTTGCTCAGTTGTTGAGTTATTGAGCGTATTTCATCACTGACGTTTACAGTTCTCATATATTTTGCCGTCCACTGTTGGCAAGCAGTGACGGTCAATCATAACATGCCTTAATAAACGATTAACATTCCTTCTAGTTTGCTGAAGAATCCCCAACGGAGCGTCACGAACACGCTGACAAAACACCAAGGCATATAATAGAAGCATTGATCTGTCAACTCACTATGCGTTGAACTGGGTCAACATGATTTCTACCCACCCATCTATCATCTAGTGCACACCTTCTTTCAGTCAAACACCCTCAGGGTCAGCTGAGAATCCACACATCGTTCAATGCAGTGTCTATAATCTTTAGTGCAATGTAAAGGCAAAAAAAAAATATACATGTTATGTGTGCGTACATAAGAAGAAAAAAAGAGATTAAACATTAAATCGCTCCACGATAAGAACAATCGTACGAGCTTATATGTTAATTAAGTTCGTAAATAAAACTGATATATGACAAGAATGTTTATATAAGATTACAAGAAACTGGAATCACTCTCACCGTTTGCCATATACAGCATACTTAGTTTATGCCAACATGCCAATGAAGATAAGATATGGGTGTAGCATGACGGTAAACACTGTTTTATCGAATCAGCAGTATGCGATATTAAATTTGACTGATATAATGAAAACCTAGACAAATATTGAATTATCTAACAAACGTAGTTTATCGATCAAACGCGGATAATAGAGAGAAAAATGAATGAAAGTGACCATTACATATCTCTACAGCTGAGAGATACAAACTGCCACTAAGACAACGTTACTTAACGCTTTATACCTATACTAGAAAATTCAAGTCTTAAAGTGGCAAAAAGTTTCCGTACTAAAGAATTTAAATGACACTGATTGTTAGTAGCAGACAGATGTAGTAGATTTGCAACATTACGAACGGATATAAATAGAATTGACTGTGATATATCGTTTTCCTAATACGCTTGGGCTAAAAGGGTGAAGTCGAAAACGGGTGACGATGTATGTTATGGATTCAAAAGTATATTTGAAGAGAGAAAACCAGCAAATATGCAGTTTCATGTATACTTTTATATCATGATAGTTCATAGTTTGATTGAAAGAAAAACTAATATATATTTTCTACTATGTAGTTTTGTAATACAAGTCTCGGTAGTAGAAAGATTAATGAAACTTTAAAATGTTGAATGTGGAAGTATTTCACTCAAAATGAAAACAGAAAATTGGTATATATATATATATATATATATATATATATATATATATATATATATATATATATATATATATATATATATAGCTCAACGTCATTAAGGGATATAAAAGCACCTATGATGGATCCATAGACATGGCTCAACCGGTTTAAATAAGTAAAATAGACGCAAAGTTTTGGTTAATTTATTTGATTGCCTAATCCGGCAGACATTTGGATCGCCTTAATGTTTTTGTGTTTTTTTTTTAAAAACTCGTAGCAGTTAGGATTTTCAAATATAAATGTATATTTGCAAAGGAGGACCTACCTAATTGTACAGAGGGCATTTTTAAATAGAGATAGGTAATACTAGGTGGTTGATTTATTACGAATTGGAAGGTTTTGAATGGGGAGAATATAGATGGATTATTTTACGAGAAGGACTTATACAAGGTGCAAAAGATTTTAAACTATAAACTATATGGAAAATAATATCTTCTTGCGAAATTAAAGGATAAGATGATTTCTGAAATAGTTGAAAATATTGTGTCGTTGAAATAAATAGATACAAAACTCCATCGTTTAAAGAGCCACCGAAACACAAAGTACAACCAATCATAATAAACGGTAAGTGCAATAAAAATACCTTCGTATATGTTTTTTTTTTTGTATTGATATAGAGTCCTTTATCATAATAAGATTTCAATCATCTAATAACGGAAAAAAATGTTTTTGTTCAGGTACTTCCAGGCAGATAAAAATAGGTTTTTGAAATAAATTTCCTAAATATTGTTAAAGAAAATAAGATTAGCATTCTACCTTTTATAATGAGTGTAAACAAAAGGTATAAACTAGATAATTGATGATTTTTTATGTCACAATGAGTTTAGAAGGCAAATTCAATGTCAGATTAATATGTAAAAAATACAAGTAACAAAATGAGCTGTATTAAATGTTATTAGTGTAACATGGTTAAAAAAAAAGAAACCAAAAGAGACTCCTGCCAAAAAAAGAACAAACAAACAAATAAACAAACAAAAAACAACAAACAAACAAACAAAAAGTCAAAACAAAACAAAACAAAACAAAACAAAAAAAAATACAAAAAAACAACCCAAAATAAAACAAGAAAAAAAAAAAGCAAAACAACACCAAAAGCCCCCAAAACCTTAATCAAATGGAAAAATATATAACAAAAAAAAAAAAAAGAAAAACAACAAAGAAAACGACGCTGTGCAGTTAGTTCTTCATCCATTAAAGCAGACTTATTATCATCTGTACTTTTATTTTGCTCGCCCTCCATTACTTTGCAACAAATTACAAGTTTAGAAAAGAATGATTTTATGTTCGTTCAAATTGAATTAAATCAATCTTCAGTAAAATCATTTTACAATTATGTTGAAGGTAACCATAATGAAACAATGATTTAAAATAAAATAGTAAAACATAAATAGTGTAAACTAAGACATGTAGAAAATGCCGAGTTGAAAAGTCTGTAAGTTTTATCGAACTAGTTCTTATTGCAAACATTCTAATAGTTAATACTACCTACAGCGGCGAGCAAACAAATGAAGGCTTCTATAAAAATTGGAGAATGGAGGAAAATAGGTCTACTATTAAAATAAAAAGCAGGAAATAAGGGCTACCATAAAAAGTGGAAAATAGGTCTACTATTAAAATAAAAAGCAGGAAATAAGGGCTACCATAAAAAGTGGAAAGGACATGATAACTTTTACTCTAGACAAAGATACCATAAAACGAAAACTATCCAATATCCAATATCCAATATCCAATTTATCAAGAGTTCAAATTTTAAAGAATTCGAATGACAACATTAAAACTGACACAACGTTGAAAATATTAGGTGTACCGTCAAATGATTTTACCGTTTGTGGTTATACTTTAATAACCTGAAGATGTTGGTGAAACTTATTTAAATGTAGATAATGTTAGTTCTTATGCTTTTTGTTTAATTGAACAATTCAGAAAACAAAAAGAGAGACTTATTATGATTGGTCAAATATGAGATATACAAAAACAAGTGATAACAAAGAAAAAGGTGGCTAAAATAGCATCGGAAACAGAGGGCAATGCAAATGTAAAAAATGTGGCTGTCACGTAATTGTGAATACTCTATATCAATGTATATATGTGAACGAAAATGTACTCGGGTTTCGTTGCCGCGTACAGCGTTACCCGAGGGTGGTTTATTTTCTCGGCTCTAGTTATTTCGAAATACTAAGCGCGATTTAACCCATGCTGCATGTGAAAATTGCCTGCAGCGAAAATCCAAGTACCTCGAGTTCTCTAGCTGCGCATATTCATCACAGCTAGGGTACTTATACAGCGAATTCTCTATGTGCAATTACAATACGATTTGTCTTGTCAGGAAGCTTAGCACTTACGGGAGTCATCTTAAGCTGTATAGCTGCTTTTGTGTATGGTTTGGTGATGTGGAGTCGCAGAACTCTGTGAGGTTCCTTGTGACTTGTACGCTGTGTCTGGTGACGTTTGCTCGGAAGAGGGTACTGGTGTTCTCGATGTGAGGGACCAAGGCTTCGCGACCAGAGGGTCTGAGTTGAATGACAAGGGTCTCGAAGGATCCTTCAACAGACTGGGAGGGGTGGGCCATGCGTGGTGGCTCCTTGACCATTGACTAGAGCGGGTGGAACCGGAAATACATCTTGGTCGTCAACTGGGCGCAACGATACAAATATATATGTGTTCCATGTTGTAATTGGTTATTTTCAATATCTCTGGATAAATTATTAATGATGCATTATTCGTAGTTGTATATAAATCACATGCTTTGGTCGCCCTTGGTGCTAAATAAGACCTTGTTTGTATTAGGGTGTCAATCATATACTTTGATTCATTGATTTGATAGAACAGTGTTCATATTTGTTTATAAGTTCTATTTGTTGATCTTTATTCGATTTTCTCGTTAAAGTTACTTGATGCTGTTGGGAACTATATCATTTTCCTTATACCTTTTTGTTTCAATGGTGTCAGATTCATCCATCGTTAAATTGCATTTATAAATAAACTTCTCAGTAACACAATTGCTTTCTGTGTCTTCGCTAATCCAATCCCAACCCGGTTTCATCCTGTTACAGTGGGGAGTCTTTATCATTGCGGAGATTTTGTAAACTTTCTCTGTTTTATTTGCTATGGTTGTTCTTTAAATTAATGTTTTTAAATCCTACCAGACGGGCACGTAGTGCTGAAAGAAATATATCTAATTTAAATGAAATAAACAAAATATATCGTTAATACGATTTGATATCAAGTAATCTTGTTTTGTTTCTGTCTCTATTTTATTCAAATCATCATTTTGTAGAAATTTTCGAATCCAAGGTGTTGATGATAGTATAATAACATTTGACAATAACTTTGACATTTTGCTGATTTCGCATTAACCAAAACTTCATATAAATTATCTTAATTTGCTTTTCGTCATTTTATTCTAACTCCTCTTAATTAAGGTTGTATCGGTCATCACTTTGTGCGTTTCATTTGCTACACTAATTATCAATTCCTGTTTGTATTATCCAATTGTCAGGAGACCTTGGGTTACTGTAATTTTTCTCTTCAATGAAACCTAACTCTTTATTGATGTTCTTTACCTGTCATTTAAATATTATGAAAATGGCAGAAAGTGGTGGAGAAGATTTGATAATTTATTTGCAAAAGCAAAACGTGATGATATATAGAAAATACACGATGAACAATTTCATGATACAACACATGATCATAATTTCTCCCATATTAATTTATAAAGTGAGTGATTTTAAATTCCTCAACTTACACGTGTATCTGCAGGTTTAGTAAATGAATACAAAAAATGATTAAACTCAATTGAAAAATTGATGCACAACAATAGCAGCTGGTAATAAATGATTTAAAAATAACAATAATACGTTATATTTTTGCGACACTAATAGAAACAACGTAAGGATATCATACAAAAGTAGTCTGAGTAATATATTAACTTAAAGAACAATTAAAGCTGGATTGGTAGATAAGCAAACGTTAGGTTATGAGTAGCAAAGAGCTAAAATAGTAGGGAAACATTTGTTAGAATTATCAGTTCAGTATAAACTTAGATCGAAATGGTTCCCCCGTCTTCAATAAGAAATGCGTTGCAAGATAGATTAAACTGACGCTGTTACATAAGATAAATTGATTATTTTGGTATGAACACAACAAAGTGAAAAAGGTACAGATTTAGATCAAATAAAAAATCACAGTAGTGTTTAACATTTTTAATTCTATTTTTATCCTTTTGTACATACGCTGATATTAAATCTTCTTGGTTTGAAGTACCACTTATAGTCTTCATTGTTTAGTTTCAGATATGGATATAAATATTGACATTAAAAATAATAGAACATATAAGAAGATTTGAAAACTATATTGAATGATTATGTTGTTGGAAAGAATTTACTAAATGTTTTTGGCAGTGGTTATGTTGCATTGTTAGAAACATGATTTACAAAAGAAGACTGTGAAACTGGTGTATATAATGGTATGTTTATGCTTTCAGTTACATTTATAAACGCAGAGAGGGCAACTTTATTAGAGGAGGATACAGGCTGTATTGCAGATTTGATTATCATTCTCAAATTAATATTTTAAAGTCTCTGACTGAGATATATTGTGGATATATCCCATTAGCAAACATCACTGTAATGGCGCGGACAAATGCATCTTTGGTGCTTGGCATATCCCTCCTGAGAGCTCATCCGTATGGCGTTCTAGAAAGTATGACACCTAGATAAAGATATTCGAACTTAGGAAAAAGCATATTAGGCTGGGATTTTATTAGCAGATTTGGAGTAATACAATACCTTATAAAAAAGGCATCAGAATCGAACAGTTAAATAACCAAATTTTACTTCTCGCACATACATGCCAATACAATGACATGACTATAGCAGTGAACAACTTTGGCACAGATCTCGTACAAGTTTGTTTTGTAGAATCACTGGTACACCGGTGTGAATGGTGGAACACTTGGTGACATTTACAGATATCCAACTTGCTTTTAATACAACGAAAGCAGCAGCGCTGACTATATTTTAACAGATTCTCCAAGTATTATAAATCATTTCAAAATCTTGCTCCCTTCTCAGTTGACAGACCATTCTCCCGTGAATGCGTCAGTTGTATTTGCATTACCAGAAACCCATGGGCACAGTGGAGTAATAAATTGAAACGATCACCTAGCATCACAACCCCTTACTCCAACTCCCCAATAAACTTCACGTTTGTAAATACATTTCGAAAGAATACTCGTCCGCTCTGTTTCAGAGCGCATTAATGTAAAACAAGGATTATTTCGATCATTGTATAATGTTTCCCTTTCGTGTGACAATAAACTTCACGTTGGTAAATACATTTGGAAAGAAGACTCGTCAACTCTGTTTCCCTTCCGTGTGACAAAGGAAGGAATTAATAGTGCAATCAACATTTTGAGACAGACATGTATGAATGCTGCAAGTATTCACTTATAAACGTCAAAGTAAAGCGTAGAGATATGAAGGGAAAATATTGATATAATGAGGAATGTAGTGCACTAAAAAATCCTTTCGATAAAGAAAGTCATGAATTGCGAGTAAACTCTTTCGATTTATATTTTTTGCATAGATTTTATACTTGTACGACAAAGTGTAAAATGGTTTTAAAATCTAAAGTATCAAAGACCATTAGTAATAAATCAGACGATAAGAGAGACCAAAACACGCGTGAATATTGACGTCTAAATCGATTGGTAATTTAATATGATCCGGACTGGAACACATAAATCTCTGGTAGAGGGACTCAGGTTTAGAAACCCATGAAACTGACATGATTCTAACATACTTGCAATTATAATTAAATTGACAGACTAAGTTTTGAAACTTTGAGATACAGCTTGATTTTTATGACCTTTATTCTGACATGTTTCGAGAATACGAGGCCTAGTGTACATCTTGTTGAAAAGGAGTAGACTTTTGTTCAACAGCTCCTAAGATGTATTAAAAAACTATGACAGCTTAAGCATAGCTTAGTATTGGTTCAAAGGTTAAATAATATGGTGTTTCAGTAAAAATAAGTGCTTAAGGGAGAATATAGTTTAAAATTGAACGCTTTGTTGCTCGGAAAATATCTATGCCAGAGAGGCATTGAATTTGCGTGAACATTTACTATTAAACAGTGCTATTCAATTGTTGTTGAACATTTACATTCATCAAGAGATAAAACTTTTTATTTTCAAAAGCGCGAAGCCCTCAATATATTGAATTCATTGTTTGGTTTGGAAAGAAAACATGTCTAAGTAAAACAACCCTGTTTGTATAAACTGAAATTGTAGGGATGACGAGAAGTAGGTCAGATAATTATTTAAAGCAGAGATATTCTTGTTATTTAGTACTATTTGAAGTTGTCATTCTTACAACTTGATTGAAGATGCATCAGATTGGAGCAAAGTGCCTAATTCCTAGCGATTAAAGTTATTGCTTAGATTCTCCGATGCAAATCCTGTGAAATTAATTCGAGTAAGAATTATGCAACATAAGACTTTTTGAAATTTCTGTATGAACGTGGCGTGTCATCACGTGGACTAGTAAATATGAATGCCTACATATAAAGCAGTATCCAAATACATGTTTTGTTTTCAAGCACAGTGATATGAAGTGTTCGCAGAAAGGTTTAAGTAGGTTACTCATCCAGGTCTAGATGGTAATTATATTTCTACACATGATTTGTAAGACGATTGGAAGTGTTTTTACATTGAGTTACATCTAATTGTATTACCTACCAACAGGAATCTTTCGCATGCAATATAAATTTGTGTTTAACAAATATAGGCGATTCGGAAGTTTCAATGGCAAATCTAAATTGCAGCAAATTCGTATGGATCTGCTGTAGATTATTAATCTAGCTATACTCTTTGCCATTTCCAAAACGTAATTTGCACAAAAAAAGGTTTCTTGACTCACATCATTTTATATGTCTTTAGCAGTGATAAATAGTAGAACAGCTGATCTTTCTGTCAGCAAACTATATATCCAAGCTATGCTCTAGCTGAATCTAGGCATATAGGGTTAATTTAAAAATACCATCTAGTAATTATCTCCTATAAAATATCACATATTTGTTTTATTCCTATAAAATCGATACTTAATTCTACATGTAGTGTTAAATCTTGATGCTAAAACAAACATTATATATAATTTACCTAATTTTGTGACCTGCTAAAGTAAAGAAAGTAAATATTGAACTTACGAATTAAATTGAAAATCAAATTTGAATTAGAAACTCAGAATGCATGTAAGAGAAACATGAAAATAGTCTCTGTAAAGTAACGAGGAAACGGAATTTGTGAAAGATAACAAAGTTGAGTGCTATTGCGGTAATATTTATCTTATGACGAAAGTCATGTAAACTATAAAAATACTTTCAAAAAACTTTATATTATATAACAAAGTTTATGGTTCATTAAAAGAAATTTGGTAATAATATTTGTATAAAAAAGTGATTCACATTGTATTTATGTTCATTAAGTAGTTAATTATAATAGTTCCCACCGTAGTTTCCATTGGGGGAATTCCTGAAACATATCATAATAGCAATACTACCATGTAAAAGTACGTAAAATAATTGATTACCATGATATGACATTTAAATATGTAGTTCAAGACAGAATAAGATCAATACATTTTGATTGCTATAACGCAAAGTAACAAAATGTATAATAATGAATTATGTCAATATGAAAATACTAATATAGGGCAGAAGGCTTAATAAGTGTGATCTGGTATATAATAGGTTTAATTGCAGATATCATTAAAACTGTACATTAAAATAGTAATTTGAACGAAATTGTTGCTTTATTTAGTTTGGAATTTGCATCATTTAATGTTTTAATATTTATTTCATACTACATAAAATATAGAAAGATGTTTGCATTCTACATTTTTTTCCGGTCACAGTCACTCTAAATAGACTAAAATTGAAAGATAAATAATGTAACGAAGAATCAAGACAAGAAAATGAGTTGGTATTAGTAGAATCAATATGTGCAGAACAGTATTACCAATTATCAGTAAAATTATATTAAACAATTGAATAAACAAGAAAATTAATCGTAGAACCATAAGTGTTCAAAGAAACAGACGAGGTTGAACATATATATGTAGTTAATACACTTTCTGCAGCATTTGGATATTATATCGATGATGCAAACGTTACTTGTTCGTCTCAATATCTTGGTTGTATGCCCAATTCTAAAACATAGAAGTTGGAAAGTTACGTATAATGGACGGATAGCGTAATAATGAGGTAATTTATTCGTAGGATATAGGTTTCACGTATTTATTACTGATAGTTACTTAGACAAAATGGCATACTGTATTAACCTAATGAAAGAAATATTCACAACCTTATCAATGTTTTTGCTATGAGGAATTTAAAAGTTTAACCTTTTCTCATTAATAGCCAGCCTTTTATATACCGCAATGTTTAATTTAAGGGGCAAACGTTAGCAATAGATGCCAAATCTTCTCCTGAATTAATGGTTGAGGTATTTTCTGAATTTATGGTGAAAAGAAAATGACAATCCAGAAACCTCTCATTCTTTCACTTTGTCTGACAGAGATCCAGTTTCATCAAGAACAATTAAGTCTTAAAAGCATTAGCTGGAATTTCATCATACACTTGTGTTCCGCAGGTCAAGTAAGGGGTCTCGTTTGTTCTACAAGCCAAATCCATGTATGTATCTCCTGTATTAGTATCACGTGACCTTTGTTTCGTCCGTCGTTTCCTGATTATGATGACAGCACAAGCAACAACGAGAGCTGTAAGGAAAAATGTACCGCAGGCGATACCAACGATGGCCGGGGTATCTATATATGCACTACCTGTACTGCTACTTCTGCTCGAATCTCCTGCAAAGATTGTAAATAATAATAATAATAATAATAATAATAATAATAATAATAATAATAATAAAAATAATAATAATAATAATAGTAATAATAATAATAATATGAAAACTATGTATGAAGCGTCTTCAATTGCCAAATTTTGCTAGATAATCCTAGTGTCTAATTTTTATATTATTTTATTTTCTAATAGGTACGATACGTGAGCAATGGCATGCAGTGATCTAAACATGATATTTGTGAGACCCATTTTTGATTGAAATAAACGGAAAATACACATCTATTAAATCGTCTAGGTTTTAATAAATCTGTTGACATAATATATATGTAACCTTGAAGACTATGACAACCATATACATACAAGAGTCCTTTAAAGGGACTGGCGCTCTTAAGGTCAAACACAATTTCTAGGACTCCATGATAAGTTCGTTTCTTCTATACTTTTATTCTTTTTAACTGCCGAGCATTGAAACCAGCTGCTATTCGTGAGATACTACAATTTACCAAATATGGTAACACAAATATTTTCTAACATATTCAGGCTGACACGTTCACATGATACCTGTAAGTGCAGTGCTAGATTCTTTGTCATGGTTTTTGACTTTGGACTGGATATTATCGATAAAAATCATGGAACGTAATTGTCGCAGACAATGCCAAAATGTACATGTATGGTCAAATCTATATTTAGTATTCCTTGGGGAAAACCCCAAAACAAACAAACAAACAAGTTATTGAAAAAACATAATTTAGGGTATGTTTTGAGATATATCCACAAAATTTATTTCATAACAATCGATTGATCCTTGTTTGTCTTATCATGTTCTAAAGCCAGTACAGTTGAAAAACCCGAGTCAGGACCTATGACCAAAGATTAATGTCAGTGTGCTGACTTTAAACCTATTTATTGGAATGCAGCTAAATACAAAATCTGGTCAAAGTTCATTTGTATATGTACAAGTCACTGTTTTCATAGACTCAATGACGTACACAAATGCAAGCACTGACCTTTCACTTGACCATACAGTTAGGTAGTTAGGTCTGGTTTCCCAACTCCTTCAAAAACGTAGCAATCCATTTAGGAGGAATACCGAAAACAAGATTTTGAAGATGGCTACCATGGCAATCATGTTGCAGGTCATATTAGCACAATTTTCATTTAGGACCAACTAGTCATGACAAGAAGAGCTCGATACAATCATCAATTCAGAATATGTTGCTATTAGCATTTCGAGATGGTTTCAAATGGTGGCCATATTAGATATCATATCAGCGTCATTGCTATTTGAAATTTACCAGACATCATAAAGAGTTTTGATATTGAAAACCCAGGAGGAGTAGCGATAATACTATTTTTCAGGCGGCAACTGTAGCGGTCATATTAGATGTTGGATAGGAACCATTTTTATTGACATCATAATACGTCTTTTAGTGAAAGAGCAATTGCAGTATAAATCTTGTGCTAACAACGGTTGGCAGACAAATGATATTCTTGCCAAAAGAGTTAAAAAGAGTCCCTCTTAATTATTTCAAAGATTTATTTTGATCCATCAGTTTCGCAGAAAGCGATATGTTAACGTGCTGACACATCGAAAATAATAAACCGCAAACACTACATGTAAAGTGTACTAACCATGTGATAAGTATATATGTTTTGGATAGTTTTTATGTGAAGGCATATATCATATACATGTCCCAATTATGTATACGTGCCATCTTTATGAATAACAACCTACACGGTCCAGAACACGTTCTGCTGACATGTTGATGAACGTACTAATAATTGCCAGTATGCATGACTTCTCAGTCACATGGTTACGAAAAAGTTGTAATCATTTTGAGACGCACTCCATTAACAAATAGCAAAGATTGATTTTAACATTTAAATCTCTAGAGATAATCCATGAACAGGAGGTCCAAGTGAGCCTTAAACTGGTCACCTGGATGACATCTAGTTGAAAGTTTTATGGAAGGGCAGATAGCCCAGCAATCTGGTTTAGTATGATACTTTCTGACATAAAGGTTTTATATTTTGTTTAAAATGATTGCAGCCATATAGGAAGATACATTAGCATAATTTGTGCAGACTTGAGAGACCTTATGCCAGGAAGCTTTAAGCGAAATTTGGTCAAATTATGTATAACGCTTTTTGAGAAGATTAGTCATACAATTTCTTTTAACAATGCCGATATTGAATATTGGATCAGCATCATTGGGTGTCAGGATGTTTATGCCACATTTGGTCAAACTCTGTTAAGTAGTTTTAAAAAGAAGAAGTAATTTAAGTTTTGCTTCCCATTTTTAGTAATGCAACCAAATGCTATGGCAGATCGGCATTATTAGTACAAACTAATAACCTCTGATGTTTTGTGACAAAATTTGGTCAAATTCTGTTGAGCAGTTTTTGAGAAGAAGTTGTTGAAAGGTTGTGATATTTTTAGTAACAGTGCCCATATGTAATAGCGGATCAGCACCTTTTGTATAGAACTGTTTCTCATGAAATGTGCCAAAATCACCACAGTAAAGGACAAAAGACAAATTCGTACTACAGTGAAATGAATTCGTTTATTGAACAATATATATCATGATAAAATAACTCGGAAATTTCAGCATTGACACTCACCTGGTAAAAAAGTTATGAAACACTAAATAAAAGGCATAAAAAATACTCTTGTAATCTACGTTACTATAATAACGACCTTTTCCACATCACCTTTTAAATTTAGAAAAGATGAAATGGTTTTACACGGCCTTTATCACATATAACACTATATTTGGAATATATTACGTATTGGCAAAAATAATTTTTTCATCGAAAAACTGGTATAAAATATGTTTCCGAGAAAAGGCACAAAGTATGGTAACGTAGATCATATAAACAAATACATAAATTACAGCTGTTTACAAGACAATAATGAAAAAACGTAAAACAATGTATCTCGATCATGCAGAATAAAGAAGTGCGAGCGACATTTTCAGGGTCGGGATCTCGGCGAAAACTGTCAATTGTAAATATAAAAAACTATAATGTAGAAACCTTTTTATGTCTTTTATTTTGCTAGATGTTTTTGTGTCATTCTTTCCTGATAACATTCGACTATTATAACCTCTGTCTATGAATGCGGTGACATGCTCATGCCGTTTTTCTCCGGCTAATATGGGGACATTGCCGCCTTATTTTGTCGCATTATTGAATTATTCAATGATTTTCTGTTGAAACCGGTTAAACATACTAATATGTCCTTAGTAGATATTTTCGGAGAAATGTTCCCCTTATAACATGAGATACAATTTGTTTTCCTTTGTGACCATTCGATTTTCTATTATTTTGATTCCACCAGTAAGGATAATAGCCAAAAGGAACTTTCCTCGACTCGATCTTAGTCCTTTTTCCATTTCAACGCAATTCTTCTATTAATACGTTTCTTTGTTGTCTTCATCTCTTGAAATTCTTTGGACAAATGGCCATTTATTCGTTGTATTTGACTTCAGAGTTGAGTCTGTTGATGTTAATTTTCACAGCCAAGAGTTCGGATCTTTTGGAGATTCTCAAGTAATTTCTGTTTAAATTTCATTTTTTAGTTTTAGTGTCTCTATGTATAGCCTTGCTTTTGCCATTGTACATCTTATTCTTTTCCTACACCTCTTCTTTGGATTTAATGCAGTAGATTTTACAATCAAGTGGAGAGTCTTAGGATGATGATACTTCCGTTTCAGTGGTCTGTAATTTAATATTTACGGTCATCTCCCACCGCCTTTTACCGGGATTCATCTTTTCGTGGATGGGCTGCTTGCTTAATCGTTTTAATGTATTCCTTCACCCATTTTCTGACTTTGTTCTCTCCTCGTTTTAGTATCTTTTTGTAATCTCTCAGAAATTGATCCATGATACCAATTTACCCTTTCTCCCTACTGCAAATATCTTTCTCCATTTTTCGTTTTTATCTGTCTGTCCTGCCTTTTTTCAGCACAGTACATGCCCATTACGAAATGAAGAAGAAAAAAAATCCAAACAACTATAATATTTATTTTCACAAACTTTCTTTCTTAATCTACGATACAAGATTGAGTAAGCTTCTTTTAGTGGAATACTTACCTTATAAGTGATACACAGAAAGTAACTTCAAAATGCCAGTGATTTGAAGGGCTGTATTTAAGTACAATTAAACTGGTGATAGTTACAAAGTATTTGCAATACAAGCTAACGTGAAAACAGCAAAATAAATTCAAATACATTTATAATACCATACGTTACCGATAGTTTGAGCTATTATTTGAATGTGGGTAAAATTGGTATTTGACCAACAATTGTGTTTTTCATAGTTTAAGTAATTATAGGAAAGATTCATGATTCCAGTCGTGTTTTTTGAGAGAATTTGAAACCAAATATAAATGGGCATTTTGTTTGGACTGACAATCACTAATATTGTATTGCAAACATTTGTTCAAGGACTTCATTAATGAGAGGACCAGTATGAAGCACTTTCCTTTCGTAAATTTGTCATTTAGCAATTTAGAAAGTTAATTTAGTTCATTTAAACAAGTAACAAGTATTTTGACATTAAAACTTACCTGTTTTTCCTGAACCATTGAAGAGAAAACAAGCTGCTATTTACGAGTGAAGTCGTAGGACAGAAAATATACTCACAGAAAAAAGCACGTGTTTGGATAACGATAGCAACTTTTGTGAAGGGAAGTCACTCTAACTTCATTATATAGTCTAATTCTGGACGAGCTCAAATAATTATTGAAAATAACTCAAACTTGAAATTTTTTGTAGTCACGAAGCTTATGTCAAGAAGTTTACATACTTTAATTGAAAGGTCTCAAAACGTTGTCCTTCACAAGAAAATAGGCGGCTGTTTGTTCATGTGATTGGTTTATGATGGTACCTCTTTACCAATGTAATCACTGGATTAATATTTAATGATTATATAAAGTGGAGTATATAACGTAGCGTACGTGCTAATCACGACGAACCCGTAGCTAATTTTTGTAGTTATGGTCTACGCTAATACTTGTGTCAGTAGTAGTAACAGGGGTTTCTGGATATTTTAAAATAACCGAATATATAAGTGTGTTTTCAGATTCAGAAATGAGATTTTTAGTGATTGGATGGTCTATAAAATGGTTTTCGTTATGTTTTCTATGTGTTTTAGAGAAATATGATATGATATATAATTTGTTTTAAAAATGTGAACGATTTTGGAGATTTGAAAAGTTTTTTAAATACTTTTTCTGAACATTTTTAAATATATTGTTTCTACAAATTATATATATATATATATATATATATATATATATATATATATATATATATATATATATATACATATATTTATGCAAATGTTCACTTTCTTTTACATATTTGTAAAGAATTTAATAGGATTTTCATATTTTTATAAATTTAAAAAATGTATTTATATATTTTGTGAAAATAATATATATATATATATATATATATATATATATATATATATATATATATATATATATATAATTTTTTAAAATATATTTTCTCAATATTTGTACATATTAGTTTATGAATTTTTATATATATTTTCTATAAATATATAGATATATATACACATATATATACATATATATATATATATACATATATATATATATATATATATATATATATATATATATATATATATATATATATATACATATTTCAGAATTTTTTTCTGTACATTTTGGATTTAAAATTTTCCATTTCGTTTTTTTTTAACAAAATGATTAACTAACCAATTATAATATTATTTCTCCAGCCCATTGCTTTATGGTGTGGTATGTTTAATTTTAAGTTATTAAAGTATACAACAGATAAATATTAAAATAAATAACATGCTAATATATGTGAAGAGATTAACTTATAAATCCTAATACTATTTATATATCATATTTTTTGTCTTTGATATATTTTCTTTTCTGAATTTCAAAGATTTTGTGGATAGGTCTTTGAAAATTTATATATATATATATATATATATATATATATATATATATATATATATATATATATATATATATATATATATATATCAGAGGGCCTTTCATGGATTTTGTTCCATTTAAGTATTTTCCACAAGGGGAACATTGATATCGTTACTTTTTCACTCAAACACAACCAAATAAAAGAGTAATTTAAAGAAAAGTTGTATCTGATTTCAGTGATAGTATGTAAATAAATTATTATCACTCAATACTACTGTAGGATACAAAAAGACCATTAAAATATTGTGTAGATCTTTAATGGGTACCAATGAATTAAATTCTGGTCCGTAGCCTTTACATTTAACAAACGCTTGCTCCTTTTTTACCTGTGACTTTAATCATGATGTTATATTATATCGTTATATAATAATATTCATCTTGCCATCTACGTCATTCATTTATATATATATATATATATATATATATATATATATATATATATATATATATATATATATATATATCTGTCAACACAACACAGTATACTTGGTATGGTGCATCTGTTCCTGCAGGAAACTGGAAATTAAGTCATAATTGCCATGTTATTTCAATATATGATGTACCAAAAATTAATTCCTCGTTGTGTTTTGATACGTCAAAATGAAATACTGGATACAATGTTTAAATATCAATTATATTCATTGAAATTTCTGCGTTACTATCATGAAATTTATTCATTGCTTCTTGTAATATCATTTTACATTTAAATTATTAGGATTAATAGCTCATTCTAAGGCTAGCTCATGATACTGAACTCGATTTATTCTCACGAATATTTGTCTTCAATTAGCCTTACCAGGTATTATGTTGTTTTGTGCTTGATCATTATTTTGAGCAGCTGCTTGAAATGTTACACATATATGTCTTGGAAGCTACTCAGTTGCCTTTTTTGTGACTGTATATTGCTGAGATCTCGTTGCATCGTTATGTTGTGTGTACACATGCATTAACTCACATTATCATATTTTTGCACATCCAGATACCAATCGTGAATCAATATCAGCTTGCATTTCTATATTGGGTTCAACTTTTGGAATCGACAATGAAATATTTTGAATTCGAAATTTACCATCATCATGATCTTTTGAAAGAATGTCGTTATTTTGGGAACGATCTAACGTTAGAAAATGTTTACCCCCTCCCCCGTTGTTATTGTGTCTATATCTCTACAACAACCAAAAACAGTGGATAATGGTATAAAATTACTTATTTGTTCGTTACCTGTTGCCAGATATTGTCGCTGTACAAAACCAGTGTTATAATTTGGACTTCTCAGATCTACATCGAAATGTGCAGGAGATGAATTGCCAGTTACATTAGTATTATTTGCAACATTTGCTACAGTTAACAGGTTTGTAGCATCATTGAACTTGTTGTGTTCTGCTAAACCTTTGCACTATTTTGTGACCAAAACATATTCGTTGCAGTTGAGGAATTATAATCATCTGAAAATTATACTAAATTCGTTACCGTACTTGCTTGAGGTAATTATAATAATATATCTTCTAGAATCTGGTCTTGCAAAATATATAGTGCAGATCAAAATAATGACCAACCATTAGTTACTAATGTTACTGTACCATTTACAAGTTTAATTGTTCTTCCACGAATGTCAAGTATGGCTTTTTTGTTGTAACAGGAAAATATTCATATCTCTAGTTTCTAGGATAATTTGATTGCTATCTATATTTGTGTCACGTAGCAGATACTCAATATGCTCAAATGCTTGTATTGAAGCGTCATTACACTTCCAGAAATTAGGTTAGACCAAGTTTTCATTGAATTTTAATTTAATATCTTCGTAAAGGTATCTCCTTTACCTAAGTGTTACCATTAGCTAATTCTTTTTTTTTTTAGGTTCTTTTATCTCTGGTGATAACTTTGGTTTTCTTTGGATCTTTTTAAGAATTTGTGCCATAGCATTAAACCTTACTGAGGTTATATTAAACCACGAATACCATACTTCAGAGCTTATCAATGCCATTGTATAACCTTTATTAATATCAAGCAATAGTGGTGTGCTAAAATCCACAGTAAAATTGTTACTTACACCATAAGTTGTGTTTCGGAATCTAAAACAGCATTGTTTCAAACACCATTGTTATATAATATAATTATACAAGATCATAGATAGTTCACAAAAAATATTATACTTAGTCTTACTTATTATGTTATTGTTATACAGATTTGTTAGGATTTTAACAACCTCATTATCAATAAATTTGTTTTTATTTCCCGTAATTATACTGCCACATAATATTTGCAACCTCTTTCCTAATTGATTTGGTTCCTTATACCATGGTATGTTTCCTGAATGTTTAATGCCATTGCCTTTTGATTTAGCTTTATCTGTTATTTTTTGTTGCGAATACACAAAAGTTATACAACTGTTTGAAATTCTTTAAGGATTCGCAGCTAGTATTCATTTTATTGTTCCATATTTTCGTTATCAGAGCAATGCAATCATAGGCAATCTACTTTTTTAAAGCACCGTTACCATCATTATTATATTGCTTTCAATTTTAATTCAGCTACGTTTTTAGGGTTAATAATATACAACTTACCAAAATATGAATCAGCATCTGATTTGTAAAAACTATTAGGTTCATCAGAATCATATTCTACTTCCAGTTTTGTATCTCCTTCTTTACTTTGCGTTTTGATCTTTTTTTTGTGCTACATATATTCTTTGAATATGTAACGTTTGTTGGGAAGCAATCATACCCTCTAACATTTCAAGATATGGTTACAAGGCCATTTCGTTTAGAAGTTATGATAAAATGTAGTGCTCTTTGTCAAACTTGTTCGATAATCTTCAACACTTTTGTTTATAGACACTAAAGGTCTTTCTAAAGTTTTGCTTGCAAACAAATCTAGATCAATATTTCGAGCCAAATCATACTGCTTTTTTAAAACTTTTTTTCTGATGATTGAGGTAATGCTATTGGTTGAGGCAATGTTTTTTGGTGGATGCAACGCTCGTATGATCTGTAATTGATTTTGTGCAAGTGTTTCAATTAGTCGATCTTGACTTTGTATGTCTCTTCACTTTTCTTAAGCATTGGTTTAGCCATTGGTTATGCGACTTCTCGTTGAATGTCTTGTTTACTTATTTTGTTCTTCTTAAATTTGATCATTTATTTTCTTCCTGTCTGCAGGACATTTTTCAACTATCTTTTGGCGTTTGTTCATGCCAGTAACCTTTCCAGATATCATTATCTAATTTAAGATATTAGATAATATGTATTGCAACATAATGTAAGATAGTGCAAGATAGTGTAAGTTAGTGTAAGGTCACGTAAAGACCACGTAAGATCACGTAAAGGCCCCGTTAAAAAAATGTCAATATTTAATATAAGATCAAAAGCGGGATCGTGGAAGATCGTGCAAGATAGTGCATGATCGTGAAGGATAGTGCAATATCGTCAAATATAGTGCAAACTAATGTAAAATAATATAATAACAATAACATTATTTTTTGAAACATACGATTGATTTTAATCTTATGACCCACCAATATAAATCGGGTCGAAACCATTACGATATTTTTTTGGGTATTTATGGCTGTTTTATTATATATGTATATATATATATATATATATATATATATATATATATATATATATATATATATATATAAACAAGGAAACAAAGCAGTGAAACTATAAGGATTGTGTGTTCTTTCTTTATTGTATAATAATAAAGCATTGCTTGTAGGCATCACCAGAACGTGGTAATTAAAATGTACAAACCATTTTGCCTTTCGACGGATGTATTTTGGCACATCATAATAAGATTGAGTTAAATATGTACAATTAAAATTTTAATTACTACTCAAACTGAAGTATTCTTAAATTCTATTCATTTATCTTTTGTCATCTTTTATATCATCAAACATAATTATTTTATTTGTGTTTTTATCCAATTCTTCTATAGAAAAATCTTTTGGTTTGTTTCTTCTTCTATAGTATCAAATAGTTCTTGCAATATGGCATATTTTGTTTGGGTCTTATTGATAGTATATAAAGTAATTTCATTACAGTTTAGATATTTAAGTAATAGGTTCATTAAAAATTGTGTTTTTCCTGACCTCTGATTCCATTGATAAGAGAATGACATTATTTCCAACCAGAAGGTAATGAAGATCACATAAAATGAAATGGTGTTTGGTCTTTTTAGTTTGTTCAACATACAAATTTACTATTTCCATTTTACAGATGTATTGCATAAAATAATATAAAGTTTTATTTAAGGTGTATCTTCATAAACATTTAGTTTATAACGTTTTAAGTACCTGAGGTTTTAAACTATTTGATTTTGTAAAACATATATCTGATTATCTCTTTGCTATCAGAATCAGGATTTGATTTTACGCAGACAAGATACTGTTGCATGTACCTGTAATTAAATTTAAGTTTTGATTTTTTTGTCATCCAACTTCAAATTAATATTGATTCCAGCTGCTATAGTTGGGGTAGTAGCTATTATGGTTAGTAAAATAGGGATAACAGGTATTGCATTCAGATTCCTGATGATATTAACATGATACATCTTGTAACTCTTGTGATAAGCACTGCATAAATGTGTACGATAATCATGCAATTGATGTACATCTGTAATATTAGCAAAAATGATATATTATAATCCTGCATTAAATTGTGCAAGCAGATATTGATAAGGTTGAATATGTATATATATATACATATATATATATATATATATATATATATATATATATATATATATATATATATATATATATATGTATATATATATATATATATATATATAATGACACAAAAAGTTTTAACGGCGCTAATGAAAAAGTTTTCCAGCGTTTCGAGCTTAACAAGGTCTTCGTCAGGGGATTAAACAATTTACATCCACAAAACAAACACTAAACCCAAAAGCCTAGAAGAATTCTTGAGTCCTACATATTTCAATGGCGGGGAAATGAACAAACAAGGGATAAACCATTGGAAGGAAAAAGAATGCAAAGTTAAAAAACGGTCTAAAACGGGTAAACTACATGTCTGTGTTATGCTGCCATCAGCTCAACAAAGTTGTGTACAGAAATTTCTAAAAGTGTTTATCGTGCGTATTAGGCAGAGGACCAAAGTGTTTTGAGCTAATTCCAGGCTGGGAACAAAGGATTGACACCACAATCAAGGCCATCATGAAAAGTGCAAAATAAATTAGATCCCGGTAAAGTTAAGGAAGTATGTCAAGAGCATGGTATAGCGGGATAATGGACAAGAGTTAATAATAATAATAATAATAATAATAATAATAATAATAATAATAATAATAATAATAATAATAAGAAGAAGAATAATTGTAAAGAGTTATGGAATATTTACTTGGGTAAATATTATCGCCAAAATTGCGTACGTCTGATAAACTGATGCCTGTTTGTAGTTTTGATAAGATTGCATTAAGAAGGCTAGATTTCTTCATTTAGGAAGAATTCTCCATGAGTTTTCAACTGAAGTATCCAGTATCGTTCCTTACGTTATCGGTTCACCCCAGGTTAGAATCAATCGGTAGCATCTTGATATATATATATATATATATATATATATATATATATATATATATATATATATATATATATCCACAACATTTTAAAAATCATAATTAAGAAAATATACAAATGACTAAAGAAAAATAAGCTATATAAATAGTTATATAACATTTTACTTAACCTCTTTATAAATATTCTAAAATAAGAAATTTATAAAGAAATTAAAAGGCAAGGTATTTAGATCTTTATCTATCATATCTACTTAATAATTTAAAAAGGAAATCACCACACTCTAAAAGCAATACGCTGGATAAATAATGTTATAATTTGTTAGTTAATCTCTTTCCCAAACGTTTAATAAGAAAAATGTAAACATAAAATATACTTAAAAACTTTGAAAAAAATATTTTTAAACATTTTTGAAAATGTATAAAAATGTGAAAAATGTATGACAAACGTTTGGAAAAATGTATAAAAATGTTTGAGAAGTATATAAAAACGTTTGGAATAATATGTCAATATTTTTAAATATATATGAAACAATTTTTGAAAGATAATTTAAAAAAAAATATATAACATAATTGTTGAAAAGAATAAAGTAAAAACTAATTTTAAAATCTCTAAAATGTTTGAAAAATAAATTATTTTTTTAGACCATCCAAGCACTAAAAGCCCCCATTCCTGAGCCTCTAAAACACTCTTATATATGCGCTATTTTTAATATATCCAGAAGTGCCCTTTTACTACTACTTTTATTTGGAAGAACTTTTTCTTTTAATTGAACATACCAGGTACTGTGGTTGAGATTTTGCAAATACAGGCAATAATGTATTTAATAAAATTATTTATATCTGGCGGTTGTTCGTTTGACGTAGCTTACATCATTTTTGGTGAAAATGTTTAATGTTGCCATACTTAATTAAGCTTGATGATATGAATGCGACATTGTGAGGAAATATTAAGTGTTAGCAAATGTTGTTTATAAACACTGATTTGGTCAGAAAGAATGTCGATATTTTGTTAAAAGCTTAACTGCTATAAAATATTACCAAGTAATGTTTGAACCATGTCTCTGAAATACAAGTTGCCAACTGCTTGAGATTCTTTCCTCAAATATTATAGCAAGAAAATCTGGCATGGAGTTGTATAATACACTTGGGACGCATGTTTGAATTAAATGGAAAATATTTATAAGAAATAGTGATATACTGAAAAGTCTTTCATACCAGAATTCTTTATATAAAATTTGGTCGAACTGTATAGAAAACAGTTGTTTGAAAGTTTTGTTTTTGCTTTCTTGTGACGCTGGTCATATTTGATGGCAGATTGACATCATGTTTGCATATTTTAAGGGCCTTCATGTATGAATGTTGTTTGTCCAATTTGATCTCATACTCTCCAGTATTTTTTTTCTAGTAATTGAAATGTTTTCTACCTTTGGCAATAACTGCAATATTTCATGGTAGATCGGAATCATTTGTACAGATTCAGAGGCATTCACGTCCAAATGTTTTCTTTCAAATCATGTCAAATTCTATTTAGCATTTTGAACAAGAAATCATACACAGATTTTCTTAATTTTAATAACAGTGGTCATGTTTGAAGGCAGATCGGCATTATTTGTACAAACTTAAAAGCTATTTATACCATAGTGGTCTCTGCACAACTTGGCTTAGTTATGAAAAGCTATTTTAGTGAAGAAATCTTTCAACATCTTTTCTCTTTCAAGCAATGGATGAAATATCTGACGGAGATTGGCATCATTTGCACTAATTTGAAAGACTTTACGCAGGAATATCTCTGATAAATTTCGTCAAATTCCAAAAAGCGGTTGTTTTTAGGAGAAGTCTTTTAAATGTGTTTTTAATTTAGTAATGGCAGGTATAGTAGATGGCATATTAGCATAATTGACACAAATTTGAAAGGCCTTTGTGTCGTGTTGCTTTCTGTAAAATTTATTTAAATTTTGTTCTGCGGGTTTTTAAAAGAGGTCTTTTAATGGCTTTCTATTTTGTTTAGCAATGTCAGCCATATTAGACCTATGATCAGGACTATTGGTATCAATTTAAAAGGTCTTTATGCCAGGGTGTGTTCTGTCAAGCTTGGATAAAATCATTTAGGCGGTTTTGGAGTAATTGATTTTTTTATTTTGTTGTAAGGGCTGCCATATGTAATGATTGATCTTCATCATTTGTAAAATTGACTTCAAACCAGGATGCTTTTTTTCAAATTTGGTCAAATTAGTATCTTCAGTGATTTTGGGAAAAAAGTAATTTGAAGGTTTATTTATGGTAATGGCTGCCATATTTGAGGATCCACAGCACTTGTAAATCTTAAGATCCTTGATGCCAGGTTACCTTTTTGCTGCATTTGGTCAAATTGTGTTAGCAGATTTTCAGAAGAAGTTGTTTAAATGGTTTAATGTTTTACATAATGGCAGCCATATTTGAAGAGTGATCACCATCATTTGTACAAATTTGAAAATATTTCCTGTCGGGTGCTTTCTGTCAAATTTGGCTAAATTATGTTGAATATATTTTGAGAAGATGTCATGGAAATTTCCTTTTTCTTTAGGAGAAGAAATAACAGAAAGGATTTTAGTTTTTACTATCGTAATGGCTATCATATATGATGGTGATTCTGACAAAATTTGTATACAGATGAAAGATTGGTATGCCATAATGCTTTTTTTCAAACTTCGTAAAATTTTGTTCAGCGCGGCCGGAGTACAAGTCATATAAGTTTTATCTATTTTTGGTAATGTCCACGTTTGATGGTGGATAGGCATTTGTACAGAACTGAAGGGTCTTTACACCAAGATGGTTCCTGTCAAAGTTGCTCAAATTCTGTTGAGCATGTTATGGCTAAATGAAGGAGTTTAAAGACATTTCTTCCATGTTTGATGACTGATCTGTAACATTCGTCAAATTCGAAAGTATTGTTTTAGTAACGGGGCTATATTTTGAAGGTGCTTCGGCATAATTTGCGCAAAATTGAGAGGTTTTCAAACCATGATGTGTCTTGTCAAATTTAGTTAAAGTTTGTTTAGTTGTTGTGAAGAAGAAGTCATTTAAGATTTTATAGATTTTTAATAATGACGGCCACACTTGAGGGCGGATTGACATCATCTGTATAAAATATAAATTTTTTCATTCCATGATGCTTTTTTCACATTTGGTCCAAATTTGTATAGCATTTTACGAGAAGAAGTGGATTAAAGGCATTTCTATTTCTAGTAATGGCTACCATATTTGACGGCTGTTCGGTAATAATTGTAAAATCAAAAAGTCCTTTATATCAGGATGTTTGTTACCACAGTTGCTCAAATTTGTTTGAGAACTTTTTGAGAAGTTATTTAAAGGTTCTCTGTTTTTAGTAACTGTGGTGATATTTAGATACTGTCAAGATATACCTACATGCCATTTTTGATTTAATCCATAGTTAATATTTTTGTTAAGAAAAAGCCACAAGATATTGAACAGTCATCGTTCAAGTTATGTCCAGGCAAAAGGTTTCCTACAAATCCATTCAGTCTTGTTTGTGTTTTAATGCTCACTAGCTATAACAGCTACAAGCCAAATCAAAACATTTGACCTTGAAATAAATCGCAGAGTGACGACTATCAATTTGGTTATTAAAATGCAACTAAATACATGGAAACAGTGATCCTTGACTTAACCCATGGTCATGTTGGCTTGTTTTTTAAATATGTCTTCAATTGGTTCGACATGTTTGTTCTCAGATTGCCCTATTTTCATTCATGACCAATTACATATTGCAAGAGGTGTTTTTGTCAAAGTCCCATGTCAATGCGACCATGTAACGATAACAAAAGTTTTGAGATGGCCCAATGGTTGCAATGTTGGAGGTAAAGTCAGCACTTCAGGACCTGCCAGATATTGTTACAGAGTTTTAGTGAAAACGCCATGCGGATACAACCATCCATTCAGGAGATGTAGAGGCTACATCAACATCATTTTAATATGGGTCCAGCTACATATGACAAGACGCGTATCAGTTACAAATCCATGTTGAAACGACCATCCGTTCAAGAGGAGTATTCATAAAAATGTTTTTTGTTTTGTGATAAGCGCTGTGTCAGCCACACTTTCATTCAGAATCAACTACATACCATAAAAGGTCTTTTAGTGAAAATCTACTGTCGATGTGTGACAATATGTTCCGATTAAGTACCAAGGACAAGGTTTGCTAGCTGGAGACCTTGGCAGCCATGTTGGACATAAGATTGGCACCATTTTCATCCAAAAACATCTACATGCCATAGGAAGTCTTTTAGTGCAAACAACATGTCGATCTGAACATCTGTGACGATGTCAAATCGAAATTTGTTATTTTGAACAATCTGTGTGTTTCAATAAGGGTTTTAGTTAAAACCCTACGTCAGTATGACGATCCGTTCAGAAACGAAAGTAGTGAGGTCAAATTGGAACCATTTAATTTAGGACTTACTGTATAACATAATATGTCTTTTTAGAAAAACCAGATGAGCATATGAACATCCATTCAGAAGGATTCGTGATAAGAATGTTTTTAAATTATGAAGCCACAGCATTCATGCTGTAAGTCAGATCAGAATCATTTTATTTATGATCATTTAAATGAAACCCTATGTCGATATAGCGATCCGTTTGTGAGAAGCAGCAGTAACATAATTTTTAAGATGGTCACCGTGGTGGCCATATTAGATGTTTAAGAGGTAACAGTTAATCAACTTGACCTCAGGCTGAAACTGTAATTTAGAAGGAGAATAAACAGTAACCCTGTAAGACGCAGGACAACGGCTGCAGGCCCATCACATAAGATCTTCAGGTAGCAGAAACAACAGAGTATAACAGCAGAATATGCTTACCTCAGGTCTGCCAAGTTTCAGAACAATTCATGAAATTTTATATGTCTGTAAATTTGTATGGAATATTGGAAAGGAGAGAGGGTGCTGCTGATAGAATCTACAATAAAAAGTCAGAATAGCTAGCAGTGGAAGGAAAACACCTTGAAATTTTGATTATATTAGATTCAAGCTAAGGTCCGAACAGCTACAATGCTGGGAGGTACCATTACGATTGAATAAAACGGCAAAGCATATATCTGTAAAAAAAATGCTTGAATTGTTTCAGTACACAAGAAAGGTTATCAGAACACAACATACTGTATTACAGTGTAGACAACTCTATAGATATAATACCCAAAGAGGTATATGTTGTTAAATGTAATAATGTTCAGCAGCAATTAAAAATTCTGTTATGATGTTTATTGTTATTTTTAAAGTATCATCGTACCACACATTAAAACAACCAATATAGGTAAATAAATATTGGTTGTTTTAATTTGCATGATATTGTATCAATACACTAATACACTTTCATAACATTAAGAGAACAAAGTGTGGTTACTCAGTACTTAAACAACTAAATACAAATGGAATGATCATCTTTGCAATTTCTTCAATTTCCATTGTTGATGGGGATCTATTGACATAATAAATAACTTCTTTAAAAGCATGCTGCATGTAACAGTGGGAACATATTTAAGTGGCGCAGGGTAATCAGAGCTAATAATGTGTTTTGTTTCACTCAACATTGTTTCTTTATCTAGATACAAAGTTGACAAAATTGACGGCAGACTTAAAGTGCTTGACTGCCTTTGTTACACCTATCATTCTTTGTCACCGCGGTCTACAAGGTCTTTTGAGGAAAGTACGGATTTGCTTTAGCATTTCTAATACTGAGATGTGTAGACAAGGTTTTGTCATTTATTTCAGATAGTTGCACTTAGTATGGAGTTGCCTTTGTGCTTGATTGAGTTGACTGTTCATTGCTAAATCCAACATCTTTTACAACGGTATTTTCAAGGCTCAGTAAAGAAACACCTGTTTTGACAAAATGAAAAAGATACCTTAAACAGCTACGGCACCACGAATTAAATAATATATTATGCTCTTTGATTTTGTTTCATTTCTTTCGCTTAGTGCAATTACAGAATATTGTGATGTTCTTTGAAGTCTGTGTCTTTTTTTAATTCCTGTTAACGTTTTCTAAGTTGTGTTTCAAGTTCAGCTCTGTGTTGCTCTTTTGGTTTCTGTGAAGTAACATTTAAATACTCTTTTCTAACCTTAGGTTCGTCTTACATTTTGTCTTCTATATCTACCGTTTATTTGACAAGAAAATGTAAGAGACAGAATAAAATATATCTGAAACTAAATAAAGGCAAGCTGCAAGATGTTTTACAAGAAAAAGAAGTTGAGTCATTCAGGATGGCTAAACTAAACATTGAGTTAAAATTGAGCAACATTTCCTAATCTAATTTCCATGATAGACTTCATCAAATGCAAGATAAAGACTCCTGTAATGATAACTAATGTAGCAAGTGTAGTTAAAGGAACATATACATCAACTACAAAGAAGCCTGTATACAAATAACTCATTGTTTATAGCATTGTACCTTGCATCAACTTTGGAGAGCTGCCACAGAGGGCCAATGACATTTGTTTCTTTTCATTATGTTGAGTTTGTCCTTTTATATATATATATATATATATATATATATATATATATATATATATATATATATATATATATATATATATAAGGCTATTAAACTACCACTCAATGCAAATGTGACTTATCCATTTCTTTGCTATTTAAATACAAAAAAAAAAACAAAACAATGGCTGGGGGTGGTGAAGTTTTTTAAATAAACGCGTCCGACAGTTCTGAAGATTGCACCACAGATGACTGTGAATACAAGCATTCGAAAATATCCCAACTTGTTTGATAATGACAATCTATAAAAGAAAGGCTTTTATAACACTTTAGAAATTATCAATAATCACAAAAAGGCATACAAAATAAATGAAGAACAATATCAGCTAATGATAAAATACTTAAAAATTGAAAACAACACATTACATTTGTACGACATGGATGAAAACAGGGTTATACTATGAGTCACACACACACAAACACACACACACACACACCAAGACAAATTGTAACTGTAAAAACAACAGCAAAAATATGTAAGGTGGATCTATAGATGAACAGACGAGAGGTAATGATTTTGTGTAAGCTAAAATAGCAGCCATAATTTATTTCAAATAGCTGGTTCAAAAGCATTGTTAACCCTGCATATGCAAGTGATATGTTTTTTACGTAACAAAAATCAGCAGCAATAAAAAGATACCGTCACCAGAAACAGTATAGTCCATTTGTATTTTGAACCCGTTACATATTGTTGGAATGTTAATATGTTGTTTTCATCTCTGCATGTGCATAACCTTAGTGTTCTAATAGTAATAGCTTCATTAGCATTTTAACAATGTTTGAGATTGTCAAAACAGACGGTGTTATAGCTGTTCTGTTTTAAACCTGTGCATCTAAAATACAGATTACATTAGACTTTACTCTTTGATTCAATATAGCCATTCTTTCATTAATAAGACCCTTTAAGAAAGAAGTGTGTCCAGCTTATTGGTTTGTCTCTGTCTGTCATAGTATTCAGTTCATTTGCTACAGTACCAGATCAATTGTTATAATTAATATTATGAGCAGCTAATACAACAGTATGTTTAGTTTCCCCATAACCTTTGTGTACAGTTTTAAGTTCTTCTGGCCTTTTATATATCAAATATGAATTTTTCTTTTTTTCCCTATAGGTACCTCCAGACATGCTGTAATGGGATTTTAAAGTTGTTGTAGATCAACTTAAATTGTTTCATATCTATGAGATTGTTATTTGATTTTAATGAATCGTCATCAGATCAAGATATTGTACATTTAGGCAACCGTTTTAACATCTGGAAATAAACTTAAAATGTTTGTACTGATTTGACTAACTTTGGTATATTTTTGTTTACTAAACGCATTAAAGAAATTCCAAAACCAGCTGTTGCCATGCACGATGCCCAGTTTAGTTGAATCTGCCTAAATTTAATGCCTCACTGTGATCTGTACTTTTTCATGCAGTTATCACCGTCAAGGTCTAAAGTGTTGTATCAAAAACGTTTAATGGATTTCATGTTAATAAATTTTGTTTAAGCATAGTCATTTTATATTGTTAAATGTATTAGATATTTTAGCTTCGTTTAGGTGATTTAACAAATTTAATGCATTAAACTGAGTTGCACGACAAGAGTAAGGTGCTGCACTTATTAATTCGTGTTTTTCTTTTTCTAATCTGGAATCCATTTATCTACAATAAAGTTTGACTGCAACTAACGAGTTATTTATATTCCAAACAATGGTGTGTTGCAGTAATGTGCACAGGGAACTGGCTTTTCTTGTGTAAAAACATTGAGTCTCTGTATTCTGTTTTACACATTTACATGTAATTCGCTTTTTAGTTTTTTCTCTAATGTGTTTATTCTTTCTATTTTAATACCAGATTGATCTTGTTGCTTTATAAAATCTTTGCATTTCTGATCTTTTGTATTTCTTTCTCTGTTTACATTTCCTCTATCACATTGTATTTGTTGCCTTTTTGTCATTTTAAAACCACTGATGTTCTTTTTAAAGGTGCAGCAGGAAATATTGTCTCCACTAGAGAGGTACGCCCTTGATGTAACTCTTCTATGCTTGCATCGCTTGCTTCAGTAGTTTAATTTCATTTACTATCAAGTTAAGGTTCTGAACAAACTGGATATAAAAGCCTCAGTATCATGTTTTATATGTGCACAATTTTATTGTTTCACTGTGATGTTTTTGGATGTACACTTTTCCATCTTGTTTTGAGATCACTACCAATTAGCATGACGTGCATGTTTTGACATTTTCCAGTGTGCTATTTTTCACATGTGTTATTATCTAGATAATTTCGTCTTTGAAAAACTCCAGTTTTCATGATCATTAATGCTGCTATCCGAGTTTTGTGATCAGCATTTATTTTAATGTGTTCTGTCTGCTCCAAGCTGTTAAACAAATGATCATATCTTTCCATTTGATAATTCAATACCTTTTGCCTTTCATTCGTATAGTCTTCAAAATCTTTCCAACTTGTAAATGTCATGTTTTGTCTTTTAAATATAACTCTTGTTTGTAATACATTCCCTCATTATAATTTCCTTTTAAGTCTTGCAGTATGTAATCTAATGGATCACCTAAAATTACTTCGGTTATCCCTGATTTTTTAATATTTCCTCGGTAAAGATTGGAAGGTATCCTTTTTGCAAATATTGTTTTACATTTTAAATATTTGACTGACCCACGAATTTTGCATTTTGAATTTTAGTGTTCCAAATATATCAGTTTTTAAATAACCGAAGAGATTAATCCATACTTTTGATTTGCTTTTTTTTCTCGCTTCAAGCGGAGTCATGTCTTTTGCTGTGTAATGAATGCTATTGTATCTGTAAATTAATTTTGATAAAACGTCAACCCATTTTATGGGTTCATTTTGAGTTAAATCATTCCACATTTAGGATTTCAGAGTCATGTTAAACTTTTTCCCTATATATGCTTTTTTGTCGTAGTAAGTTGAAAAGTTCACTAAATATACCTCTTCTAGCAAATCCTTAACTTTTTTTTTTGCAGTTAAAAACTCTTTTCTCTCACCAAACTCTATATTTTCAGGCTTTCTCTCTTTGGTGATTTCTAAGAAAGCATCGCTTATATCATCGGTCTGTTTCGTTTCTGCTCTCTCAGTTCAAGCATATTTGACGAGAATATACATCGCTATCAAAATTTGTTTGTATCCATCTTTGCATTTTTGATATGCTTGCAGATCAACATTGTCTGCTTGTTACTAAGCATTCACGTGACTAACAAGTTAATATTGATCCTTCAGAAGAAAAATCGTTCTCTAGCTTGCTTATGCAATATGTAGGTATTATTCAGTTAAACATTCTTTAAACTCAGCATATTTTATTTTATTTTTGTCCCGTTTAATATTTCAAACAATTGATTGATATTTGTGTAAGCAACTATACTTTCGGTATCATAGTAAAGATGGCTTAATAACTCTTCTTTGGCACCTATTTAAAACGTTTGCAAAGTCTCTAACAAGGGTCAGATAAAAGAGCATAAAGCATCCAGAGAATATGTTAGACTGGAGAAATTGTTTTTAGGCGTTATCATCAAGGCAACCGGACATCCACGGACAACTGGAACTTTTATTTTCATAACTTTGCAACTGATGTTCAGTCTTTTAAAACGTATGAATGATTTCAAATGTATGTACAATTCAAAAACAGCTACTTTATCTACTGAGTCACCATATGCTGTTTTTATTTTAACTTTGTTTTCCATGAATTCTGTATCTGTTTTTGTTGTAGATTGACCCTGTAAAGATTACGAGATCTTGGAACTGTACTAACTTGTGTGTGTTCGTTGCGTTATAGTAATTTATGAACGTTCTAGATATAATCCCATAAGATAACGAACGTGTATTACAAATGTATCATGTGTTCTAGGTATGTATTCATATAGGGAGTACAATGATGTTTGAACCGGTTTTAACAGGTTGACTTGTTTCAGAACTCTCACACCCTTGTACTTACTGGTAAGTTGCACCTTAACTGACAATGTAGCCGTGGCGGTTCTGTGCAGATTGTGTTCCTCCCTGGCCTAGATGGGGAAAAATAAAAACATAAAAAACGGAAAAGAGAAAAGCACATACACTATCTCTAGCAAGTGTTATAAATCTCTCTCAGCAACGATCCAATACGAGTGTGCGCTAATCTTCTGATGAATGAATAAATGGACCGATATATAAATAGGTTAATTAACAAAAATATATAAAAATAATCATTTAATAAAGTTTTGCATCTTCAGTTGTAAGATAATAATATAATTTTGCAAGCTAAACGAAATGCATTTTATTTCATATTAATTCCATGGATAAAGGTGATGGAACAAACGTTGCTGTTTTAGCTTCAATTTTCTAGGCCTTGATCGAACCATTCAAAAATAGTAAACATTTACGGAAATATAAACTCAGATTTACTCTTCTACCATCCATCTTCTAACATCATTTGATTTGTACAGCCTCCATACTATTACAACCAAGTAATTTCTTGTTATGGAGGCTCTACAATGTCTTTGGTGTGAATCACATCAGTTTTGTGATTTACATTTCGTCATTGCACATAGTAATATATATAACTCGTGCAATGTCTTCCAAATGCTATACATTCACTTGCTTGGGGTACATAAATACGCTCTCCCTCTCTCTCTCTCTCTCTCTCTCTCTCTCTCTCTCTCTCTCTCTCTCTCTCTCTCTCTCTCTCTCTCTCTCTCTCTCTCTCATCCAAATACGTTTATATAATATTTCCTCTGATTCACTAAATAAACTAGAAATTAATAGTCCCATATAATTAGTGAAATAATATATAATACAAGATTATATTAAAACCAAAGTTTTTCTACATGATACTGAGCTGACTTTTTTTCAAACAGCTCTGATTCAGATAGCACAATGCTAAATACAGTACTAGTAAGAGTATTTGAATTGTGCTTCATCTGAATTTCAATTCTGTTATCTGTCGCTATAAAAGCTATTTCAACAAAGTGTATATTCAACCGTGGCATCTGAAAGTTCTCTATTCCTTTCTGTAATAAAAAGGTGAATACAATTTTGCTTGCCGTACCTGAATGCGCAGTACGTAGAATTTATTGATTTCTTCATTCATGGTCCTTTTCACTGTGATTCTTCCAGTACTTTCATTAATAGAAAATGGAAGATCCGTTTCCTCTGAAATTATATTTAGAACCTAGAAAATTGATATAGTCATTTGATCAGAAAGATGCATGTTTTCTTTCCTGAATTGCATAAGTGCCTACTTAATTTCTAGATAAGAGGGGATTCGTGGTTGATAAAGGATGCATACGATTTTTCCATATTCCAGGGAAGATAGAGAGGATATTTGCAAAATAAGTCAGTAGATACAAGTGAGAATTTATAGTTCTAAGTAAGAACACATCGACGCTTTCATTATCTCGAGTATCTACATTCTAATAGCTGACTTCCCATGTAACCTAAAATAGTTCTTATGTGATTAGCAACATGCTTTGAACATGTTCATACGTTGATTTCCTATCATACATTGTAGCGAAATGAAAGAAATCTTGATGACACTGTGCTTTGCAGATATCAAAGAAAACATTATGTAGCCATTTTATGCATAAAATGTATAAACGAATTGTAGTATTATTGAATCGACAAAATAAGGATGAGATACATGATTAATAATGAGTACCTATTATGCTGTACGAAATAGTATCGTTTATTCCCTGGTCTCCATCGTAAGCTTCAATTGGTGGTTCCGTGGGTAAATCAACGTTCAGTTCATTGAAATTCTAAAATATTAAAACCAAATGAAAATAATGTCGTCACTAAACATCTAAAGCACCAAAGTATGCACCCCCTTACTTTACATGCACAAATAAATTTATGGAAAGAAAAAGATTATTTTGTGTAAAGAAATTGACCTTAAGATCAAGCGTAGGTCAAAAAAGTATCACTTTGAAATTACGCAGGAAAAATTCCAAACCAACCTTTTCATCTTTCTCAAATTTGCAAACAAAAGACGATTGCTAGTTGAAAATAAATCTCTTGTGGAAAATGTGTTATTTGTTTTAAGGAAATATTATCTACTTTAGATACTACTTCTACTACTACTGCTGCTACTCCTACTCCTACTACTTATTATTATTATTATTATTATTATTATTATTATTATTATTATTATTATTATTATTATTATTACCACTTGTATCAAAACAACGAAATTAATTAGAGTGACGATGATGGTTATTAGAATGATTATGTATAATATATGGCAATAATAACAGTTAAGTCGATGATATTTTGTGATAATCACTATTTGCCGAGGAGTGTCTTTGTTAATTATGAAAGCTACAAATGTATACCATGAACATATTTTGCATATTATTATTGTACAGATGCTATATACTCACATTTTCTGTGATATTTAGATGATATACTTGACTGGTGAAATTTGGATTATTGTCATCCACATCCTCTATTTTCACTTCCAGTATAGTACTTGCATTCCAGTCTATATTTGAATTTGGCTGTAAGAAATTTGATCCATGTTGTATTATAAGTCTCAATGAACTTATTTTTAAGTTAACTTCATCTTCGAGATCAACAAAACAATCAATCATGCAAGTCAATAATTTTCATAACCCGATTCGTTTACACGGCGTACGTTGTCTGCGATGGCGTTATTTCTCATGAGAAACAAATAACTTGCACTCTCTCACCTTATATCAGTTATTGTTTAAGAGATTTGAGCATACTTTACATATGTAATAAAATTAAATTTTGTGGTACATATTTTCAATACAAAGGTTTATTCTACAAAAGTAAATTGTCGAATAGACTGTATAATCCTTCTCTGACACTGTGATCTCCTCCTTCATGGTGATATGGTTTGAACAAAAATCTAGGAAGCTTTGTTTTTCTCTTGATTTGTCCTCCAATATAAAATGTTTCCATAATCAAAAAGTGGCAGTACCTAAAATATCTTGAACAAAAGAGTTCTTGCTTATCAAAGGAAGAAACATGAAATCTATTTCCTTTACGTTATGATTCAATATCAGCAGTTACTGTGATCATCATCTTCGTATGGCGGTCACACGATTACAAACTTAACAACCTGTAAGCAAATATTTGAACTGGTCTAGAAGTAAACTTTATCACAATAAACATAGCATAGAAATGTGTTGTCTATATCCTTTATATTCTAAAGGAACGGGTAAAAATTGAGTTAAAATTGTCCAACAATGTGCCTTTTTCATGGTTGTCTTGGTCTCGCTTGAAGACGTAAGGCTATTATTAAGGAAACCGTTTCCTCAGTTTCACCGTATGGCACTGGATGCAAATTATGGTAAATATAAAAAAGATCAATATCTGCACAAAAACATAAAGAACATAAGAAAATCGTATTAAAATTATATTATGTCGTGACAATTGAAGATGAAAATGTATATGGTACGGGAGAGCAGGAAAATCGAGGCGTCAATAATTTAAATAGCGTGCAAAAAGGTATGTGGAAACTGGAATTTATATTTTTTTTTTATACATACTTATAGTTATGGATTTAGTTTTACATTTATTTATATATACTCTTTGTATGAGACATGTATTTCTTAGCTTCAAGCACTTGTAGCCGATCCTAATTGTTTTAGTTTGACTGTAGTACAAGTATGTATCTACCGTACATTTGGACCTTATTTTTCGTAATGAAAATAAGTAAAATATATCATGAATTTATTCAAGTTTTTGTTTTTGTTTTTCCCCAGCATATTTCACGTTTTATTTCACTATCATTTTGCCATCTTCCAATTTTATTTGGTAAATAATAATCAGAAATAGGAAACTGGCAAATTCACTGCCAAATACAGGCATTTATACATAAAGAATACAAATCATATGGCGAATAACAGTCCTTTCCAGTGTACCGGATCCAGCAAGGGATTGCATGTGCCAGGGATTGATTAAGATAAATACAATAAACTGACAACGAACAGTGCAAAACTAGATTTTAACTAGCCTAAGTGCTTTTGACTCTCATTGAGTCTTTGTCAAAGGCAAACACAAAACAGGGACAAGTCAAACAATAAATACAAAAACGAGTTGAAATTACAAAAGTTTACATGACTATTTCTGATGGAATGAAAGCTTGAAAATGTTCGATGTTTCGCCTAATTGGTTTCAACTTGACTGATGATGTAATAAACTAGTTTGCATTGACCTACAAAGGGAGGAGCTATAGCGCAATCTGCTTTTTTAATGTAAATGTGTGTAACCGTAAATTATATGCTAGATATTTCATTGTTTCTGTAATGCGAGTAATGACCATAGCAATATTAACACACAAAAAAAAAACTACAATAAAGAAGAATTTTGTTTTTAGAAAAACAGTAGTAATTATAGGTGACTGAGTGAGTAATGAACAAAATTAATTAATTATTTAATCGGAGAAATGGTGGCTGCAAATAGATGATGATTTATTTGCGTTTAGTTGTCCTTTGGAGTATTCTTGGTTTAATCCGCTTGGTTTCAGTGTTCTAAGGCGGCGTATCCAGTACGATTACTTTTCTTTCCTGGTTTCGGAACTCCAGTTGGTGTTGTGAGCAATTGCAGTTAGTGTTACATCACTGAAAGTGTGGCTAGGGTAAGAGAAGTGTTTTGCAACTGGACTTCTATTCAGTCTCCTTGTCATCCAGTCAGATCAGTGATGATTGATCCTTTTGTGAAGCGATTCGGTTTCTCCGATATAGGTCTACTGAAGGCCGCAGATCTTACATGTAATGAGATAAATTACATTCTCTGTTGTACACGTTCTGTTTGGACCATGTATGTTCAATTTTTCGCTCGTCGCCGTGCTAGAGAATGTGCTGGTCTCTGTCATATGTTGACAGGTTTTCCGCCTTTTATCACCACCGGGACCAGATTTGCCGGTATGGTCTTGGCTTTAGCATCGCTCTAACTATGATGTCTTTGAGGTTTTTTGGCCTGCGGTATTCTACTACTGGTTTGTACGGGAGGATTAACTTTAGTGCGTCACAAGATTCCATGATGATTTTACCTATTTTGGGACTATCTGGATGGTAGATCAGGATAAATGGTATCAGATCAACCTTTTGTTTTTCTATATGTTCTAGTAGGTCATTGCGGTTTGTTTGTTTAGCGCTTTGTGTTGCTTCCACAATCAGGTCTTTTGTCGTAGCCTCGGTTCATCAAATGTTCAGACTCTTCAGACCTTTTTGTTTTGGAATGTTTCATCGTCGGGGCAAATTCATTGTATCCTCAGTGTCTGGCTTTACGGGATGTTCCAAATGCAATACTTTGGATGACAGCTGGATGAAAGAAAATACTGGTGTTTATCAGTTGGATTTGAGCAGATGTCTGTGTGGAGTTTGTGTTCTACCAGTCAGGTTGTTATGTCCAGAAAAACGTGGTTGAGTTGGGACTTCTGCCTTGAATTTTATTGAAGGATGTAAGTTGTTTGCTTTTGATATGAAGTCATCCAGATTTTCTCCTCTCTGCTGCCACTTCATTTCTATATTATCGAGGGACCGTACCCACTTTTATGGTGTAAGTTCTACAGATGCTAAAAGGTGACCCTCCAGTCTTTCCATAAGATATTAGCTTACAAGGGGGACATTTTTGTAGCTATGGCGGTTTCACTGATTTGGAGGTAGTTTTCTTCAACGAATACAAAGTTATTGAGTTTGAAGACTAGATCCAGAAGTTTAAGTAGGAAAAGAGTGTGCGGATCGTGAACAGTTCTTGTTTCCCATGCTTCCTTATACGGCTGTATCCCTTCATTGTGCAGTCACAGTCACTCCACATTCCTACGACAGAAATCAAGGCATATAGAGGTTATTATAGATGAGAAGTAATCACTGGGTGGACATGCGGGTGTGTCTGATACGCACGAATGCCTATATCAGCGACTTTGTAGCATCATGATGTGTGCATGGTCGGGATAGCAGAAGGGTTGGTGCTGACAGGCAAGGCGATGGATAACGTTACCAGCGGACTCGGGTTCGAATCTCCATAGAGTACGAATTAAAAATTATCTAACCTGTATGATAATATTATTTATTCGTATTTAAAAATTATGTTAATGTGATCAAGCATTCTTATGTATGAACCAGGGACAGCATTTTCCGCTCTGTTTGGTGTATATTTGTAATTCTCTCTCTCTCTTTCTGTCTCTAAGTCTCTGTCTCTGTCTGTCTGTCTGTCTGTCTCTCTCTCTGTCTCTCTCTCTCTCTCTCTCTCTATATATATATATATATATATATATATATATATATTGCTATTAACGCGTGCGATTCTTTGCTGTTGTCAGTTCATTTGGTCAGTGTAGTCAAAAGTTTTACATCTTTTATAAAATGACGCAAACTCCTATTTATTGCTACCCCAAGACTTGTGATAGATATTGTAATTGCGCGATTTTGGAAACTTTTCATATTCTATTAATAATGTTGTTAACATGATCTCTGTGAGACACAGTGCCTATTCTTTCATTATAGTTCATGTTGAGTTTTACCTGTCTCTTATAAGCCTATGTTATGAATATAAAGGTTTATCTAATATCTTAATATTTCGCATATAAGTAAGACAAATCATCAAAAATGCTCGAATCTTACTTATTCAATTTAAACTAGAAATATGCTGTAGGAAAACTGAAAAAGGAAACAGGGAACATTGTCTTAACGATTGGAATGGATATGGCACGGAACTATTTAGAGACCTGACCTTGTATTTGAAAGAGGCCTTGATAGACACAAATTTTCATTAAAAACACATTATTGAACTAAGAAAAGATATACCGTTACTCGTAAAACATGTACAAATTTCGGTATCTTTAAGGAACTACAGCGACGTGAATCATAAAATCGGGAACTGATATTTTTCGTATGCTTGATATAGGCCTTTCGCTTTGTCACACATACATGTGGATATAACGATGGATAGACAGAAAGACAGATATATGCATGAATAGATAAATTGTATGCAGATGGGTAGATACGTTAAAGCTGTAGTAACAGGGTTGTACTGTGTGAATAGTTAAAGCAACAGAGATATATTATAGTTACCAGTTTCCGTGACGCGCGGATGACTATATTAACGGTGTTCGTCCCATTTAACTGTTCATAGTCCACCTTTGATGTAGCATATACTTTACCATCACCTGCGTTTATGATGTTAAACCATTCACTGTAAGGGCCCTGAAAACCGACAGAAATACAGATGTGTTTGATTTTTTTCTCTCTAAAGTTTCGACTTGCAAATGATAACATATCTTTAATTTAAGCTTCTTTGCTTTATATTAGTTCTCCATTTCGTGGCATTGGCCAACAAATTACGGGCTTTAAGAATAAATTTAATTGACATCTTTAGTGTAGAAGCTGGCAATTATAGTTTATAAAATCCTCGTGTACTCGGCGGTAGCAGTGGCGACAATATTTGAAAGCAGAAGCAGTCTTGGGTGCCCGTTTCATTCTGTTACTGCGAGCAGATTTGACAACAATGGAGAATTTGACATGTGCCAAAGCATCTATTTAACGTGTTATAGATCAAGACTTTTGCAAACCTTGCATTTGCTGCTTGACCTTCCTAGCTGTTTACAAATTTTATGTATAGGGGATAGCGTTTGGGATTACAGAAGACATATGTAAATGACGAGCAATGACAAAATTTGCCTACACCGCCCCCCCCTCCCCCCCCCGTCAACTTCAACGCTCCAATGAATCAATAATCAAATTTATGCTATCTTTAAAAAATAATAATAAAATAAAAATGGAGTTCATTAGATGCCTCACATTTATAAATATTTCAAGATGTAGAACAAAAGATAATCATGTAACCTATTGTTTGAATCAAGCAAGTTATCTTCCGAACTGTCAAAGATACAAATGCAGTGTTAGGCTATTGAGCCATACTGAAAGAAAAAAAAAATAATAATAATATATAATTCCAAAAAACAAACAAAATAAACCAACCAACCATACAAACAATCAAACCCACTGATAAATAAGAATACACAAAAAACTAAAATGCACATCTATTAGACACCTACGATTTGACCCTCTATAACAGACTGTAGAGAGTCCATCAAAGCCTAAAACTCTAACACACTAACAACCATCATATGGGTCACTGAGAAGATAGGAGTCCACATTAACTCACACTGTGTATGTCCACGGGGAATAAAAACAATGTTTTTTTAGAGAAAAAGAGATCAAGTCCGGCTTATAATAAATAATATTAAAGAACGGACTTCAGAAAGTCATTAAAGGCCCAAAACACTGACAATAACCATATAGGTCGTGGAGGGATCAGGGATCAACTCCTGCTCACAATGAGCATGACCGCAATTAATGTCGTCTGCTAAAAATCATACTTCTAACTGAAATTGAAATTGATTTACCTGATGAAGTAACTGAGCACTAACATTGTCATGGTTTGGTGTTATCATTTTTAATTTGGTAAAAAGAATGTTTTTCTTGAGAAACTGGAACAGTATACCTACTCAACCTTGTGGAAATAGTTTTGTATACAATCAGAATGACGATTAGAAGTGTCTTTTTACAGCAGTGTCTTTTTACAGTTTATTTGTAATTAGTTGACTATTAACCTGTTATCACCTTTCAGAGACCAAATACTTGATGGCATCAGCTGGTTTTATAATCAGAAAGCTTTATTAAACAAAATTGGAGTATACTTTAAATGCTTGCATTAAAAATGCCATAAAAGATGACGAGGGACAAATCATACATACAATGATGAGAATTCATATACAAAGATTACGTTTTACTGAAAAACACAATATGACAATAAGATTTTAGTAGGCACATTTGTATCTGTCGCTTCAATGCGAGAGTAAATATTCATAGCATATATGCATTCACTACATTTTATTTCTTATATAACTTAGTGCATTTTCTTTTCAATGATACTTCATGTAGGTTTGTTTTTGCGTATCTTTTAGCCAAGCAAATAGGAGAACATGATTCATGTGTTTCATTTTTCCTTTTTGAACTGTTTATTATTTATGTACACACACACACACACACACACACACACACACACACACACACACACACACACACATATATATATATATATATATACATATGTTGGCCAGTTAGTCAGTTAGTTATTTGGTCTCTTAACAGCCTACAAGATTAGCATGTAAAAATAGATAAAGTCAGTAAGAAATCTAATCTAGTTGGATAATTTAAGGTTTCACGAATTGAACAATTTGACAGGTATTCCGCATACATTTGATAAGATACAAATAAAACATAAAATGCCGACCTTTACAACTGGACGTTTGAACTATTAAAAAAATTAAGGAACACTTCAAATTGTCGGTACCTGACTGCCGTTTTTCAAGTTCGTCCACTGATATAAAACATTGTGAAAACATTGACTGCATAGCTTTGTACCACTACTATAACTACTATTGATATTACTACTACAAGACCCCACATACCGCCTGAATGCGAAAGATCGTTGTGGCCGAGCTGGGCTGGACACTGCACTGTGTTATATTTAGCTCATTGGAAAGATCTGTGATCATCTTTGCTTCTGAAAGCTAACACGAGGCAAATAATAATTATATATATAATGACACAAAAATTGGCAACGATTGTAGCCCAACGATTCGAGCTAAATAGCTCTTCATCAGGGGAATAAAGAACATTTACAGGAACAAAGCAAATGGTAAACACAAACGTGTTCGGAGCGGAAAAGTATTTACGCTGTAGTACAAAGAAAATTACGCGACGAAAGTAAGGAAAACATTGTCCCCATCCCCCTCACCACCCCCCACCCCCCCAAAAAAAAACAACAAAAAACTAAACTACTGCAATGGCCATTACATCTCTGCACGAGATAGTTTGGTTGAGCATAAAAGGGTTATTGTAGGAACTAGCAAAGATGAAAAGGCATAAACAAATCAAATTGTGTACGATCAGCAAAGACATACGCTGTCAACTCGGTTGAAGTGACGCTGTGGATAAAAAGCAGCACCCCTGTAAGTGACGCGGTGGATAAAAAGCAGCACCCCTATAAGACAGTAAAAAAAAGTATATTTATAACTTTCAAAAACCTCATCTCGAGTAAACAATTTAATACAGAGATGAAATGAATGGAGCACAAATATCTATGATAAAACAGAAGTAGAAGATATTTGCATGTAGCTTTCGCAAATCAGTGGAGGGTAAACTGGGCGTGTGGGAATATTACTCTCGGTCAGCGAAAGAAACAACTTGCAGAAACGAAACATATACTTAACAAAAAAGACGAGAGAAAAGCCTTTACTAAAAAAGTTAAATAATAGAAAACCAAAATCAGATGAAAGACAGCATCAATACGTGTATGCTACATGTCTATTTTGTATTGGTGTCGGAACAGCAAAATCTTGTAAAAATAATCAAAGGTGGGGTGATCAACGTAATTGCTATTATCTGCACAGAGAACCAAATTACATTTACCTGCTTCCAGGCTTAAGATACAACGTGTAGGGACAATCAGCACCATCTAAGAACAAAATTAGAATATCTGCAGAAAATGATATCCCTGTAAATTTATGTGTGAAGAAGGTAGTAAAGGAAAAGTTTAATGGGAATCTTGTAGCGAGAAATAAAGAGAGATGATGATGATGATAATAATAACAATAATAATTATAATAATAAAAATAAAAGAAGATAAAGAAAAAGAAGAAGATTCCCAAGGAGTTCGAAAAAAACAAAAAACAAAATGGGAATGCAAGCCATCAGCACAAAATATATAAGGACATACAAGTTGGATTGCGGAGCGGAGAAAAATAACAAAGTGTCCCTACGTTTCGACCTAAAGCAAGATTTCCTCAGGAGAGATACAATTCACACTCAAAGACAAACACACACAACGTGTGACACGTGTAGAACAATAAATATTTACATTTTGGCAAATAGGTGAAAAAATATTCAAAATAATGAAAATGTACAAATTAAAGGAAAATAACAAAATAACTATGAATAATTACATTAGGGATCAAAAGGCCAACAAGATTTGCTGCAAGCTGTTAGCTCAATAGCACTATGCTGTTTTTTGGTGCCCTAGTTATCTACGTCATTACAAGTCTATCGTATTTCATAATGCGCCATCTATAGCAGTGCACCATTCGCTTCTAGCTTTACATCCCATATAACTGCCTCTACGACACATAGGCTTAGTCCATGAGGAAAATGACTGATTGAGGGTCCAAAGTTACCGGCCTATCTGCATTTGTCTTTTCTTGTGAGCAAATATACGAGGGTTGATTCAAAGTTCCTGAGTATAAATATAAATCCCAACAAGCTGCATAAATCAAATTTCGTCATGCCAACCATTTGTAAAAAGAAAATGTTTGGGATTTTTGTAAAAATACCGTGTCCTGTTTCTATAACTAAACGGTTTCTCTAACACACAACGAGTCAAGATAGTAAGAATAAAGAAAGTTCTTGACCAAAGTGAATGTATATTTTTTAAGACCCCAAATTTGATATAAACTCTACTGTTTTTTGATGAAAAAACAAAAACATATTAACCATCTCGTATATTGAAAAATCATTTGACCATCCAGACTTTCTCGCCTTTAAAAAGATAGAATTCTCATCAGAATCAAACGAAGTCAGACAGGTGAGTGTTTATGAATATAGCAGTCAGAAGATTTGGGTGACTTAGAAACTGCAGTATAAATACTATGAATAAGCAATTACATTTGTTATTTTTAAAATCTGAGCAATGGTGCCTTTTAAAATTATCCGACAAAATCCTTAAAATACAAGTTAACCACACACCATTTCAAAACTGTGCTTATAATAGATTATAAGAAAATTAGAAAATGTAATAACTGGGCACATTTGCTCCCTCTGGTCAAATCATAGTCAGGTATGACAGTGTAGTTGAGTTTATTGATCTTGCGTTGTTGGGAACATGACATGCTCACTGCCAAGCAGGTGAGTTGTTATTGATTTAGACTGCATGTGCAACTGAGGCGCACCTTAAATCTTTGAACCAGTTTCACTATGCTATATGGTTTAATTAATCGTGAAGGTCCTCTTCTTTCATTTAGACCAAGCGTCTCTAATATGGGTTAAATTCAATCGTGTAATTAAAGAGATTCAGAATATGAAAACTTTCATCACATAACCAGGGCAATTAACATAATGAATTGAGGTGAAATTCAATTCGTGATAGAAACATTGCTTGATACACTATATGCAAAATGTGGACAGGAATTACTACTACTACTACTACCATTACTACTACTTCTACTACTACTACTAATAATAATTGCCTGATGGATGTTTGATAGAATAGAGTATTTGACATTGTGCATAGATAGTCATCGATCACACAAAGGTAGGTCATACATTGATTTGCCAAAATAGATACAAAACGACAAAGTTTGTATATTTAAAAAAAATTCGAAACAATGACAGCAAATGTTTATTTGTGTTTTTCTTTTCAAATAAAAATTCTATAATATAATCATGTAGATAGAGTACCAAAATACAATTTAGAAATATACAACGATCGGTTTCATAGATGTCCGTAATAAAAAGTGGATATTGGAAAATGTAAAAACTGACTGAAAGATATCTATTAATGTGTATACAATATTGGCTTGAGGTCATGGCGGAGCTGAACGAAATTATACTACACCTGTCGGAATAATTGATAGGGGTATAGAAAAACATGTTGATTTGTTAATTGTGTTTAAATCTAGAGCTATAGAATACAAGGACAGAAGGTATCATTATGTTGAAATGAAAGATTTGTCCAGATTAGATTTTTTTCAAATGAATAAAAGGAATTTACGGTGGATTTATATTGTTATAATGATATACCTGGCTAATGGATGAGTTCTTCAACAAGAAATTAAACTATAATTCTGCGCTTGCAAAACACGTGTCACCCCGAAGTGAGTGTAAGCACTGCCTAATGACAAATGTCAGCTGGACATGTGCATTTGTCTTTTCATTCCCAGCATGTATTATCTGGTTATAGATTGTGGATCTCGATAATTTTCAAGCTATGACCCAGGGGTTAGATCCATTGGTAGTTTATGATATACCCTGGAGACACCGTCAGCTGTATATATATATATATATATATATATATATATATATATATATATATATATATATATATATATATATATATATATATATATATATAAATTTGCCTTTTCCTACACAGTAAATGCATGTTATAGTTTGGGATATCAATAGCTTCCAAGTTATATCACAGGGGCTACATCTCTGGGGTATGAATTAACCCTGGGGTCAGAGTCAGTTGCGTGCATCCATTTCTATTTGCAAACCCATTATATATGGTAATATGGTGGTGAACTAAACAGTTTTGTAAGTAACGTCCCATCAGTAAGTATCTGGGGGTAGGGAAGGACCCACACGGTCAACGACAGTTGCGTATGAATTTGTCTTTTCATGCCATGTAAATGTATATATAATTAGATAGATAGTGGGAGTCTCAATAGTTGCTATGTTATTACACAGGGACTAAGTTCTTTGAGATGCAGAAAAACCACGGGACAACACCCACTGATTCCAGTCTTTGAGTCATTCATCAGATATGGGGGGGGGGATGGGACCCCAGAGAAAAATGTCAAAGTGTTCGTACAATTTTACATCTAAAGAACTATCACTGACCCAAGTTTCATGCGTCTAGCTTTAACAATGTTAAAGGAGGTTTGGAACATTACACGTAAACGACCGTACACACGCACGTACTTACGTAACTACAAAACAATATTAAAATATATATCCGCTGTTTTGAAAGGGTGAGTATTTAAATCTAGAATGCAACTACTCATGACATACAGATTCGTTATAGATTCATGTTGAAACATAACGACTCTTCCAGTGATATGAAGCTAGCACTCAATTTTATCGCACATACGAATACAAAAATACCCGGCGTATTTAAGAATAAGTTGAATGGGATTCCCATTAGAGAGTTATGAGCTTTAAGATCAAACTTTATTCATTCAAAACAGCGCCCCTTCACCCAATATTGTCTTTTCAATCATATGGAAAATTTCCAGGAAATGAATATACTCAGATTTATCACCACGAGATCTATAGCGTCAAAATAAATAAAGAAGCATTCATTTCTTTTTACCGCAAAGGATTTATAGTTTATAACTTAAACACTTTAACTTATGGCTATGTTAACGCCATGTAATCAACTAAATAAGCAAGTCTCTTTAAAATTTGATTTATTTTGTTCTGTTGGAGGGTATGTACTATTTGCTCCTTCATACAGTATGATTTTTTTCAAATATGATTTCCATTGCTTTTAGCCTTGCTGTTCATCACTGTTAGAAAACGTATATTCTCTGATAAATCTTTTATTACCGAGCTGTACGTTTGCACAAAACCCATACATAGATTTCAAAATATCCACCACAAAAAGCCAGTATGGTTCGATTATTTGCTTTCTTTTTACATCCTCTAAATTGCTGCCGTCATCAAATCAGAAACCAAATATGTGTACACTAACCAATAACTCTAAACATTTATATAAGAGGTATCACCAGGATGAATAACAACAATCTTTTTATCACTGATAAACATTTTCGACTGTACATCTTATTGAATAAGAATGTTGGACAGATGATAACAATGGAATCAAAATGGTTTATGTATTCAGTTTCTAACGGATCTAATGCAAATTTATTTTAACGATTTTAAGTCCAAATATTATCATGTTATGAGGTTTGCAGAGTAAAGTCTTCGTTGTTACTGCAGGTACATTCGTGCTAACACTATTATATAAATATACTTGATTTTATTTTGTTGTTTTGTATATTTTCTGGGCTTCAGATACGAAATAAGTATTAATTTTATGAGCTTGTACATCTGTTTATCTACAGGGGCATACATTGTTGTACATTAACTAATTCATGACCAGGACCATGTAACTTATCGAGTCTATATTTCTGAAATCTAGTTAGATACAGCGGATCTCACTGTTGAAGTTACTGACACTAGTCTTCCTAAGTATTGTGCTTTTGTCGCTCACGAAAGAAATACTTTGTAGCTTAGGCATACTGTTGCCTTAGTTTTAAATACTGAATATAGATCACGTTTGGTAGACCGTCTATGATTATTGAGATCCTTCTATTGCTGAGTTGAAAAACGTTCATACATTAATTCCTCTATCGTTTCTCTACAGTATGAAAATGACCATTAAACTCATTCCGGGTGAATCAAATACTATATTTAATAAAGTTGTGTAAGCTGTAACATCAGTAATCTTCTCCCTTGTTATGTAGTCATAGCAGAAAGCAATTTCATTTCTATATCTATCGTAAACTGATTGTTTAATTGATGTATTCTCTATTTTTTCCCCAATTATTTTTTCCCCAATTATCCAAGGTCTGTTGCAGCTTGTCGTTGTAATTCTTCTATTGATTTGACATACTTCATTACTCGATTATTCTTTTCCTCCAGACAAATGTGTTCCATTTTATAATCCCGATTAGAACTTACTATACATTTTGACGGTTTTGAAAGTGTTATGTTAAATCTAAGATCATAGGGAAGAACACAAGGGAACAGTGAACAACAGTCTTTAATATTTAAATGTCAAATTATATTTTAAATTTATTTAAATGTGCTGTAAATTGGATAGCTTTAATACTGGTGTTTTGTGGATTAGCTGCAGGTTATATTAACGTTTTCATTTTATCATTCATGATACCTTGCTCTATTCTGTTTGTTCTTAGAGAAACCGACGTATATAAATCCTTGTATATCATGAAAATGTTGAAATCATTTAACACAAAAAGGTTATCACTACCATATGATATGGCGATGCATTTTACCTTTACATCAAACGACATGAAAAACCAGAACAATTGATAATAATAGGATTAAGTTTTAATTTTTGTTCAGATATAAGTTTCCTCGTGGCATTTGTAATTCAAAGGTGTGCTGCATTGAGGTGTTTTAATATATTGTGGTATTGTGTCTCTTGTGAGGAATTATGTATTTACTACTACAGGTTGAGATTTAACTTTTTATTACCTAGAAACATTTGTAAGCAACAAACGTACTTACACCCATACCAGTTACTTTGAATATTTATTATTATTTTTGTCTAATTATAAGAAAGCTGGTAAAATTACTTAGTTGAACTTGTCTTAGCGTGAAAAAAGATTGTATGTTTGTTTCTGCAAAGATGCATCATCATCATCACCTTCATCATAAGCAGATGCCTATAAAAGAAAAGCTTCATCTAAGTTGTGTGAATTCAGGGTAAGAAAATTGCGAACCCTCAATTTCATCATTCAAGTAATCCACGGTGTTTACTCTGTTCTCGTTGCAATATGCAGATTTTCTTTTCACTTATATATGGTTTTGTTATATCTGATTCTTTTTTTTTATCAGGATCAAATAATCTATATAGACAGTTACTTGATATTGCTGCCAGGTTTAATTTTATCTGATCCATTCTTTGTTCCTCTAGTTTTTTGTTTGTTTGCAACAATCAAATGGAAATAGTACAAAATAAGTGATTTATACGATGCTCAATATACAAGTTGATAAAAGGATATATAAGCCTGATTTAGAAAATTTTAGATTACATATTTATTCTGTAATTAAACTAATGCGTGTAACTTGTATTCAGCAAAAATTGACGGAGTATTGTGAAATCCATAACTGTCAAGTCATTTCAGAGATGTAATTTCAGCTTTACAAACCAAGAACTCTTTTCAATATTTGCACTAAAATCCTTCTCAAATCTTTGTATTTCGTCAATATTTTTGCATTATTAAATTTTCTTAAAAAAGTAGTCTGCGACTGGAAAGAGCCATAGTCTTCGATCGATTTGTTTTTATTTTTATTTTCTCCATGCTATGCCCTAATGCATCTATCCATGAGTTTGTCCTATATGAGTTGTAAATATTTTTCCATCTTAGGTATATCGCCTACTCGTTGAACTGTTGTTTGTCATGTTTGTATAACGGTAGATAGTGTATTAAATCCTAGCTTAAATAATTCTTGGTAGTACATTTAAAAGTAAGGCAAGATACAAAATACACATCAATAAATTCACTGGTTACTGTGTTACGCACGTCCAAAAATTAGTGGTCGTTTGCACCGGTACGGAAAGTACCGAAGTAATTATCGTCAAAGTTGAGGTGCTGTTCATTTCATGAAGTACACATTATGCCAAACGTTTACCATCGCTCGACGAACTCAGTATAATGATAAACAGACATGATGACTTGAATAACACACGTGGCAATAATAATATTTCTTGTTCATTGTTTTCGGTAGTTGGGTATTCGGACAATGATTGTTTCTTTGTAAATTAGAAGTCAATAACATATTACCTTAAACTCATGAACTTAAAGATAATGAAAGGGTATGTCGTCGTCGTACAAGAATTAAGACGCTTTTAATGAACATCATCAACTTGTACAGTTTATATTTACCAGACACTTTTACAAATGCAATTTATCGTTAATGTTTGAGAAAGGGCGACTGAGTGAGGCCGGAAAGTAAATATTATTGTAAAATTGCCGTGCCTTAAACAATCTTATCTAACATAAATAATATTTATCTGCATCTATCAAATCGTAAAATTAACTTGTATTTGTCCTTGTCATATACATATTGTATCCAGTATTATCAGTTATTGTATCCTATTGTATGCAAGGGCTGTGGTGGGGTAACAGTCATTTACTTGAGTGTATCTGCTTTGGTAATTAAGGATATAGCATGCCTTTTGTCAATATTCGACAATGGTTGTATGTTTTTGTGATATTGTTAGTAACCATAACCAAACTATGCGTGTCCACTATGATGTTCACATATATTTGTACCACCATATCTCCTTTTCTCTCTCATTACAATTTGCCGACATTATCCCGTGTTTTGCATTGGAATTAAATGAAAGGACAGTTAATTCTATGTTTGATAAACGTATACCCTAATCGTTTCAGATGTTCGACAAACTGACGTATAAATAGTTTATTACTATTTTTCTGTCTTTCTTTCTTCTTTCATTTCACTCCTAAGAATTCTTTCGTCATATAAAGACAAGACTTGATCACCTGTTGTTTTTCCCACTATGTGGCCATTAGCAACTTTGTGCTGCATCGTCCTAATATTATCGTGTTTGGCGCAATACACAATTTTACATTATCATTTAGGAACGATCTGCGGATTTTATTCACCCATGGACCTTCTGTCGAAGGACATATTGTATAGCAGTGTGTGTGTGTGTGTGTGTGTGTGTGTGTGTGTGTGTGTGTGTGTGTGTGTGTTAAATTTGACTCACTTTTACGAGTCTGGTTCTGCCGTAAATTAATGAAGGAAACATTCACATCTTCTACTATACATATTTTGTTATGTTTCTTAATCGATATAATAAATGCGTAAAAATATAATAATTCATTTTCGCTAGAATTTAGGAAATATAATTTGAGGATATGATGTTTGATATTAAATGTTTCAGTTGTGTAAACGAAATTCAATCAGCAACATGGATGTTGATCCCTAACACGAGAATAGAGATGGATACTATAAATCACAAAATACTTTGTTACCGACCAATTCGTTCTGGTAAATCTTAAAAACCATTTCCATTTGTCGAATTTAAAGAAACAACAGCGAAAACATCTCTGCTGGAATCATTTATTCAATCAGTTACGACAAAAATGTTGTTCTCTCTAATGAACAGCACCTGATATAAACAAAGACCTATGGTGTTTAACCGATGCTGTGTTCAACTCACGACGTCACCGGTCATGTAGGTCACGGAAGCTCAAGAAGGTGGATGTTTTTATTTAACAACAACTAATAAAAGTACTCCTATCTCGCAAAACTAAAAAACAAAATTTCATTGGAGTATCATGGCCATCACCTAAGGATGCACACGTTGACAAATCTTTGTGCTCCCGTGATTGTTTAAGAGTTATTGCCCTTTTTTATCTTACTACTGGATACTATATATGACATAATTGTGTGAATGCAACTACTCTTGCAGTTTTTAGTGGATTGATGTGGAATTTTTTACATATTATTGCCATCATTATCAGATGTGCACATCGAACGATGATTGTACTCACTATTTTGGAAGAGTTGTGCCTTGGTTTGACTACATATTCATTTCGATAATGGAGTAGGGTGGATGCTGGACAGGCGATGATATATTTTCCAGAACACATTACTCAATCTTGCCTACAATTTTACTTTTAAGAGCAAGAGTATTGGGTATTTATATACATCAGAGTTAACATGTGTTTTTATTCATCGTTATCGTTTCCTTATGCTTGCATGTTAACGATTTTTATCTGCCATTGATTATTCTAATGGCTATCATAAACCGTTCTATATTGAAATCTTTTACTTTTGCTTATGAAATGTGTACGTAGATTTTACAGTGAATCGTTCTTTCATTGTACTGCATTTTGTTTATCTTTCTATTTTATCTGTTGACACAATTGATTGATATTTATGTATGCAGCCGGAATGTTATGATCATAGTAAAGATATTTTACATACATATCTTTGTCTTTCATTTTAAACAGTATGAAATCCGTCTTTTCTTTCATCAGAGAGAATATTTATACCTTTTTCATACTGTACTGTTTGAACTATCTTGATATCAAAGTTCATAATCTTTAACAGTGTCCGCTTTATGAACGATGCTAATCATTTCAATGTTACCATTCATAATGTGATCTCCATTTTTTTGAAACATGATAGTCTTTTGATGCTATATATCAACAAATTAACAATTATATTCTCTTGTATGCTATTCATCCACACACCTATCTTTGAGTAATTTTTATACCAACTAACTTGAGAACAATCGACATTATCTCAAGATGCTGACATTGTTGTTCTAATATTGAAGCGGTGCAATCTAGAAGCTAAGTTTCAGTCTGTGAAGGGCACGTTTCAGTCATTATTTAAGATATGAAACATATTTCAAATGAAATTTATTACATATATCTAAGTGTCAGTTGCTAACAATTTTAATTTCAATATTTAGGAATTACCCCACCTCACATGTCTGACTGGTCAAGTTAGTTTTAAAAATTCTGATCTTTCAAAATACTCCCAAGTATGACTGTCATATGACTTTAAATTTTGACTTCTAGTGTACTCGTAATGCAATATGATATATTTGGGATTTTTTGTTTGTTCACAAGAAAATACCACCGTGTTTACATAAATGAAAGGGCCTTAAATAAATCCAAACCTGATCGAGAACTTTCAACCGCCTTACTATTTCCTCACGCAGCTTGAAATTAATGTTTTCATTTTTATATTGGTTCATATGTAAATATCATTCAGGTGAAAAAAATCCTCGCGAAATTACAGTACTGCATTACAGGATAACATGCATGAATTGCGACATAATACACGTAGAAACAAAATGTAATTCGTTTCAACCGATACCGTTTTAAGAAAACTATTCGAAAACGTAAAGTTGGATGTAAAACAGCGTCAGGGATCATAGTAGAATATTGTGCAAACTTTGAAACAATACCAGTTAAAGAAATGAGATGCTTATGGTTTCAGTATAGCGTATCGGGTTATACTAGCTCGCAGTTCAGATGATACATCATCGATATTGGGAAGGACGATTGCCACTTGATGATAATGAGAGAATCGGCAGGTAAAGAGAACCCACTGGAAATACCAACATAGCGTTAGTGAAATGAACGACAGACGAAGACTCTCGCATTACTTAACGTGTCAAATTGTAAAAATATGGATCTTTGAATATGTAGCAGTCCAGTAAATACTGAAAGAGGAAACAGACATGATTAGAGTTGGAAAATTGATTTCAAAACCGTTTAAAATGTTCATCGGATGTCGTGATGGATGCAAGACTTAATAACAGTTTACAAACATGTTTACAAATATACAAAATATACTGAAGTTTCAGTTTTGTGACTTGTATAAATTGATTGCTGTTCGAACTTTTGGTTCCAACCTCGTATAATTGGTTTTAGTGTCGAGATTTCGATAGCTTCCAAGTTGCCACCGAGGAGCAACAAATCCACTTCAGATATCATGACTCCAGTCAGGGTCCACTCTTGAAGGCGCATATCTATTCGTCTTTCCATGTACAGCAATTATACGTATACTTATTGGTGGGTGTTTCGCACGGACGTAGAGTTAACCTTCCATACCTTCCTACTGATACATGGTTGTAATGTGGGTATCTAAATAGCGTCACATACATCGGGCTCCATTGTCCCTAGCCCGTGCCAAAGGGAAGTGATATAAATTTCGAAAATATTGGCACTATATAAACCCATAGTAGTATTATCGACCCAAGTTTCAAGTTTCCAGCTCTAATGGTAAAGGAGTTCCATGGCCTAACACACATAGATACATAAATCCTCAGGATGTATGGACGGATTTTCAAAGTGACAGACTGAATACAAATATCTCCTGCTTCATGGCATAATAACAAAGAAAAACCAAAGATATATTATAATTTTATAACAATGAATCTGAGAAAAATAGATGTGTGTCACATTACAAATGCCATTATAATGTATCTGTATTCTGATCATGCATGAAAACAGTCATATTTTTATAAAATCACCATTTAATTCTTTCTCTTCATGAAGTAGCCACACTAACTCCGCTTATAACAAAGTCAAACGGACTGACTAAAACGTACATTGAAATAAAGCAATTCTAATTCATATTTGGCTTTCTATAGAATTTCAAACATTGTCGGGTAAATAACAAGATAATAATATTTAAAATGCGTGATTAAATTTATTTGAGTTCATTTTGTCTATTATTTGACTCGCATTTCTTCATTTGCCCATACAAGCGTATCTGCCACATAAACAATGATTCCCAAAAATGAAAGTATTTTCTGTTGCTTCTGTCTCAATTTTTTCCGCGAATTTTCCAAAAACAAACAAAGAGTAGAAATTCAACAGTGATGACTATCTTTTTTTACTTCTATAGTACTCTTGTTTTTTTTTATTCTATTTGTTTTTAGATGATCAATTTATTTTGGAATAATAGCTGTTAAGACCTGAAAATATTTCTTTTTAATATCCTGTGTTAAATCAAATATGCTATGTCTTTTGACATACAAAGGGTTGGTTTATCTGACTAAACGCTATGATAAACAGTATTTTTTCTTTACATGTAAACAAAAATATACAAAGTCAATTTTGTGCGAGGAGAGCACAACCCCATAATACACTGTAGACTTTTGGAGGATCTAACATTGAATAAAATAACAGAGACAAATTGCGTGAATAAGAAATATATATATATATATATATATATATATATATATATATATATATATATGTACGTGATGTAGATTACTGTAGAAGTGTGAATCAAATGAATGCTATTATCTGCATCATAGATGTAACGAATCGGTAAAAAGAGATAAATTTGCCAAGGAACATTACGAAGAAATTCGGCAATTCAGTTTTGTCAACGGATTTATCGTCTCAAGCAGTTTACAGCTCCATTATGAAACCAAAATAATTACTCAGTTGTTCTGACCTCACCTTTGATCCATAATAGCAGTAAAGGTGGCACTATTTCCTGCTAACATGTGAGCAAAGCTTAAAATATCTAAATAGATTGGCCTTGCTGATTCAGCAATACAATTGGTTAGATAAAAATACATTTTCAGTTTATCCTGCATCTGGTGCCACACACAATTTATCAAATAAAGCAAAGCTTTATTGGATTAATACCCGAATAAAGCCACGTGCGACTTCAGACGTTTAATGAGCTCTCACTACTGTCAACAGTACACATTTTGACATCCATTTCACCCTTCCAGAGATGTAAGTAAACCACCGTGCCCGCAAACATCTCGTTCTAAAATTGTGATCAGAAAGTCTGCCTCAAACAGATATAATACATATTGGTGGAAATCAAAACGTGCAAGCTATCACAAACGACAGCTCCACCACCGAAAAGTAACAGAAAGACTATTCGAATATGCTATCCGATACTCATCTATCCGTCTACTCAGTTCAACATCCTCCCGCGAATACAAGTCACATTGCCCAGCGTCATACAATGAATCTCAGTTTGTCCTCGCAAACTTTGGATTCGCCGCTAGAATACATTCGTTTCTTTCGGTGCAACGCTTCATATGCAAAATATTAATATATGGAAAACTAATCTGCACGGAGAACCACATAATCCAATGGATAAATCAAACGAACCCACTTTTTTTGTTTCGCAAGAGGATCGAGTGCTTGACATTTGGACAATAATATTATGGAACTCGATGATTCGGCCAATGATAATTCTATTTGCAAAATTAATTATTCTATTTAGTGCAGTATATAATAATTGTAATCACAAGTGATCCATTGTTTAACAGGGTAGTGACATATTTTTGGTAGTTCTTACAAACTACTTTCACGTAGCATATATAATTCGAGAACAATGATGAGGTTACAGGTGTTTAATATTCCGATTCTTTTACAGTGATGCAGTCAAGCTGCGACTGTATTAATACTAACCGGAGTTGAAATGGAAACACATTTTGTTTATATTATATTTTCTTTCTGATAGGATTGAAGGATGTATAACATAAAAGGTCAGCGTATTCTTATACCGCGGTTTATTTGGTCTCAGGGCGAAAATGTTAAGACAGAGAGACTTGCCTCGCTGTCTTAACGTTTTCTAACCCTCGACCATATACATGTTGTATTCGAAGACGCAAACTTAACTGTTCAATTAGTCATAAACTCCTCCAGAGAAAAACAAGAGAGAGTCATTTTGTGAACTTCAGAGTTTTCCTGGGCCGATTAAAATATATCAGCTTGAGTATTAGAGTATGGTCTGTGAAAATTATACTTTACTGTTGTAAGGGAATGATAAATGTCCCAGATCCTCGTACAAAAGTTTTGGAATATTTCCCACCCAAAGACAGTCATTTGCATGCATTAGTTGTAGAGTTGTTGCCAAGGCTATGTAAGTTAATGACGGGAGGACATCTTTTCCTAATGCAGCTATAGGCTTTAATTAAACACAGTAATTTCGCTATAGAAGGGAATTAGATGCCTTGCCGACCTAAGCAACACTTTGCATCCAATAATTCGCAATAGAATTAATTAGAGAAACTATCATGACGGTGGAACACACTTCGTTACATGCGAGATTTCGTCCACAAGTAAAAATATCACTTATTAATTATATACTTCATTGTGAAATATAGAAAATTGTTGTCGAAATAACATTCATATTTTTATCATACTTAAATATTTTCACATGTGAAAAATATATCCTTATATATCCACATGTGAAAATGCAAGATTTCCCATTCTGCCATGCGACACTTGATTTCTTGATTTTGTGTGCCTACAGAAGTTCTGCCCGCAGAAAGAAAAATGAGCACTTTGTAATATACATAAATAAATGGAAACTGCATTACTTTCAGACATGGAAATTAATTTTTGCTGAAGAAGTTTGACTCGACATCGTTCGCGTCTCTGCAAAGTTATTTGCCCTGACTACTTTGACAGCAATAATAAACTCACTGTGATGAATTGCTGAATCGGACTTGCTTTGTAGTCAGATAGGGTCAGATAGTTTATAAAATGTCAAAAATGTAATTTACTGCAACAGATTAGGCCATCCCTATCCTACAACTCTCGTAAGCAGTAGTATAATAATGGGAATTCAGATTTGTTTTACTGATTATAGTTAGACGCTAGAACCCCATGACGTTTCCCCTTTCTCAGACGTCCGCACATCTGTGATGAATCCCCGTGGGTTCTGAAACGAATCCACGTGGGCGATAAAAAGAGATTTGAGACCGCGATTGTCCAAAGCTTTTCATGACTGGTTTTAGATCAGAGTTAACTCGTCCAGACCCGATCGGACGTGACGACGACAACCTCCCAGACTCACGAGGCTATAGAACATTGCACTTATCAAGTTAGATTTCCAGGATTTTGCCTGTATATATTTTCTACCACAGTTCAATATTGTGCCTGCAGCACTGCGAGCTCGCAGACAGATAGCTGCATACACAAACAGATCGATATAGGCTGGCAGCACATAAGTATATATATATGTATGATGTTTATGAAATATAATAAATATCTTAGGAAATTATAAATGTTTCTTGGCCTTAATATTTGCTCAAACCTTAATGTTATGTATAAGGTTTACATGTTTAGCTATTGTCCTTGAATTAGGTTGTTCACTTAGAATTTGAGTTCAAGGACGATTTTGGTAAACAAGATGTTTATTTAATTTGATGTCAAGGTTGATTTTGTTTACAGATAAAACTAGAATTTCCTTTAGAGTTGTGTGTTAAAAGTCACATACACCATATAATGTTTTAGAACATTTTGTCATGTGACCTATCTTTATATATATCATGTTTAGTGGACAATTTTCAGTTTTCAACATCAACATCAGTCCTTAAATAGTCATTACATTTGCGAAAAATTATTCCAAATTCAGAGAGAGGAATTATTTAAAATATTCATTGGATTATGAAAGTGCTCATAGACTTTTGGAATTTTAATTTTTAGTGTGAACTTATTGAAGATATTCTGGAGTACTTCATTGTGGCATATCAGCACATTAAATACTAATAGCACATCAGGACATTAGTACATTGGCACATCATCACATTCAAGGGTACTGAAATAGATTCAGAGAATTTTACATTTAGGTCTTGTGATTAGGACACTTAGGATTATTGGATTATTTGGATTTTAATTAACGTTACTGTGTCTTTTAATTTTCATTTTAATTATCTAGAAATAAATCTATTGTTGATTTTTACTTGCTTTGTTGTTTTCACTATATTTCTTTTACATTTTTCTTAGAGCATACATTCGTAACACAATAAATAAATAAATAAATATATATATTCTGCGAGCGACAATGCATATCAGCCTCGAAAATATCAACAGTACATGGGTGAATTTGAATTCGGTAAAATATAATTCCTCCTACAACTTTACTGACGTCGGTAAGTTTGAACGACTCAACCCTGATATCGCCGTTAATATATTTACCTGGAACAGTGGCATTCAGCTTATTCGATTATTCACCGCGTCGCGCGCGCGGACTAAAGTTGATCTGTTGTTGTTGAGCAGCATGGAAAACGTGAACGGCTCTGACGTTGACAACAAAGTTGTCTCAAAGGCCCCGAATGCCACGAATGGTTTACAGGCACAGGAATCATAAGACAAGAAAGTTTCCATGTCGGCTCTGCATGTATGTATTTAGCATCCAACAGCTGCTTGACTACAATTAATTTTACTGCGGTTGAGTCAGCGAGAAGACGCAGCGTACGATTATATTGGAACCTGGCAATACTATTCTGAAATACGCCGCGGTACAACGGAAAATGAAAGTCCCATATATCATTTACGCGGACTCTGAATGCCTGAACGTTTCCTGTGAACGACCAAAGGTTGCCGGGGGATTTTCCCGCGGTTCAACCATGAGGTTTTTGCTACACTATTGTCATACGCGATGGAGCAACTGAGCCGCCAATGTTATATCGCAGCAATGATTCAGTTGAAGTGTTTATTAAATCGCTCGAGGTTACAGCGACATGGATCCAACAACTGTTTTCCTCGCCCGCAGACATGATCATGACCAACGATGACATTCGTGGGTTTTCCGCGGCGACTCATTGTTGCATCTGTGGTCGTCCCTTTGACACCGATGGTGGAGCTGAAAGCTCTAAAAATTTCGTGATCACTGTCACATCACTGGCGCATACAGAGGAGCCGCACACAGCGCATGCAATCTAGAGCTGCGAATTTACCCTAACAAAATAAAAATTCCGGTTATGCTTCATAACCTGCGCGGGTATGATGGCCACTTAATCATGCATGGAATCGCAACGGCATCAAAATCGGCAATAAGCGCTATTTCTAACAAAATCAAAAAATACACGACATTCTGACTTGGTCAGATCCAGTTCATTGACTAGCTGTAGTTTCTCAATTCCAGCCTGGACAAACTCGTCAACAACCTTGCGACACTAAGCTACGACCACTTTATGATCCCTTGTCGATACTGTGGCGCTGAACCTGAAAAGTTCACGTTGCTTACACGCCAAAAAAAAAAAAAAAAAAAAAAAAATCTCTACGAGTACACGAGCGACTGGGAAAAGTTTTCTGAAACTGAGTTGCCATCTATTGAGGCCTTATATTCGTCGCTGTCCCACTGGCTCCAGGATCGCGGTCGGTTCCCCGCGAGTGGTAATCTCCGTACCAGTGTGAGGTCGTGGACGATTCACGGCGTAAGTTAGTTGAATGTACCAAGCTGGTTCCGAATCTGCGCCCAAGTTCAGCTATGTAGACCACGTACGAAACCAGCGGTTGTATCTGCGGTTGGGACTGAGTGTGTCGCGCATCCATCGGGTGTTGCGGTTTCGTCAGCGCGCGTGGATGGCCCCTTACATTCAGATGAATGCGCATCTGCGAACGGCCTCCACGAAAAAATTTGCAAAGGACTTCAAGCTTATCAACAATGCCGTGTCAGGAAAACCATAACAAATCTGCAAAAACGAATTCGCATCGACCTGTCCGGGACAGTGACCAAAGAAAACTGCACAGGTTGATTGCCGACCTAGCAGTATCGACGCGATTTACAGATTCTTCTCCGGGCTTTGGTGGTTATTGGAATCCAGTCCTACATCTAGCCATGTTTCAGGCCCGCAATAATTGTATCCAGGGATATGTTTTTCACCAGGATATTTAGTCCAGGGTACACCAGGTAGTTTTGTTAACGCAGAAGCGATATCACCGCCAACGTTATTTTAAAAACCTGGAGCCTTTAGCTCCACTGATATACCTGGAAGGTCCGACAAACTTAAACTTCTTTGTATCCAAAACTGCAACAAGTTCCAGCGATTGCTGCTCTGTTATTACGTGCTAGAACCCGGGATGGATTTGCAGTACGAGTTATCATGTGGCATCGCCCACAATATGAAGGCATGATGATGTTGTATACAACAATTCGCATTCAACATGTCATCGACGCAAACGATTTCCGTCATTTATTTCTCTGTGTCGGGGATACTCCGACCACCCAAGCATAGTTCCGATGGAACCAGTTCCATGTTTCCGAACTCGGTTCAAGCACTAATCATTGTCCCGGGTAGATTTGGGAAAACCCAACTGTTGCTGAATCTGATTATGCAATAGTTAAAGTGGGATCGGCTGTACGTGATTGGGCCTTCCGCGGATGATCAAAAATGATATAACGTACTTCGTCGTCCGCCATCCAGTTCTTTCCCAAGATCGATGAAGCCACAATAATCTTGCCGTGTACGTGCTAGATCGTCAAGACAACCACGCGAAAATATTTTCGAGGGGTCGACACAAAAATATACGTGATCTATGTGACCCAACGATACGTACACGTGCCCAAAGTGATCCAGGACAACTGCAACATGTTGATATTTCGTGGGATTGACGCGCATGGTCTCGCAAACATTCATTGGACCTGGTGTGCCGTCGATTACTCGTAAGATAAGTTTCCTCACGATTGACTTGACTATTGGTGTAGGGAAAAAATGTATCACGCTGATTTGGATGCGAACGTGTGAAGCAATATAATGATCACGATAAATATATACATGGTGAAAACAGAGAAACCTGTGGTTGAGGAAGCCGCGAGCAGGACTGCAGCGAGATTATAGCGGAGGGTGGTGACCGACGCCGCAAAGCTGTCCGCGAAAAACTGGAACTTGTCCGAGATTACATAGGGGACCGCGAACGTGTCAAAGATATGTTTCAGTCGCGACAGGCCGCACGGGAAGACCTCGCAGCGGGTTTCGAAAATAGGTTCGCACCGCTGATCAAGCCCGCGCGCTAAACCGCGGAACAAGTATCCAAGATGATGGGAACAGAAACAACACCTGATCCAGTTATCAAGATAACCAAACACGCCATGGATATCAAGAAAGTCACGAGAGAAACCGCGGCGGCCATTGAACGCTTACCAGCGCAAATCCAAGAGAACCTAGATGAAACCATAGCCGCCATCAAGGGCGATCTGGTCGCAAAAGGTACCAAAGACGCTGAAGAGGCAACTGCGAGTTTTCTAAAAGAACCACCAACCGAGTAGAAGTCAGATTTGCCACCACCACCTCAAAACTTTAATTAGTGGGCACGCAAGATGATCTTTAAAGATACCTTAAAGTTTTCCGCACCGACTTGAAATTTTGTATTTTGGAGCACGGATTACCCGATGACACGCGCCCGAGTTACCTCAACAGGGAATAGCCCAAATGGGCATTTCAGGAGTGGACTGGATTTGAAATAATAGTCAGTGATGATCCTATGTGGCCGGAGTTTATAAAGATCGTTAAGATATATAGAACAATTGGTGGAAAAGACCCAGCCATACTGGGAAAAGTTCGCCGTTCATTGAAACTCCCCCGAGAAAAACCCGAGGAAACTCTGTCTCCCGCGGCCGACGAAGTCGTCTTAGAAGAATATTATTCCCCATCGGAGGAGGCTTTCCACTAGGAACCAGCCAAACATGGGAAAAGGTCTTAAAAGAACCCTTGGTGGAACCTTCGGTTTTTGTAGACGCAAACGCGAGACGAAAAAGCCATCCATGAGCGCTAGTGCCTCACATGCAGAGTTCAAACTCGCAGGGTTCGAATGTGTGTATCTAGACCAGCAACAAGTTCACAAACTTGAGGATCGCTTGAAAACAATAAAGCGCCAGAAGTCGTTAAAATCGGCCCCAGTCGATTATTGAAGACATTGATGATATATTTGATGAACGCGCGTACATCGATGATGAGTTCTGAGGAGACGCTTCGCGTTTTACGCGACATCAATGTCAATGCGATGCAGCAAATACAACCCCGAGGATAACCCAAATGATTACAATCTCATCAATGAAGCCAGAATTTCATGTGGTTTTTCCGACGCCAATGACCATCGGAGAAGGCCGCACACTTGAGATGATACTAGCGCCGTTGCGCGTTTATCGCGGTTTGCCTAATATCCGATTGATGCCTTTTGGAGGCCTCAACGCGAATAACTCGTTCGTATTTTCGCCTGACGGTGGCGCAACTTGGAACGTTGTTGGACTTTCGACGGGCGCGAACGAGATTGACTCGATTAATGATGAGATCAGACGGAGGATTTTATTTACCAGCAATAACTCTAAAATCTACATACGCGTACACGAGCCCACACTCAGCTCTGCCATCTCGATCGAATCTCCACAGTACGCGGTTGACATCGGACAATCGTCACTGAGAACGGTTCTTGGTTGGCCTAAAGAAATAAAAACATTTTCCGTGCAGGAGCTGGCGGTACCAGTTACAATATCGCGCCAGACATTGTCAGGATCGCCAGCATGATTCCGGTTAATCTAATTTGTGACGTCATCAGCTGCAGCTACCGAGCGAACCTTTCAGGTTTAGCTTCACAGGGTTATATATTGATCGGGGTCGCCTTGAACGCGTCCACGAGTGATCTGCTGTCGATTACTCCGACGGCGCCCGTGATTATTCCATGCTACAATTCCAAGTTGACACCGACTTCGTTTTTCCTTTGTCGACCAGAATGGGCACGCGTTGGACCTCCGCGGGGAGACTTTAACGATACAACTGTACAGTAGAGATGTACCTGATATTTAATACAATGACGGTCTTACGCGTAACACCCATTCGTGTTATTAACGCTATAAAACCCGTTTACGTGACATATTATGGAAATGGCCTTGTTCATAGAAGCGCCAAAAGTTCTCGCAGGGCTGACCTCACGCGCTGCACCGACCGTTAAACAAGTTGTAATGCAAGTCGTTGATAGCATTCAAAGAGCTGCTGTGGATTGGTTGAAACATTTGGGATCGCATGCGGTTCAATCAATTCAAGATCGACTACGACGATTGGTGACTCGGGAAGCAAAGTTTCCACAGTTACAACAAAAGGTTCCAGTTGCGCTTCCATCAACAGCAACAATGCTAGTTCCGGTTTGGTAAAATCATCAATCAAGCTGCCCAACGATGTCTAGCTGAGTTGGCACAAGCCAATACCGATTCGATGGTTGCAAATCTGGTAATGGGGAGCAAATTACTGTTATGTAAAAGGTATTAGACAGAGCCGATAAATCTATAAAGTGGAACACAATGGAAAAATTCAAAGAAGTACCCGATCCCGCGTTAGTCATGGACGCGCCTGTGTTGCGAGATCGAGGTGTTCGAGATTACCAGTATTGTTCATACCGAGCTAGGTTCCCAATGAACGTAGACGAATAGAATAGTGTAGGACACTTCTCAATATTTTCTCCCGTGTGAGGCATTCTTGTAAATAGAGGAAAAAAGCTTACTGTAAAAATTACGACGCCAATACCAAGGTTGTATTTGTCAACAACGGCATTATGGCGTTGTTCAACAACACATGAGATTCCATTGACGGAAAGGAAATCGATGCATGTTTGGACAACGTCAAAGTTGCCACGACAGTTCTTGGACTCACCCGTTACAGCGACGATTATGCGCGATATGAAGTTTATGAAGGATGCATCCGCCGATGCAGATAATATTCAGCATGCCATTTATCAATTTACACAGGATGCTTTTCTTGACCCGCAACCTGTTGGTATGCCTGCCAGACCTGGTATTGGCTGCGCCTCTGCTTGTCAATAGCTTCTTTTTGTTATGTACAAAACATGCTTCTGATTTGAAGCTTCGAAGATAAAACTCATTCTTCCGCACCCAACCTCCACCAACCTTTTCTTAAGTTCACCTCAGTTTTAATCGTTCAATGGCTGATCATAAACAATGTCAGTAATTTGTGAGAACTGTTGATTTGGGATGACTTAATCTGTTGCAACAAATAACATTTTTGACATTTTGTAAACTGTTTTTACCCCATCTGACCACAAAAGCAAGTCCGATTGAGCGATGCAATACATGCTAGTAGAACATAACTTCGTAAAGAAGCAATAAGTAACGAGTCCTATCTTTGGCAGAAAATATTTTTTATGCCTGAAAGATAATGCAGTTTCAATTTATTGCTTAAGCTCACAAAATGCTTTTTTTCTTGCTGCAAGTATCACTTTTATCGGCACGCACAATCGAGTGATGGGAAGTCTTGCATATATAAAATATAAAAATGAAAAAAATATAAAAAATATTTAACCAATACTATTCTGTATTTCACGCGTAAGTGAGTGTGTGCGTATATATATATATATATATATATATATATATATATATATATATATATATATATATAGTGACAGGACAATATGGATGTGTTTTGACTTCATGTTAATTATGTCTGCTAAGTTACGTAGGGAATTGATCGAAATCGGTGAGACTAAAGGGGCATAACTCTCGAAATCAAAGCATGATAACAAATTGATAAGTGAATGTTGATGTCATTTTAACAAGGTATGCCAATTTTCAGAGCATGTCATGGAAAGCTCTGGGACTAATTGTACACCCAAGGTTTGCCATATTTTGTGTATGCATTTAACATTAGAAAGGCTGTAACTCTGAAAGAATTCGTTACAGCGTGACGACAGAATGATATGCGCATGTTGGCCTTATGTCAATAATATCTGATTCAGCAACAGTTGGGCACAATAGAATTGCAGGACGTACGTATGCAAGTGCATCCTGAAACTCTTTTGCGTGCATCTGCTACACAAGTACGTACATTATATGTTTAGAACGGACGGACAAGTCTAAAGATATATACCTCTGCCGTATTCGTAGAGGGGCGTGGAGACATTAGATGTAAAGTCCAAAACAATTCAATATACAGCTTGACAGGTATATCTCAGTTCGCATCTGAGAACTTTGGATGTGTACCTGTTAAGTATGGTAGAAGTGTCGTCCTCTTCTCAAAAATTAGCTGATACATTGGATGGAATACAATTCTAGCTTTTTGTAAACGATTCAGTATTTATGTTGGTATATTTATTGTTCTCGTTGGTTAATACGTACATGTCTATTTATATTAATATTCAAAAACTCACCTCTCTGGCCACAGTTTTGTAGGACTCGTTTTTAAACTTCAACGTATAGGTCGCTGCTCTTCGTATGTACAAGGTAAATAGAGATTTTATAGTTACCACGCCCTGAAATTAAAGCTAAATTTTACGAATGCTGGGAAATATATAACACTATTCACGAAAGTTGCCTTTTTATACAGGGCCTTTTGAAATACTTTCCTTAATGGTTCCTCAGGATACTTTCCTTGCATATGGAGCAAAAGACGAAGCTTTAAATGATAAACACTGAAGCTATTGCCTAAAAACATTCAATTTTTATTACTGAATAATCTTTGGATTTATATTCGAGATATTTGTTTGCTATTAAGATAGAGGCGTTTCATGGTAATAGCTAAAAAGGGAAATGAAACGAGAGGCAAATTTAGCCTGAATTATATTAGCATTTGGGTGTAACCATTAAATCCCTAACCTCTGAGTATGCATTTTGTCATGCCCCGTGAAGAAAAAACTGTTTCTAAACTTTCAAAGCGTAACCCAAACTGAAAATAAAAAGACACCCGATATTTACTATTTTATACCGACATTTTACAAACAAAAATATAACTACGATTCTAGTTCATGCAAGTGTTTCAAGATAATTGGTGACAGTAAAGGGAAAAAAATCAATTATTTCCTGTCTTGAGAGTAATTATTATCTTCTCGAGACACACTTGCTAGGCAAGTTTCTGACTAACTTGGAGAAGAGATTTGGTTAAACAGATGAAGACCCCCCCCCCGAAAAAACAACAAACAAACAAACTGGCAAACAAAAGAAGAAAGCTTCTATGTAAGTATATGATAACGTTTTAGTATAAAGGTCTTACAGTTTTTCTCAAAACAACATGGCAATCATCTTCTACCTAATGTCATACATACTCTCAACCTCGGCGTCTTTTAAACTTGAAAATCCAGTCGAAGTTAAAATTTAAAAAATTGCAGTGCTATAGACAAGTATATTAGTTTTCCTGATGCTTAATGAAAAAAATAAAAAATAACTGTAATCACAAAAATGTGAATAATGATTACATCGGCCTATTCATGGAAGCAGTCGGTAGTTGTCCTCTATTAATGTTTGTGCAAGAGTGGTATATAATGGAGATATTAACAAAAGCTACATAATTGTAAGAGAGTGAACATATATTTATTTAGCAATCAATAGTACTCCTAAAGGAAAAAGGTACTTTTCAAATTTCCTAATTGAACATTCAAAGATATATACAAAGCAGGGCGAAATGGGAAAAAATCTGCCGAATTTACTGGCATATATAGTACCTTTTGTAGCAATGTGTTGGACGAATGAAGATTACGTTTCGTGAAGGTTGTGCAAAAGTGAGAAAATGGGTCTGAATGTAAATTCTAAAAATATAATCATTGGAGCGCAAAGTGTCCGTCACTGTAACCTGCTTTAAGTTTAGAAACAGCAGAATATTCTCCTCAAGTAGGCCTAATTTTAATAACATGATATTCAAAAGAGTTGGAGACTTAGAGCTATCTCCAGTAAGTAAATAGATGATACTTGGGAATACAAGAGCGTGACTTTCATCTAGTATGGGTACTAATAAGAAATATTTTTTCTGATGTATTAACCGATTACATTTTATAAATGTACAGGCAATCGTACAAAAGAAAATTCTATGACTGGACAGGCAATCGTATCTGAGGAAACTGTATGAATAGACAGAAGAACGAATCTAAGGTAAAGGCATAAATGAGGACGCTCATGCATTCTCTGTGGCATGGGAAGAAGGTCAATCAAGAAGAACATATTTTTATATAAATTGAAAATAAAGAGCTACTTTGTCTTGCAGTTACGCAAGATTCGCGTGAATAAACTCAACAAGTTTGGCATGAAATTGGTCAAAATTAGAATTTGTTCAAGGGGGAAGGTAGCTGTTGTAGAGAGTGAATTGAGTAAATATAACAAGACAAACATGGTGACCATACAAACGTTTGGATACAAATTCAATATATTTTTTTATATCGCTAGTTTACAAATATTAGCAGAAAAATACTGCGGAGATTTATTGAAAATATTAAATATTTATTTGTGCCGTGTACTTTGGTTTTAAAGAGTTTATAAATTTCTTGCCCTGTGAAGACAATATATTCTGCAACGGCTGGTTTTGGCAAAACCAGCATGCCTCAAGAACAGTGTGGTTAAAGAAGTTGGTACGGAATATAATTTTATGCTAAAACTGGTAGATTTAAATAGAAGTGTATATAAGGAAAAGTCCAATACAAATGACTGTACTTGGCGATGGGGTTCATAAAATGTTTTAATGAAATCAAAATATTGCTAAACAAATTAATGGTCTCCCGCAAAGAGAAGGACAGGAGCAGAGACAATGATAATGTAACAGCTTGTTGTCAAAAAGATTTAGAATCATAGTGTTATGGCCTCTGCTTAGATGGTTAGAAGAACTAAATTAATGTTGTGGAAACCGAGAATAGACTTCCAAAGTTATCAGAGTGTAAAATTAATAGGATTTGTGGTTGAAAAGGCCCATAGGGATTTAAACAATAACATTACAGTAATATAGGATTTACACTTGCTACTAACTAAAATTACAGAAAGATTTTGAAAACTGTTTTTTTTCTTCATGAAAATAAAATCGCTACAGCTTTGCTTCGATTCGTACTAAATGTTCATTATTGATACAAACATTTTCCTATGTTCATAAAACATTTTATACTTTGTGTACTTTTATTTGCGAGTTTTCTGTATATCTGAATTAAATTATACGACTGCTCGTAGTCATAGAAAGACTCATGTACGTTACCTGGTTGCAGATAAAATTGCAGACTTTGGTCTCTTCCTGAAAGAAAACAGAAAAATATGCATTAGGCAAATCATCGAAATGATTGCTTTTCCTCTTTTGAAAGAACATTTATGATACCATCTAAATTACCTGATATTTTAGTCCTAACGTAAGGCAATAACATAACAATATATGTTATAATATTACTGACTAGACATGAAGTAAATGGATTGAGGGTGGGGTGGGTGATCATAGTAAGTCTAATTTATTTATAGAGTCACTCTTTATTTGAACAATTTTAATATGGATTAATCGTAAATCTGAAATTAATAAAGCAGCTTATTTATTCGTATCAATACCAAAAGTTTCTATTTGGATATTTTGACCAAACGGATCGGGTGATGACATATTTCAATGAAGAGGCTTTACTTACACAATAGTGTGTCAGGTTCCCTTTTAGGACGAATGTTTTGTTCTGTATTTGAAAGTAACTAGCATCGCACCGGTCTCCTGCTGTTATTGATATATAAGGATTTGAAAATTCAAGAAGGGGATCGTCTGAAAATAGATGATTTGATAAATGAAGATTTAGCTGTCAATGCATAATTTGTCGTCGTTTAAATACATATATAAAATAGCATTTACACTGGTAAAAGAAAAACACAGGGAAGTATGATATATATCTGTAGGATGACAGCGATTGTGGCATAACGCCACAAAACACAGGCATTGTTTATATCTTGTCAGAAGGTGTTGAAGATACAAGTAGTTGTAAAATGTATATAATAAACATTTTTGAAAATGTGTAATCTTAAACAGAAGGTAATTTTACATTTGTATAATTAGTAAAAGACAGTATAGGATAATACCGTTTTATTCTTGCTTTTATTTCATAATCAAAAGTTCAAAAATAAGTAATTCAAGGGACGATAGTTCCCTAGCTCAACTAGCCCGAACAAATAAAAGGCATTGTCGAGGAAGTGAATTTTCTTGTAAGTAGTCCAATTTTTCATAGAAAAAAAAAGAGAAAAAAAATTGAATTTGGAGGCCATTTTTCCCTAGCATTCTTACCGGGCTAGTTGTTTAACGCTGGAATTATCGGCCTCTATATAACACTCTACAAACTCCGTGTGTTACTAGTATTTTCTGACGTCTTATTCACATAAATGGGTTTATTCATTGATGAAATCATATACTTGAAGTGTCGCAGACTGTACAACATGGTAAGCCATTCAATGTCAAAACAGACTGGAAATTATCGTGAGAAACTATGCATTATATTACTCTAAAAGTGACCACCAGAGTGTACATCTCAGATTAGGGGCAAACTGAACAACCACAATCATTTCAAGTTCTTTGACTCCTTTGGGAGGTACATAAATAAATCAAATGGGGACATATGTCTTGGTTCTAGGAAATGGAAAAATGGATCATTATCAACATGATACCAAATTTAGTTGTTCTCATTAATCGTTAAAGTCTTCTGATAATGGCTTAGCTTACATATAAATAAGTAGTATTGAGATGCATATCATTGGTAAATTATAGCTAAAAACAAACTTGTTCGAAAATTATTACCAATTTCTGTCGTGTCGTTTATATTTGCCACGAAGAACTGGTTACACTCAGTTACGTTTACTGAAATGAGAAGGCAAATATGACACAGTGCACACACACACACACACACACATATATATATATATATATATATATATATATATATATATATATATATATATATATGTATATAAATTTTTTGTTTGTTTGAGTTACAAATATACACCGTACAGAGCGGGAAAGTGCTCTCTCCTTGGATCTTTCACGAGTAATAATATAAAGCGAATTTTTAAATATGGAGAAGAATATTATCATACAGGTTGGAGAATCTTTCATTCATACTCTACTGAAATTCGAACCACGAATCCGGAGTGACTGTGTATCTAGATGAGACTTAATTACTGGGTCGATAAGCGGGTGTATCTGCTACGCACGAATGCCTATATCAGCGACTTTGTAGCATCCTTTTTGTGGATGTGTTCTTGGTCGAGGTGGTATGTGGGTTAGTGAGTGTAGGCAAGGCTATTTTTGCAGTAACCCGCTGTTCAGTAGAGTACGAATTAACAATTCTCTATAAATTCTTATCAATTCTCTAAAATGTATGATAATATTCTATCATTCTATATAGGTACGAATTAAACATTCTCTAACCTGTATGGTAATATTATTTATTCGTATATAAAAATTATATTAATGGTATCAAGAATTGTATTGTACAATCCAATTCGTAGCACCTTCCGCCCTGTTTGGTGTTATTTGTATATATATATATATATATATATATATATATATATATATATATATATATATATATATATATATATATATATATATATATATATGTGTGTGTGTGTGTGTGTGTGTATTTGAATAATTCAAAAATAAATCACTCGAATACTCTTCGCTGAGCCGCACTGGCTCAAAAGGTTAAGGCATTAGACTAGTAACGAAGATGGTGAAATTCGATTTAAACCAGTAGATCCTTGGGTAAGGCACATTACTACTACTTCTCTAGGTACGAGATAACCTTACAATTGTTGCTGTGGAATAAATTGCCAAAGACAAGCAAATAATACAAACATTCGAATACTCGATATAACTCGAGGACTTGATCATTCCCACTACAGAACATTCCCGTATCACTGATCTTGGAAAATTCGAAACAATAGAAAACTCGAGCCCAAAACGTGAATATATCTTCGTTTTGCAGGGAAATCATTTTTCTAAATCGTTTTTATAAGACTTTCTTTAGCCTTCACTCCAATAATAAACTGTTTTTGTAAACAGTAAAATTAGATTTGTGATTCGAAGGAAACTAAACATTGTGTGTCCCCATTTCCAAGTATAAAACTCAATACTAAACCTTTCGACCGACTTTTAAGAGTCTCTTCTACAGACTGAATTATCTTTGTCTTGTTTATTTGTTTGGTCTCCAAGGGTATGCTTTTGCGCGTGCATATATCTAGGCACATAAAACTCAGATATCAGGCACTTTTTCAATAATGCTAGGTATCGATGCAGTTTAGAATACAGACCCTTTAAAATTTGTACATAGTAATAATCCAGTCGAATCTGATAAGATCGTTTTGATTTCTATATTAGATCTCGAACAAATGGTTGAGAAATCTTGTATTGTACTGAGATATAAATGCACGTCGATGACTTTGTGAAATGGTGCAATAACATGTGTAGAGCTTTAATAGAGAATCGTCTTATGGCTTTTAATAGCCTTTCGCTTTTGTTGGAATAACACTAATGTAAGTAACTTTTGTATCAACCAGTACATTCTTTGACTGCCACTGGATTGAGAACGATTTACTCATAAAATTTGTGAAAACTGATTCAACTAAGAACAATATAAGCCACGAATGATATACATCAATTTTCATTTAAACATCCATCTGACTGCAAGCAAAAAATTATTTGCTGAAATGGGCTAATGATAGGGATTTTACATAAAAACTAAATATAATGCTCACATGGTATTTCTTGACATTGGTAGAAGTCTGTCACAAGAAAAATCGTAAGGAACAGGTGGTATACAATAGCCATCTTTGTTTTCCAGTGGTGTGTAGCTTTAACATCCATCTTACTCTCTGAGCTAATCCTATAAATTACAATTGATGTTGTATTTGAAATAGATGTAAATTGCATATTGTATAAGAGACGCTTAATAATTTATTATAATTTCTCTTTCTCTCACTCTCTCTATCTTTTGCAGCACAGAAGCACGCTAGTACATGGGCAGTTGAAAGTTCCTGCTGCATTTAATCTGATCAACTTATCATAAGGAAATACCTATTAACAATTATCTGACATAAAGTGTGTATACTATACATCCAGGCCTGATGTCAGCACTTTCTTAATACGAAGCCTAGGTATACTTTGTGGTCTTTATTATAAACAATCAGTGATTCAATATCGAAGTTTTGCGTGAGATAACTGCGATGCAAGTACATTTCTATTGGTAAAATCAGGATTTTTGTAACAAATTACAGGAGAAAAGAAAATACTTTGGTATCTGGTCCATCTTATTTGAGTTTGTGAATAAATAATGGCTGGGCTTGACGGTTCTTATTTATAATTACATTTAATATGCAATTCTTTCTTTCCTCTTACTCATAAAGTACATTGTAATCTGTAAATAGCTTTCATCAGAGGGATAGGGGTGTCAAGTATTGACCTTTCCAGCCATCTGGGTACTTTTGGCTCATGCTTCATTCAGTGAATGTGAGTGGATAAAATGCTTGGCACCTACAGGCAGAACAATAGGTTAATTCATGATCTTCACCAGGAAGACCAATGATACGTTCCTTCATATTCTATACTGCCCTTATCGTAAGATCACACAAACATTGATTTTGCATAGTTTTCGTATAATACTGCTGATAATTTATCTGTTAAAGAAACGGTTTTCACCATACAAGTTTATAACAAGCACATTGAAAAGAGCGGCGTTTTCACCCTTTCAAAAATACTCCTTTCCGTGAAGAAAATGAGAAAAATAGTGCATTACGTCAAGTTAGAACTTTGAATACGAACCCATGTCTACTCCAGCTTTTCCTACTTTGATATATTTTCACGAAAACCCACTACATGTTTCTTTCGTAATTTGATATATAAGATGGGTTTCATTAGATTTTTCAATTATGTAGCGAATAATAGACTTTTTCAAGTGTGAGTGTTGTCGCTCGTGCTGCGGATATATGGAGAAGGAGGCTAAATGTATAAAGTAGCTGCCTGACAGGAGTGCAAAGCACAGGGTACGGTGACAGACTGTAGGTTGCTCTCTCATATGTTTTAATGCATTCAACTTGAAACGATCAACTGTTTAGTTCAATTTGTCAAATATTTATTTTTACTTTTTTTTGCAAATGTTTTTGTTGGCAGTAATTATTGCGAAGTGAATTTATTTATTTATGTATTGCGACTTGCATCTTATTTAAAAGCTAAATAAAATGTATGCAAAACCTATATTGCATTAGCTCTTTGTACTGTAATTTAAAAGAAATATGTTCATGATATGGCATGATTAATACAACATGTTCTGTTACACACTTCTAAGTAGAGATTTTCATTTAATTCATGCGGCCGAACGTGTGACTTCATTGGTGCCCAAGGGCAACCTTTTAAAGCGCTCTTTGATTACTAAAACCGAAGTCAGTATGATTCAGTGTATGCCACTGAATTGTACCGATCGACCCGTTGAAGGAGGAGAGATCTTCGTTTTTTGCTTGTTGTTGCTTCCTTGAGAAGGGGCATCCAGTACTGAGAAAGGCACGGACTGGGTGATGTTTGAGGACAGCGTCTCAAGCCACGTGTGCACAGGAAAATTCGTTTTCAAGTCTACAGTAATAAGGAGAGGGATAAGACTGAAGTCTCTGGCACTACTGTCGGTCTTGATTTATACGAGACTAAGGAAATTCAGGCCCTCATTTGTTGGAGGAAAATAAAAGTATGTCGGTGAAATAAAATCCTGTCCGTCACGGATTGAAAAAAGAAATATTCCAGTTCCAAAAAGAAAATAAATCGCCCTTTCAAGTCCGAAAATTCATTGGACATTACCTAACTAAAGAAATGTCAGAAGTAGTTTTCTAGACTCGAGAGCAAGTTTATGGCGAAGTAATCAAACATTCTTAGGTTTCGAAGAAAGATAGTTCGATATTTTATTGTACTAAATTTGGACCTCCTAGCTTAATACCGAAGAAAGCAAACCATAAACATTTCCTCCATGGCGATCGACGACATTACTCGAGAGTGTTGGTGGGCATAAATAAGGGTCTTCTTTGCATTATAGTCGTAAGAACATGTGTATAGATCATTGACCATGAGAGAGAGAGAGAGAGAGAGAGAGAGAGAGAGGGGGGAAACTTTACGATACCAATTGATCACGCTCTCAATCATTGGACAAATTAGAGTGAAAATCGGATTCTGGTGAATATGGGTCACATTGAGAATGGATACCAGTATGGATATCATCCGAAACCTTGATCTCTTCAGTTTCAATGAAACACTCCTCAAAATCCTGAGATATTATTATCGGTTGAGATATCGTACAGTAACCTGGTTCTGAAAATCACATATTACATGGGATGTACCTTTGATGCATGCGTTGAAGTTGTATGTAGTTTTAAAATCTATGTCAATTTTATGAAATAAGTATTATGCAGACAAAAACATCTATTCTCCACCTATAGTAATGTGTTGCTGTTTTCTTAACACCTTTTTCGTGCTTCATTCAATTATTAATTATATACAGAAGAAGACAAAGGTCTTTAAGATTTAGTTCATAGATTAAATACTTGTCGACAAATCCGAGTGTATCTTATAGGGTCAAAACTTAGAGTATCATAGACAGTTTTTTCTTATTGTGGGTTCATATACAAAAATTTCAAACATTTTGAAGTTGTGTCTAAGAAGAGAAGCTGTTCTAGGCCTTTATATGATTACACCGTGTAACAAAAAAATCTTTTTTGTTCCTGGGTAGTAAGTGTTATTTCCTAATTGCTTATGCCTCAAAAGTATAGAAAATGGCTATTATTCCCCACAAACTTTGCTTTTGTGACCAGGAGAGTAATATTTTGAAATTTACCTATTTTCCAGAACATTTCAGATAGATTCAGTGCTGAGTAAACTTGGAGTAACTTCTAGAACTTTCTAGTAATATAAATAGTAGTATAAATACAGGGGCCTTAAGCCCACCAGTTCAGTTTAGTTCCAGCTGCCTAAGTGGATACATATCTGAATTTTTCTGAGATGGCATCAAGAGGCTGCAACCATCTGGCAGACGCATTTTGCTATGTCTGCGGCCACTTTATCAAGACAAGAGCGAAAAAGTACTCCATGGAAGCATCTGCTAAGATGTGTGAGGCCTACAAGGCATATTTCGGCATGCCTGTCGGGGATCAAGACAAACCCTGGGCACCTCATTTCACCTGTGAGCACTGCTAAAAAACTCTGGAAGGTAAGATGGACAATTGTTGCTCGGAATTTTATGTTATAAAATTTGTTAAAATTTTTAAAATTGTAAAAGTTTTTAAATTTAAAATGTTTTACACTTTTCAATGTTATTGAAAAAATATATCATATATGAAAAATGTTGCAAGAATCTCTTACACATTAGTTATGGGTGAAATAAATGTATTTTTGTAGGATGGTACTGAGGGGAAAAGAGAGCCATGAAGTTCGCTATCCCAAGAATTTGGCGGGAACCCACGGACCACTCAAGCAACTGCTACTTCTGCATGGTGGACCCTTCCAAACGTCGGACTGGCAAGAATGCACCTGCTATCACGTATCCGGACCTTCCTTCGTCCATCGGAATCGCCTGTAACAAGAATGAGTGGCGCCTCTTCATTGACAGCTCATCCAGGAGCTTCAAAGCCGTGCTGCTCCATAATGGTAACACGTACCCGTCTCTTCCCCTGGCTCACTCGGTGCGCCTCAAAGAGTATTACAACCGCATCAAGACCTTGCTGGACGCCTAGAAGTATGATGAGTACGGCTGGGAGGTCATAGGCGACTTCAAAATGGTGGCATTCCTGATGGGTCTCCAAGGCGGTTTTACCAAGTTTCCCGGCTATCTTTGCCTTTGGGACAGCGGGGACACCAAGGCGCACTACCACAGGCGGGACTGGCCACAGCGGACAGAGTTCTCTGTGGGGAGGAACAACGTCAAGTGGGAGCCACTGGTGGACCCCCGGAAGGTGCTGATGCCACCACTGCACATCAAATTGGGCCTTATGAAACAATTTGTCAGAGCTCTAGATCAGGAGTCGGCAGCCTTAAAGTACATTCAAGACTTCTTCCCTAAGCTGTCTGAGGCAAAGGTCAAAGCCGGTGTCTTCGTCGGACCACAGATAAAGAAGATCCTGGAGTGCAATGAATTCCCCAAGAAGCTCACTAGTAAGGAGAAAGCGGCCTGGAACAGCTTTGTCGCAGTGGTTCGGGGCTTCCTGGGCAATCACAAGGCCGAAAACTATGTGGAGCTGGTTGAGACTCTGGTGAAGAACTACGGCACAATGGGCTGTAGGATGTCCCTCAAAGTCCATATCCTTGATGCTCATCTTGATAAATTCAAGGAGAACATGGGAGCGTACTCGGAGGAGCAAGGCGAGCGCTTCCACCAGGATATACTGGACTTTGAACGCCGCTACCAAGAACATGATGGGAGACTACATTTGGGGGCTGATTCGTGAAAGTGATTTACAGTATAATCGTAAATCTCGAAAAACTATTCATTTCTAAATCTTTTGTAGTTATTTTTGTATTACTTTAGTATAAATACATGTTAATTTGGATTCATATATCGTTTTGTTCTGACTTTATGAGAACGAAAAGACACAAATTCGCCCGTTTTCTCATTGGAAATAGGTAAATTTCAAAATATCCCTGTCCTGGTCACAAAAGCAAAGTTTGTGGAGAATAATAGCCATTTTCTATACTTTTGAAGCAATTAGGAAATAACACTTACTACACAGGAACAAAAATTGTGTTACATAGTGTTACCGATTCAAACATATTTCATTATTATGAAAAAATAATAATTGCTTAGAAGTTTGGGCATACAGATATCAACAAGATACATAAATTTTGAAATAATGAGCCAACTTTAATATGCATTAGAAAAAAAAATACTATTGCTTGACTTACTTTATTCTAGTCACTTTTCAATAGTTCTTCTTGATATTTGTGAAGAAAACTTGCACAAAATTAAAAAGGAAAAAAAAATTTTTTTTTTTATAAATTGCGGATTATTTCCAGAAAGACTGAAATACATTGGGTATTTACATAGACCTTTTATCGCTCTGTAAGGTATGACAATGCTTTGAATTTTTTTCGAGCATCCATATATGCGATTTTTTATTTCTTATATTGGCGCAAACACGGGATTCCATCGTAAGTGCTGAATGAAGGACGGCACCAATGACCTCAGACTAAGAATGCTGTCTTTACCTATCTTTATTGAAACGAAGTTGCGTTTTCCCCGGGAGATAGGCGGTCGCTGTTTGAAATCGTAATTTAACTGCTAATTTACATTCAATAAAACAAATGCCCAATAGGATATGTTTAATTAGACACTTATAACTGTATTTTATCGCAAGCATTGCTAGTAGTAAGGGGTGGAGTATTTTGGCCCACTTATAAGATTTCAAGTTATTAAATTTCGTGTAGGTGTTTGAGACTGCTTTTAGCCCACTTGTAACATTTTAAATTATTACCAATTTCGTTTGGGGGTACGAAGATGTTGCTTTGCAAAATTTAAATTAGTTCGATCATTTTTGCTTAAGCACAATAAAAAAAGAGAGAAAAATAAATAAATAAAAATAAAAAGAGTAAAAAAAAAAAAAAAAAACAACAAACAAGGAAAACACAAACATACAAACCAAACAAATTATCATACCCATAAATTGTAATTACCGCAAGCTCAATTTGTACTCTACTCGTATAGGGGAACGAGACCGTTTCTAGCCCACTTGTAACATTTTAAATTGTTACCATTTCGTATCGGGGCACGAATATGTCGCTTCGCAAATTTTAAATTAGTTAGATCACTTGTGCTTAGGGCTTAGGCCTCGCTTAAGCACAATAAAAAGCCCCCCCCCCCCCTTAGCCCCTCCATTCCCCACAAAAAATTATCATACCGATAAATTATAATTTGTAATTACCACAGGCCCAATTTATACGCTACTTGCTGTCAAGGTCCTTGTCTTGTCAAATTTAAATTAGTACGAAATGAGTACACTAAGAAATTCTATACTTCATGAGTCTTTTACACACTCTATATCACAACCCTTAGTATCATGATATATGAAATAGTGCTACTAATGATAGTACATCAGCAAGAGACAGACAGACTTTTTGTGTTTTTATAGAATAACAATTTCAGTGTAAGTACGATCCGTGGTGAAATGGTATAAGCGTCGTATTTCGAAACGATAAGTTTGAGGATCAAAGCTTGTTCTCTCAGAATATTTTTTTATACAAATTGAGTACTACCCTAGTGTCTGCATGAAAAAGTACAAATTCTGCCCTGCACAATATTATAATGAGCAGGGGAAGGTCATGATGCTGGTTTGAAAATATCAGGTATTCAATTAAAACTTTGACAGGTTATGGCATGTTTTTCATAATTGAAGACATAATTCGTGTCGGAATTAGTATGATATCGCATAAACATACAAAGGCCAACTACGAATATGTAAAACAAAAAACAAAACAAAAAAAAAACTTTATATCTCTTCAGGATATATAAAAATAACCTTTTCATCTATGAATAACCGCTTTTTATTGTAAGTCTTGTTGCAAGGAACAGTTGGATGGATGATAATGGTGTAATCGAAAAGGCTTTTGCATTCAGTCGTTGTCAGATTTATTGTAAACAATGTTTTTCTACAGGAAGTGACTCTATAAATTGGCATTTTTTTTAGATTCTTTAAAATATAGGTATATGTAGGTAAAAGCTCTTTTATTTTTAATTGATTTGAAAGTGGACACCTTGTTGCAAGTTGACTAATTTGAGAGCATACCCTGTATTATGTTATCGTGTGTGGTTCCCAAATCAAGCCATATTACAATTTGTGTACACTTTTGTTTTCATCGAAGAAATATTTAGTGACTTCAGTAAACAGCTGGGAATAAACCATATTTGGAAGAGCTCCTTATATTTTCTCTGTTTTTTTTTCCGTCTAAATATCGAAACACCATTTAAGATAATTGTAGGAGACTCAAGTGTGAGCTTCATTAAAATTGTGGTGTCTCATAGGTGGGATGTAATATCTCTCGTAATGTACTCGTAAACAAAAGCTGTTCCAATTCTGTACGTATCATGAGAGCACTTCATATTATGTTTAGATAGTTACATAGCATTCAAGGAGCGCTTTTCGATCGAACGACGAGGTAATACCTAATCCATTGGGACTTGCTGGTCTCCAATTACATCTGAATGGATTAGCTATAGGTCTTGCTGAATTGTGCCTGGAGTAAACGGACATGGTACAAATATTTTTTGACGATTTTGCTTAACCTTTTAGTATTCCTTTTTATCTTTTATAAGTGCATCATTCAATAAAGCAGAGAAGATTAGATCTGTACTGCAAAGCTGAGAATAATGTAATAAGCATTTTCAAAGAATTGATAATTTAATACCTCAGAATTATTTCGAAGATAATCTATACCAGTATACTCAAGGTTATAAAAGGCAACCAACTATGACGTATCACTTTTAGATACCCGAAGCCTTACAATAGTTACTGTACTTTGATTCAAATAAACTATTGCATCAAACTCTGATAACAGATCAATCTGGAAGTCCTTTAAGAGAATTAACCTAAACTAAATCAATGCTCAAAAGTCCAAGCAAAACTTGAGTAATGGCTTTACAACCGTCGATCATGATATAGAAAATAAACTAAACCTCTTTCACACTACTATCAGTCTAAAGTTGTAGAGACTGACATACCGGTAGATAAAACTAACTGCCTTCGTGAATGAAAGGGTATCCTATCATGTTAATTTTCATATCCCACTAATTACATTATCTAATTCTATTGCTATTATCACTAAAATAGACACCAGCTTGTCATGATGGAAAATTCTAATATTTCGGCATTGTCAATTTCTGAATCACTGAGGGATGTAATTAAGTGCAGCATTGTTTCCAACGAATATCTATTGAAACTCGCGAATGCATTCCCATTTCATTAGGGAAAGGAAAAGAATGACCCATTAAAATATTGACCAATATCTATCCTACGTGTTTTTTCTAACATTATTGAAGAAAATTGTCAGCAAGCATATTTTCATATATCTAAAGACCAGTTAAATTCGCCATAAATCACAATAGGGTTTTAAACAAAAACATTCATGTCAAACTGCATTAGCGAAATTTAAAGACCAGTGGCGACCAACGATTGAATCAATCGAGATTACTGGGGCAATTTTTCTTTCTTTTATGAAATCATTTCATTCTGTACGCGTTGACTTTTACATTATATACATCTGGTAAATCTCTGAACGCCATTGAACACAAACTTCAATATTGATCTCAGCAATATATTTGTTTGGTGTAACTAAGCAAAACAGAATGTACATCAATGCATCTCAATCAAAATGAATGCCAATCGAAACAAGACAGCCCTTATCCACTGACATGGATTTACTTTCCACTTTAAATGACTCATAGGTAATAGGTAACTAGCGTTAGACAGTAAAAACTTCTTTGTGCCTACGTTTATAAACACCTCCATTGAAATTCTCATATCGATCACTCATGTGCAATGCTCGTTCAAACATTACTCTCCTATAATCGCTTTCGAAATTCCTAACTACTCGTTACTTGTACGTTGTTTCTTTTATGATATATATTACCACAGATAGCGTCTACCTTTCGAACCCCCTACTCTCGTCAATACGTTAATACAATTTCCTTTCTACATTTTAAACTTAATTAAATAAAATTCCTTCTTGACCAGGTGGAATTGTATATTAAAGTCTTCAGTACTAAAATGAATACAAATATAATGTGAGAGTGTTTAAGTTTGTAGGAGAACATAATGCATGCGTGTACCAAGATATTCTTTGCGTGTAGGATTGAACACATACACATTATATATACATATGCATCTATTTCATTTTACATATGTCGGTATCGCTGTCGATATGTTTTCATGTGATTACTGTGTGTTATCTACGCCTTTAATTTGCCTTTTAAAATACAGAAAAATGTCATTATATACGCCTGTCCACCCCCGTTTTTTAAACATATTTTGTTATTTGTGATTTTTCGAGTCTTTTTGCTGTCTTAATCAACGCTGTTCTTCAATTTGTCATTTTGTCTAAAGGGTAGAAACAGTTTATAATATGTACAGAAGTTTCAACGCAATATATCCACACACACTCACACACACACACACACACGTGTGTATGTGTATGTGTGTGATAAAACATTCAGAATATTGCAATAAGGTAAGTTTATAATGTTGTAATTAATTAAATCCTGCCCCTCGTATGTAGTTTGTTAATGTGGTTAAAAATTCGGTGTCAAAGCTATATATGACCAGTCAGCAATTTACTAATATATTCAAAATATTTATTTCAATGACAGAATTATTCTATGATCGAGACAAAAGATGTTTCCTATCTGCGATTATATGAAGAGAATTGTTATACGATTATATAATAACGTAGATTTGTGGTCTTATGCAAATGAATAGGAAAAAACAAACAGCAAAAGATACTGTATTAAAAAATCTCATCCCAAAATTTCATACATGTTATACTTCTGGAACAGTCGTAAGTGACATTATTTTCATGATTTCCCAGAGAATTTACCAAAACATGTACACTACATAAGGAAATTATCCATTAGCTTTAGGAATATTTCCGATTTTCTCACTTTGCTAGCCAAATTTTAGATCTAGAATCAAGGAGTATCCCTTTGTTCAGAGAAGTATCATACGTATGAAATTTTAAAATGTATGCACAAAGTTACTGCATGAGCTAGAGTTTTATGTTCCTGTTTTTGTTCCTTATACCATTGCCATTTTCCAATGCTCTGTACAACAAAGTTAGAATGATAGCCTTTCGCTTACTGAACAGCTAACGTGAGTTTATTTACATCAACTATCATAAAAAAAATAAAAATTATAGATAATATAAGAAGATATTACCTTCGTCCTTGTGTCCAAAATATGGAGGTATTCCCAAGGTTTATTGTTGTCAAAAGATATTACCTTTTCCCTTGTGTCCCCAAGGTTTATTGTTGTCAAAACAGTAAAGTTTTATTCACCACACCCAACGGTTTGCCCTAGTCCTGGTTGTATCGACTGAATAGCTTCCCGATTGTAATGTTCTTGTACACATTTATCAGCTGTAAATTCCATAAGCACCTACTCTGCGGGGACGGTTGATTTCCAATGGTTTTAGACGCGGAAATATCCTTGATCTTAAAGTAGGGTTAGTTAGTAAATTGTATCTGGGAGTATAATATGAGGGGTTAAGTCAATTAATACTGTTGTAAAATGATAATTGTCTCCCAACTTCCACTCTTTGGTTTTGACCAGATTGCTTTTTAGTTTAAGATGATAGCACAAAAAATATGCAGACACAAACCGTCTGACGCCTCAGTATTAAGCATCTACATATGACGTGGTGTATTAGACGCACGACGTTTTTAGTAAGGTCACTGAGATTACGCAATTTTATAGATTCCTGATCGCTCAGCTTTCAAATTTCTGATACTACAATAAGACGTACTACCAAGAAACTCCACAAATACATGTATGTTTTCCAAGCTTTTCGCAGCATTTCGATATTATAGAAAGGTCAAAATTTGGAGTTCATTTGTCTTCTATCACCTAAATAAACCGGCAAGTCGAACTATGTTAACAAAGCTAGTTGAATGGGGGTACTCATGAAGGATTAGCTTTGCCATGCCGAACATTTTACTGATTTGGCTTCCTCATTCTTTTGGCGAGCTTGAAAATGTATTTATGTTGATGTCTTATTTACATCTTTATTTTTATACCGAATGGCTTCAGTGGTGAGAGGGCACATCCTCGACCGCGGTCGCAGTCAAAAATTGGTGAGGGCTACCTTTTGCAAAACAATGAACTCCGTCCAACCTCCTCTTCATAACGCTGATATACTAAGACATAGAAGGAAGATTAGTTGTGCAGTTGTTTGGTATTGCTCCTTCTTTACCATTTCTGTAGTATCGGAAATTTCCAGACCTGAGCAAACTGTAACGTCATGGATATTAGTACTGACGTCCATCGTCGCAAAACTACAGTTCAAAGCGATCATGGGTTTTTAGCTAGCATATATTTACCTGCAATTGAGAGAGATAGAGAGAGAAGTGGGGAGGCACTGCAGTTGCCTAGTTTCAACTGTATTCTCAGTGTGTGTGTGTAGTGCAATATATTCATGCTGTATCGGCGGTCAGAAAGGTACGTTGACCCATCAATAATGTTTATTACCTGGTCTGAAAAAGTGATGCTTCTTGTGTTGTGTTTGGAACATGTAACACAAAGGACAAGAATATATATATATATATATATATATATATATATATATATATATATATATATATATATATATATATATATATATTCGCAGCACGGAAGGTTTGCCTGAAATGCCTCAAAAATATTATATTTTTTTATACTCCCCTGTTAGTCTTAAATTAATGTCCTCTTGAGTTTTTGCATCAGTTGACACGTTTTACTTAAAAGACGCAATCTATTTTTCTATTAATCCACATTCTGTAGAACAGTCTGTATCCTGGCCAATAGTTTTGTCACCTTGTAAATACTAATAAAGAAAGTACATATCTGAAATATTATACAAAGTAAGCAATACACCAGAGAAAGTACAGTCAAACCTGCCTTTAGCAGCTACCACCGGGAATTGAGAAAAGTGGCGTCTGTGGACAAATGCTTGAAACAGGTTCCATTCCAAAATATTAAGTATACGAGACCTTGACAAAGCGACCTTTTAAGATTGTTTCATATAGGTGACTTTACATGCAGGTTTCAATAAATATCTGTCATTTTCTTCTATCAAAAGCTATTAACCTATATCGCCAGATTAAAACAAAATCGTTTTAAAACTTATCATGGCAGGTACGATTTTACCCTGCTAACAAATACATATTTTGTAAACGTGCAGTTGCATACAAATAAACTTTATTTCAAAATTTTCCTTGATTTTATGAAATCATTTCATTTGGTAGTCATTCAAAAATTGATCGCCAATAAGTTATCTTTAAACTCAATTTCTTAGCTCAAATCATATCTCGCAAGCAGGCTACTGTAATAAAGGTTGTTTGCATGTGAAAAATGCCTCTGATTGGAGTCATATGTTAGTGGTGTTTCCCAAGGCTCTATATTAAAGCTTCGTTTTATACTGATCTCTTCTGTGAAAATTTTACATTACATGCATCTGGTAAATCTCTGAACGCCATTGAACACAAACTTCAAAATTGATCTCAGCAATATATTTGTTTGGTGTAACTAAGCAAAGTAGAATGTATACATCAATGCATCTAAATCAAAATGAATGACAATAGAAACAAGACAGCGCCTATCCACTTACAGATTTACTTTCCCCTTTAAATGGCTCATAGGTAACTAGCGTTAGGCAGTAAAACGTCTTTGTGTCCACGTTGATAAACACCTCCATTGGAATTCTCATATCGATCACCCATGTGCAATGGTCGTTAAAACATTACTTTCCTATTATCGCTGTCGAAATTCCTACCGCCTCGTTACTTGAACTTTTTTTTTTTAAAAATTATACATATTACAACAGACAGACTACGGCTGTACCATTAGGGAAAATACATTAAATTATAATGTCGAGAATTGACTATACTAAAGAAAAAGGCAGCACATATTACTCTGAAACTAGTTATTTTGACTCCATATGACGTTTGCTCTGACGTCTACAAAAACGTATAGTTTATTTTAAATGATTCGGGACGTATAAGTTTCAAAACAGCCCTTATGCAGATTATATCTCTGACGTAACAGAACAAAGATCACCAAATAGTGACAGTAATCTTAGATCTACCACTAATAATGAATTCCAGATTCCGAGGTCGAAAACTAACCTTTTCAAAATTATTTTACTGTATCAGCGTCTACCTTTTGGAATACCCTACCACAGTCAATACGTTAATAAAATGTCCTTTCTTCATTTAAAACTGCATTAAATAAAATTCCTTCTGGACCAGGTGGACTGATATGTTAAAGTCTCGAGTACTAAAATTTGTGATGTACAGTGCATTATCTACGCCGTTAATTTTTTAAAATACTGACAAAATTTAATTATATGCTCCTCTCAACTCTGTTTTATTAATATATTTTGTTATTTGTGACTTTCCGAGTCTTTTTTCTCAGTCTCAATTAACGCTGCTCTTCAATCTGTCATTTTGTCTAATGAGTAGAAATAGTTTATAATATGTACAGAAACAGAAGATGCTACTCAATCTATCCACACACACACACACAGATATATATATATATATATATATATATATATATATATATATATATATATATATATATATATATATATATAACAATACACGCAGAAAATGCAATAAGGTAAGTTTCTAATATTGTAATTAAATTAAACCTTGCCCCTCTTATGTAGTCTTTTATTGTGGTTAAGAATTATGTGTAAACTCTATACCTGACCAGTCAGCAATTTACTAATATATTCGAGATATTTATTTCAGAAACAAAATTATTCTAAGATGGACAAAATATGTTTCCTTTGTGCGATTGTGTGAAGAGAATTGGTTTACGATTATATAATAACGTAGATTTGTGGTCTTATGCAAATGAATAGGAGGAAAGAACAAACAGCAACGTATATTGTATTAACAAAATATATTCCCTTAATTTCATACATGTGATACTTCTGCAACAGTCGTAAGTGGCATTATTTTCATGATTTCCCAGAGATGATTACCAAAACATGTACACTACATAAGGAAAGTATCCATTAGCTTTTAGGACATTTCCCATTTTCTAACTTTGTTGGCCAAATTTTTGATCTTGAATCAGGGAGTGTCTGGATGTTTAGAGGAGTATCGTACATATGAACTTTTCAAAATGTATGCACAAAGTTACTGTATGAGTTAGAGTTTTATGTTCTTCTTTTTGTTTTTAATTCGATTGTCATTTTCCAGTGTTGTGTACAACAAAGTCAGAATGATAGCTTTTCGTATGATAAACAGCTAACGTGAGACTATTTACATCAGATATCATAACAAAGAGATAAATTATAGATAATATTGAAGATATTACCGTTTCCCTTGTGTCCACCATATGGAGATATCACCAAGGTTTATTGTTCTCAAAAGAGTGCAGTTTTTATTCACCACATCCAACGGTTTACCCTATCCCTGGTTGTATGGATTGAATAGCGTCCCGATTGTAATGTTCTTGTACACACTTATCAGTTGTAAATTCCATAAGAACCTAGTTTGCGGGGACGGTTAATCTTCAACGGCGAAGGACGTGGAAATATCCCGTGATCTTAAAGTAAGGTTCAAGTAGTACGTCGTATCTGGGAGTATAGTATTAGGGTTAAATCAGTCAATACTGTTGTAAAATGATAATTCTCTCGCCATTCCCATTCTTTGGTTTTGACCAGATTTTGTTTTTTAGTTCAAGATAATAGAACATACAAAATATATATGCAGACATACAAACCTTAGAATGCCTTAGCGCTAAACGTCTAGATTTGACCTCTTGAATTAGATAAACAACGTTATTGTTAAGGTCACTTAAATTACGCAATTTTATATATTCCAGATCGCTCAGATCTGAAGTTTCTAATACTGCAATAAGACGCACTACCAAGAAACACCACAACTACATGTATGTTTTCCAAGGTTTTCTGAGAATTTCCACGTTATAGTGAGGTCATAATTTTGAGTTCATTTGTCTTTTACGACCTAAATAAACCAGATAGTCGAGCTTTGTTAACAAAGCTAGTTGAATGGGGGTACTCATGGAAGGATCAGCTTTGCCGAGTCCATCATTTTACTGATTCAGCTTCCCCATTCTTTTGGAGAGCTTGGAAATGTATAGATGTTGATAGGTTTTGTTTACTCTTTTCCTTTAATATTTATTTTTATAGTGAATGGCTTCAAAGGTGAGAGGCACATCCTCGACCGCGGTCGCAGTCAAAAACTGGTGAGTGCTACCTTTTGCAAAACAATGAACTCCGTCCAACCTCCTCTTCATACCGCTGATGTACTAAGAAATAGAAGGAAAATTAGTTGTGCAATCGTGTGGTATTGCGTCTTATTTTAGCAATTATGTAGTATCGGAAATTCCTAGACTTGAGCGATCGGTAAAGTCATCGACCTTAGTTCTAACGTCCAGCGTTAAAGCGATAATGCGTTTTTAGCTAGCATATACCTGACCGCAATTGAGAGAGAGAGAGAGAGAGAGAAGGGGCGGGGATGGGGTGGGGTGGCGGCAGCATTTGAGTAGTTTGAACTGCATTTTCAGTTTGAGTGTTTATTGCAATATATATTCATACTGTATCAGCGGGCAGAGAGGCACGTTAACCCATAGATAATGTTTATTACCTGGTCTGAACGAGTAGTGCTTCTTGTGTTGTGCTCGTAATATGTAGCACCCCAAAACAAGGAAAGAAGATATATATATTTACCTGAAATCACTCAAAAATAATATATTCTGTGATACTGCCCTGTCAGCCTTAAGGTAATGTCCGCAGAAGGACAAAAATGTACTAATACCGAGTCCTCTTGAGCTTTTGCATCAGCTGACAGGTCGTACTTAAAAGACTCAATCTATTTTTCTACTAATGAACATTCTGTAGTACAGTCTGTATCCTGGCCAATAGTTTTGTCACCTTGTAAATACGAATAAAGAAAGTACATGTCTGAAATATTATGTAAATGTAAACAACACACCATAGAAAGTACGGTCAAACCTGCCTTTAGCAGCTACCGCCGGGAAATGAGAAAAGTGGCGTTTGTGAAAAGTGAATACTTAAAACAGGTTTCATTCCAAAATATTAGGTTGACGAGACATTGACAAAGCGACCTTTTAAGATTGTTTAATATAGGTGACTTTACATGCAGGTTTCAATAAGCATCTTTTTCTTGTATCAAAAACTATTAACCTATACAGCCAGATTAAAACAAGATCGCTTTAAAACTTATCATGGCAGGTACAAACTGTCTCGCATAAAAATACATGTTTTGTAAATATGCGGTTGCACAAATCAACTGTTACATATAATAAAAGTCATATTAATTTGCATAAGACAGGTATGTCCTTTAAACAACAAGTGTCAAAAGTTTATCTCCGATACTGTTATGCTTACAAAAAAGTTATAGCTATCCTTTGAGTCCAAAGATCAAATCTATCTATCTTGCACAAATCTGGGGTATGTGCTATTTATATTTACGCCTCCTTTTATACCTTTTTTATATTGTAGTTTTCATTTGTTTGATTGTGTGGAATAGATGTTGGAAAGATATTTCACAAATCTAGTAATTTGCCATGTATTAGGTACAGACGTCATTCATCCTGGATCGTATTCACGGAACGTTTTCGTAGCAGGAATACTATTGTAAAGTGGACCCTCCTCAATGTCTTAATATAGGGAATTCATGGGATATTCTCACTTATATGTGTTTAGTAATTTGAGATAGCAATAAGTCTGAGTATTAGGCATTTGGGTCTTGTTTAGTAGTACGTGGCATGAAAAAACGATCTACGGCTTAGAGATGCAAACTGAAAAATCATATGAATGTGTAGCAAGAACAACGATGCAAATATCAAATTAGAGTCTCGTGAATGGGTTATCGTTAGGTTGATTAGAGGAAAATTATTTGTGGCATTAGATTGTTTAAAATACTTTCGGTTGACAAAAAATGTTGTCTTGAGGTCCGTGGAAAATAGAGGAAACATCGACCTCCAGACAAACTCAAGTAATGGGTTCTACATTGTTTATTTTTTTAGCTCGGTCATGAGGTGCTTGTAGACACCTGGCACATCACATATCTATCTATCTATCTATCTATCTATCTATCTATCTATCTATCTATCTATCTATCTATCTATCTGTTGTGAAATGAGGCTTATAAAGCACGTCTTGACCCTATACTTTAAGGATTTTATGTTTTACCTTTATATTTATTTTATATACATTTTGGAGAATTGTAACATCTTTACGTTTTATATCGCACTATTTCAGGTTTATATTTATTTGCAAGAATTTATCTGCCTACGCGATGTTAAAAGATAATACATACATATATACATATATACATACATACATATAGACATAACGTCAATCAGTAACTTCGTCTATCTGCCTGCCTTATACATTTTTGGCTCATTTCTAGCTAGTTGTTGTATGAAAAGAATACTTTTTTAACATGGATCAACCCTTCCACCTCGCACCCAAGACTTTATTATATGTCGACAGGCTAGGAATTAAATCTTTGCTAAAGATATTTTTTAGATATGTATGTATGTAGTAACTGGCTTTATGGTACAAACTGAAACTATAGTTTAAAAAATGTAAAATGAAGAACTACGCAAAAATGTAAGAAAATAAACCCTTTCAAACAACACCAGCTTTCAGCGCTATACCACCTCATCTTTGCGACGATGCCACTCTACAATAGTAGATTTATAAGTTTGTTTGTGGAGTTTCCATTCCACATATTTTACCAGGTATGACAAACATGTTGATTTATACAATATTTGAAGTCAATATCTGGAATCTTCGATTAAGGAACTGCTGACTGCAGGGCAGCTTTGGCTGTTTTATCTGCCCTTTTATTATTCTCCATACCAATGTGACTTGGCAGCCAACAGTATAGAATATTTCCTGAAGATTGTATGAGCCCATCATGTTTCTGGATTATCTGAATTTATACAGGGATGTATAACTACCATAGGAGGTTCTGATTTCTTTAAATGTACTCTAAAGAAGGAGAGTATTTGTTGAGAGTGTTTTGAACTGAAAAGATCAAATATATTTATTTATTATTGTTATTTTTGTGGTGGGGGTGGAGGCGGGGTACTGAAAACCAATGTATCGATTTTGAAACATATACTTTTGCAGTATTTCCACCACTGAGTTGTTTTGCCTTTTTTTAGAGAAGACTAATTCGTATGCCAACAGGTGGAATAAAGTTTGGTATCTGAGTGTACCAGGTTTCTAAGAGAGAACGAATTCGTGAGGCAAAAGGTGGAGTGAAGTTTGGTTTCTGAGCGTATAAGGTTTGGTATTTGGGCCTAAAGACTACATCATATGGATTAGAAGATAGTTTGGTAGTATACTGAAGAGCAAATTTCGTTCCTCTGAAATAAAGTCATGGTTTGCTTGTCACAACATAGAGCCTTTCGGATGGCGAAGTTCCAATTGCATCCAGACAAAGTCTAAGTCACCGATTGTGGATTGCATCAAGGATCTGGCGGTAAAATTTACAGGGATAGTCAAGATTAGAACTTACCAATGGCCTGTATAACCGGAGTAAGACCGTTCGGTCTAATCCCCAATTCGTGTTTGCCACGACTCGTGTTAAATCCAGTTTTTTGTTTACATTTGTCCATGTCGTATCTAATATGTGAAAGGAAAGTTAGTTTACGGTCGAAAATAAATCCTACATGCTTGGTCTCTTCCACAACAGGGATAAGACAGCCGTAAAGATAAAGCTTTGTATGATCATCGATTCGATATAATCAGTAGAAGTGTATACAAGCAGTTTTAGATTTAGAATATGTGAACCCATTTTCTTGTGCCCATATCTGAACTCAATTTAAGCTTATATGTAGTGTCTGTAGTTGGCGTTCAATAGTTATGCATACACTTTGATCGACAGCATATCAAACAGTCGTCAATATATAATTAGCAGTCAGTTCCTGGATCAAGGCATTTTACTGCAATGTTAATTGTGATGTTGAACTGGGTGATATAGCATTTGCTGCCTTGAGGTACACCCATTTCTGAGGAAAGCTTTCAAAAAGGATGCTTCCTACCTTAACTATGAAATTTCTGACTTTAAATAATTGGAGATAAAGTTAGGTAGACAGCCTCTTAGACCTAGGTTGAATGCGTCATTAATTTTGCTGTACTTTCATTTAGTGTCATAAGCTTTTCCTCAAGTAAAAAAAGAAGGCAATTGCATGTTCGTTCTTTATGAAATCTTCTTTAATAAATGCTGACAAGATGGTCTATTGTGCTTCTCTGGCGTCTGAAACCACACTGAACGTCTAAAGTAGTTTGTTGGATTCGATATACCAGAGGAGTCTATCATTTATCATGCGTTCCATGGTTTTGCAAATACAGCTTGTTAATAATATAGTTGGAAGGATCTGGTTTTTTTTCTCCAGGTTTAGGTACTGGTGTCATCGTTGCTCCTTTCCAAGACTGCGGCAAGTCCCCATTTTCCCAAAGTTGATTGAAAATGTTTAGCAGTGTATTGAGAGCTGTATCAAGTTGATACTGGATATCATCTCCGCCTTCTGAAGTGTCATGGGTTCGATCAAGAGAGTCTTGTGATTCTCAGAGAGCAAAAGCTTTATTGTAATCTTCAGCATTAGCAGATTTCAAAGTTCGAAAAACCTTTTCTTTCAAGTTTCTGATACAGTGGAATTTTTCAGAATAATTCTTTTGTCAGGAATTTTTCTAGAATGTTTTGAGCAATGTATTTGAGATTTATAGCACCGTTGTGACCATTGGATGACCTTTTGCTACATGTTTGATACGGCTGCTTTATCTTTGCCAGTGATTTTTCGTACCATATTCCATACCGATTTGGAAGAGGACAGATTATGCAAAATAGAGAAATAGGATTTCTGTGTTTTCCTCTTGCTCTCTCTAATGGTACCACGAGCTTTAACTCGGCATATACGGTATTTTTATTTTTAGATTTGCAGTTGTTGGATTGGCATTGAAATGTTGAAAGATCTTTTTCCGTTCCCTGTCGGAGCATGCATCATCAAACCATGCTTTATTGACACGTTTAGGAATATCAGACGTTTTGGTATCGTATCCCCAGCAGCATCCTGGAGTATCTTTATAAATAGAGTATTGGATCCACTACTGTCAAATTTGATTCGCAGCGGGATTGAAACGTTTCCCAATTCGCCTTGTTAAAAAAAATTCCCTCTCTCTGCCCTGACCTTGAGATCTGGAAATATTACTTCTTGGAATATCATAAGTAAAAAACAAAGCACTATAAAACAACACATATTTTATCTACGTTACATGACAACCAGTATTGGTCTTTTACATCCCGAAGTATCTATTCTGATTGAAGAATTAATTATCCCATGAACACGTGAAATAGTTCTAACATGCACATGTAACGATCTATTGAAATATAAAGGGTGCCCCACTCTATGATACTGCCTTGTTGAGGAAATACCGGTACGACTTGCACGTGGTTGAGAGGTTCTACACGTATTTGTCTGATAAATTTATTACTGGCAACAAATATTGCTAAACACTTGATTTTGATTAAAACCTCTCTCCCTATATATCGATCTCTGTCTCTGTATGTCTGTCTGTCTCTCTCTCTATCTGTATATATATATATATATATATATATAGTCTTTATGTTTGTGTATAACACGTATAATGAATTAAGAGATTCATAAAAATATCTATAACATATCCAAATCATTTTCAAATATCTATAGCATTAAATTGAAAACCCTCAAAGAAAAAACAATCCAAAATAAATTAAACAGAATAAAGGATCACGAATCAACCATTTATTTTGCTTTCTGTTCATCATACGTAAACAGTTACACACACACACACACACACACACACACACACACACACACACACAAACACATAGATAGATTGACAGAAAGACATCCGAAAGAGAGCGATTAATGATTGGCCGGTCGTTTATTATGTATACAGGTAGAGAAGCTGAGGTTAACTGTAAAATGGCGTCATGCATCTAACTATTCTCCACAGTTGTAAAAGGATTGTATATCTCGTTTTAGGCTTAATTCAGGCAGTAAAAGGAAACAAACATTTGGGATATCCTTCATGATATAGGTTACAAACTGTTTTTAAGCACCATGGATCAGGTACAACTCATAATCGACTAATTTAGATCCTTTTATCTCTCATGTACATGTCTGGTGAAGAAGGTATTAGTTAAATATGGGCAGATTGAGAATATCTAGGAGCTAAGTTAGAGGTATACAGTCAGAGATCACAACTTACAGATGGAGTGTATGATTTATTGGTTGTTTATAACATAACACGATTTCTAAACAACGCAGGAATTACATATCACTCAAGGACTGATCTCCGACATAATGAAATCAATCAACCAGCAGAAACCAGAACAAGGCCTTAATCAAATACTTGAAATTTCTGTAAGAAGCGGGTGTGGTTTTCTACCTTAAATCATATTGAGAGAGAGAGAGGGGGGGGGGAAGGGGAGAGGGGTGCGGGGGTGGGGTGGCGAGACAGTCAAGACAGTATTTGTGTATATAGTGGGTTTAACAGCACAATACTTGGTAAAGAGTGCCGATTAAAAGTTAAACTCTAAGATGTAAAGATTAAAACTTGCAAATCACTTGAGAAAGATAGACACCGTAAGATAATCTCTTAACTGTTAAACCAAGGTCTGAGTCAAATTAAATGACTGATTAATTTATTGTTTTTCAAATTTATTTATTTATTAGGTCCCCGGTCGACGTCCGATAGGAATGAAGTTTTATGTCCCTACGTCTGTCCGTAAGTACAGCAATAATTTGGTTTCTCCAATATAACTTTGGAAATTGTTGGATTAAACCAAATTGTGGTATGCAGCTATATATTGATAAGACCTCGAATAAGCTGGATTTTCAGCTTTCTCTGTTATTATTTACAGAAGTTATGGCCAAGTATTGCCTATCCTCCGTATTTTTCGTTTCCACAGCTTAACATTCACACTTACTGTTAAACTTCAACCAAATTTGGCATGCAGCTTTATGTTTACGAAACCTTGAATAAGTTTGATTTCCAGCTTTTACGACATCATATACAAGAGTTATGCCCCTTGTTAGCCCGTCCTCCCGACTGTCGTTTCCGCAGCATAACTTTACCAAGGTTTCTTAGATTTGAATCAAGTTTAATATGCGGCATTATATTAATCAGACATTGACTGAGTTGATTTCCAGCATTGCACAATATTATTTATAAGAGTTATCCCGCGGCCGCCGCCGACTCTCTGTCCTCCTGTCTTTGATATCCGAAACACAAGTTAACAAAGATTTTCGATTTTAAAACAGATTTGACATTGCTTGCTATACAGATATGACCTTGAATGAGTGTTATTTCCAGCGTTCTACACTATCATTTATATGAGTATTGACCTCTGAGTGCCTGCACTCCTTTGGTTTCAGCAGCATAACTTTACAAAAGAATCTTGGATTTCAACCAAATTTATCATGCACCTTAATATCGAGAAGACCTTGAACGAGTTAGATTTCTAGTATTCGACGTCATCACTTAGAGACGTTACGTCTCCTGACTGCTCTGTCTCTTAACACAAGTTCCCCAGTTTAATGCCCCTCTGAGCAAATTGTAGCGAGCGGAGCCATTTGCGATGCTCTCATCGCTAATAGCGCTACTTTATGTATCTATTTCCGCACTGAATGTCTTGTTGGTTTGCTTGGTGTTTTACTGAGCTGTAAATCATGAAGGTTATGTCGCAACTAGGCAAATAAAGTGCTTTGCCTAAGGACACACAACGATAGGCGGATATGTGCTGATTCGATGGGGCAAATCGAAACTGTACCTCAACGCCTTAACCACTGAGCCACAACGGCTCCAAATATCATGCCTCCGTCTGTCCATTTGATATCACCTTCTTGTTAATTGTATCTCCTGTTTGCATCCTTTTATTCACAACAGATTTTCCACCTGGGCAGGAGGAGGAGAAATCGAAGATCTCTTGTGTTTCATGGGTCGAAGATACCACATATTAAGTTCACGGTTTCATTTAACAGCACATGAATACATGCAAAGTTATATCGGAGCAAGGTAGTTGGGGTAAAGTATTTTTATATCACGATGACCGACATTGACTGGTCTGTGGAGGGTTCGAATTCTTACCCTTCTGGTCTCGAGTCCGGCACTCTAACGACTGGCAACTGATGAGGAAAAAGCAGTACTCGTCGGAGGCGAGACAAAAGTTGTAATTTTGTTGTAAAAAAAATTATCTGGAGATCATTATAGACTAAAATGGCGGGGTATTGTAAAGGCTTATAATTTGTTCCTTGCAAGTTTTATTCTTATTATTATTATTCTTTTTCTTTTCAAGAATGTATGCAGTGATATTCAGTCACACACAAATCTCATTTTGCATTGTTTACGTACAAGACACAAGAGTGCATGAATATATCTATATGTACCATGTCCTTTTTTTTAAACCACTGCATAATCCTGTGGGTGTGTTTGGACTCAAATATATCTTGTCATACATTTGTGAGTGATCAGATTCTGCAATATTAGGGTTGTGTTCCGTGTCGCCTTCACCGGCAAAAGATTTCAGCACAGCCATAGCAGTTTTGAAACACTGATTTGCGTCATGAAATTGAACATCAATAATAACATTGATGCTTCTACATATCGGTGGCTAGTTTAGATACCTGTTCAAACTGTATCAGATGTTTTCTAATGATGAGGTTTTGTACATATCTCCATTACTTCAGCGAGCATCCACGTAAGAATGGCTTAGACTCTCTAATCCAATCTTGCGTCATCAAACGTTTCAAAGACTGTATGTTTTTGTTTCTCGTATAAATAACTTCGCAATGTATTAGCAGGCTTTTAGTTTCCCTTTTGGGTATTTTCAGGGACACTTTGGATCTCTTCTCCAGAATTTCCTCTTTTGAACGGGAGGCAAATCCTATTGCAATATTGACAAAGCATACAATATTTTCTACAGTTATTTCCCGTGGACGTAATATTGCTGTGACGTCACAATATAATATTTATTTTTGCTTATTTAAACATATTCAAAATTATTACAGATATTTCGAAAACAATATATCTAATAATCAATTTATAAATTTCGAATCGATAGAATGGAGAAGGCCATTTTCTGTAATTATTTACGCCGTTGCCATTGACGCTATTCTTACATCACGTGAATATGTCATGTGCTTTTCATGCACCGCATCCAAAATTCCGTACACCCCGTTAAAACTGCAAATACCGTATCCTATGCATTGGCTATTGACCAGTCAAATACCTTGACACTTCTCTAAGAGGTAATAATACTAGTTACAGAAAGCTGTTTATATTTGTGCTTTAAGTCCTGTTTTATAATTGTCCCACTATCTTTGGAGTCAAAGTGGGATCCCGCGCACACATACGTATTTTTTTTTCTGATGATCTTAATGGAGGCAAATGCATACTATTTATATTTTTTAATCATGTAGATGACTACAGTCATTTTATATCCAAATCCCAAGACCAAGGCAAGATGTTTTGTTTAATAATAACCATTATAAACAGACACCGATAGTTTGGCACATCACGGAACTCAAATATTGATCAGTTCACTTCAAATCAGGAGTTCAGAGTAATCATACACGTCCGTAATAATTTATATATGGTACAGCTAAAGGCAATATCTTGAACAAAATATTAGGCAAACATATGCCATTTAATGTGCAAATCAGTTGAAGGTGTAATTTGTCTTACACAACCAACCTGCATACCTCATCCTTGGTGATATGAACTCGTCTTTGTTTGTAGTCATGGGTTAAAATATCGTTATTGACTTAAATTTATGTTTCACAGATTCATGTATTTGGAATTACACTAATCATCACTACATTTAAATAATTAGACGATGTTTTTTTTTTCTTCAAACAAAGGTAGATGAAAAACATAGCTCAGGAACTGATCTGGTAAGTTTACAACTCTGAGACTGAGTTTCCATCCAGAAACACAAAAAAAGTATTTTTAAAAAGTAAATCTTTGTATGATCAGATGACACAATATCTCAGGCTCAAACCTGGCCTTAGGAAAAGAGTGAAATTCTTAAGCATATGACAATAAAATAGACCGAGAGCCCTCTATCTTGGAATTCCAGCTAGACAGATAAGGATAGTACTGTCCATTTCCAAGCCTGATTGTGCGACACATAAATTATGTGCGGAGGAAAATAAAAGCGTTTTTAATCTTTTCTCCATTTAGGCAACACAATATTAAATACGTAGCAGTCTGATCATCCATCTTCAATTTCACACAGCAGTTGTTCCAATCCAGCGTGAATTTTTCAACTAACCGTCTCTTTTAGCCAGCTACGCACACCATCTTTCGAGTGTGTTGACACTTTTAGACCTTACACAAACTCTCTGACTCCCGATATGTAGGCCAAATTTGGCAACTTATGTCACATCGCTCCTTTCATACATGGTACTTCTACAATACTTTGTATATATCGACCTGGTTTCGATAATATGCATTAGTTTGAAGTATCCGTGCAGCATAATCTTGAAACCGGATCAGTGGTTGCCAATGTTTGTAGACGTATTGTAACATGCACAGGGGTTCCTCTACCGAGCGAATCTAACACCTGCGTGAGATTGGGCTGGAAGTCCCTTGTTTTCACCTATTTCCAAGGACGTCCCGAAAAAATTCTTTGTCAACTGGAAGTTCTCGTAACGCGCCAAGACTAGAAACAATTTGTCTCTAATCAATAAATTAATGACCACAATGTCACAACTATAACTTCACAATTGCATGGCTTTTCCTTGTTATCACGCCGTGGCATGAAGCACATAACACAATTCAAACACCCAATACAGGCAACTATTTTCCGATTCCATCACTGGGTCAATACAAACAACAGTCTGAACTGCGTTTCACACGTGTACTTCCACCAACTGCTACAATGAAAGGCATCTCCAAACAAAGGGATGACCTCTTTCCAATTATTCCATGGCACAAAACAGTAGTTCCCGTCCGAATACCTCCAAACGAAAGGCACAATTAATCAACACTTCTGAATCAAGATAGGAACTACTTGGCTCCATACCCACTTATGCTAGTCTGACCCCATCTCAAAGTACGAAACTAATCCACGCCACTGCAAAGTCTCTCAAAAACTGTAAGTATGACGTCTGTTCCTAGAAATTGGCTAATTACTCGGGGTGGGAAATATTTTCCCAACACCGACTTCCCATAATCAAACAACTAATCACTAAAATCTAACGAACCTATAAATGGAGACGTAAATACAAATGGAACATACCTAAATATTTATTACAGTATCATTATTGGACTGATCGACGTGACGTCAGTTGCCAAAATTGGCGGCGGAGGGGGGGGGGGGGCGGTGAAGGGAACTCAGAGGGCATTTGCAAAATTTTGAAATGTCTGAAAACTTAGACGACGGCTTGGGTAGCTGACTAAAAAGGGTGAGTTATCGAAATATTCATACTGGATTGGAATGTAAGACGGATGATCATGCTGCCTGCATATTTAACATGTTGCTTCCTAAATGGGGGTAAGCTCTTAAAAAATGTGCCGTAAAAAAAAAAAAAAAGAAAAAAAAAAAACGGAAAAATTGTATTTTACTGCGCACATGATTTATAAGCATCACGCCCGGTATTGGAAATGGACAGAAATAACCAAACAATTAAACGATTTCCAAGACATAGGAAATTTGGTCTAGCAATAACATAGATCAAAATCCTTCTGCTATCCATATATGCGTATTTTTGGAATATAGAACACCAGAATGCATTGATCACATGGCAGTGGGTAAATATGCACACTTCCGTTCCTAATCGAACAGTTAGGATAGATATATTAAAATTAAACTGTGCAAGTAGCCTTACCTTGATATGTATACCTTTAGTTGAAGACCTTGAATTTTTTTTTTTTTCACAGAAAACTAAGTTCACACGAAACGTAGCTGAATTTTTTTTTTTCACAGAAAACTAAGTTCACACAAAACGTAGCATTAAATGGAGCAGCAACACCCGCAACTGGGGGAATTGGGGGTGGCCCAGTGGGGTCTCAAAATTCCCATCAAACAACTTTTCTTATTGTGAGGGGGCCCAAGAATTAAATTTTGTGGAGGAGGGGGGGGGGAGCAGAATTTCTTGTTACGCCACTGGTAACATTTTGTCATATGATTCAATATATTCGTATTACTACGATTTCTGGAAAAGTCTTTCCTAATCTCGAAACATGTTTATACTATAAATAGATTATAGCCAATATGGGTTCCTGCTTTGTCTAGTGCAAATTTACAAATTGTGTACATTTGTTCACCATTTTATACTATAAAATAAAATATAAACCGTGTTATTGCTATATGAAGGTATGCAAACACCGGGAGCGCCATCTTTGTTCACATGTTCCACTGCAATCTCCTATTGTTCCAGTTCCCATATCCAAAAAGATATCATATTTATATATCCAATCAGTGACGTTTGCTAACTCAGGATAAATCAGGTACGCCCGACAAACGTTGTCTCCAGAGAATATTATCAAAGGTTTCCTGTGTAAGCAAATAAAGAGAAAAAAAAAATAAATGGAAATTTTACAAATCAAATCGGATACTTGGGTACAGACACATCAAATATACCGTAGTTCTTGACTCAAATTACATGTACAATATGCATAATATACAGCAGTGATACAACCTCATTATAGGGGAGTTTAAGTTATGGTTGAATTTCGTGTGAAATAAAGATATGACAGTGACATGTGTATAACGTATTATATCGCTAATCTGATCTTTGTTTTACAATAATCTTCAAACATATTTATATCAATAAATGTTAGCTACTGTAACAGGCAACAGTTTAGGCGATAAAGTAACCTTGAGTAGGTGGAATTTTCAGTGTGTGAGAGAAAAAAAAAGTATTTCGATTGCAAACTCTATACTTCATACAACGGAAAAGAACCCACAGCCCTAGAGACACCATGTACATACTTCAAACCCGCACTGTTCAGTGTTTCCTTGTATTGATGGCACCTGCAACTAAGAATATACGGTATTACACTATAATGATTGCATTTGTACAGTTTCTTGCTTTGAATTTAATATGACATCATGAAGTACAAGATGCTTTTTTAAGCTCTTGTCGCATCGTGTGTGTTTTTTATTAAAACGTCTTTGCATATGCCAGTGCTAGTTGTGACAAGTTCATGAATATTCTAATCAATTATTGTGGTGTTATATACACCTAACTTGTATGTGATGAAGGTCCTGTTGGACGTTATCCATCCATTTTCTCAGAAGAAAATAAAACTTTATCGAGTATGATTTGGTGGCAAACGTCTCAGGTGTGATGGGTTCGTATCACATTTTACACGATAAGAAAAAGGGTGTGGGGTAGGGGTGGGGAGGGTGGGGTGGGGTGTCATCAGAGTCTGTTGCTGTTATTTTTTGACTTTTTTAATGGTTTAATTTCAGATCAATCAGCAAAATTAAATATTTAATTCATCAGTCAATAAGAGCTTTTCTGTACAAAGAGAACAAATAATGCATTTTCACACAGATATTATCGTCATCCTGATTGTTATATTGACTAAAAAGTGTTGCCTTGTATTTCCTTGTCTAAACTCATGCATGTGATATATGGGTGTTATATATGTGCACAACCACATCTCCTTATGACTAGATTATTTTTTCCTTGTGCGATAGTTTACGCATTCTTTATACTATTAACTCATTCTTCTCTGTGATACAGGTATCAGAACACGGATATGGTTAGTCACAACATATCTAACACAGCACGAGGCAAATTATCTGTAGGTAAAACATTTCATGTGACAGAATCAATATGAATATAAGTGAGGCGTTGATATATGCTCCGTATCACGTAAATGAAAAAGCGTTAATTTTATAAAGTTTTGATGACAACTAGAACAATGAGCATGCCAAGTACCATGTAAATGTTAAACCCGTACACCTGTTAAGTAACGCACAGGTTGACCACATTTGATAATACTTCTTTCTGTAAGTTTTAGATTGCTGGTTGCGTTTGTGGACTTGAGAGCGGAAATTATATTTGTACGGGTTTTCTAGAGATTGAAAAAATATTACACAAATCATATTTTGTTTCTTATATATATATAATGATGCGACGCTAGAAAACGTCTCTTCAGGAGTAAACTTTGCATTTTGAGTCTTCGCGTATGTCAATAAAACATTCTTTCCCTTATATAATGCAGTTTTTTTTTTCTTCATGCAAATATTATGAATATAAGCAGAGAAGCAATTGTTTAGATGCATACCAAAAACAGTGTTAAAACGTTAAAACATTTCTTGTATTACGTCAGTTTCTACGACATATTGTCCAAAGGGGCGATTTCTCAGGTATTCCAGAGCCTTCTCTCTCTCTCTCTCTCTCTCTCTCTCTCTCTCTCTCTCTCTCTCTCTCTCTCTCTCTCTCTCTCTCTCTCTCTATATATATATATATATATATATATATATATATATATATATATATATATAGACACACATTCGTCTTTGCGTATTAGCAGTTAATTGGAAAGAGAAATATTAAGCATCTGAATGTCGTTTTGGGTAAAACTGAGCAAAAGGGGTATCTCAGATCTCTCTCTATTTATATATATATATATATATATATATATATATATATATATATATATATATATATATATATATATATATGAAGTCATTTATATACTCCTCGCAAAGAAATATTGTAGCTATTGTAATGAAGCAAAATATTCTAATATCATGGCGTACTTGTTTGTTCATTATATGCTAATTCAAGAAAAGGTTATGTACCAAGTAGATACTGCAGAAAACCCAGTATCGTTTCCTTAATTGAACTTTTGAATTCTTTAAATGCGGGTACCACTAGGAGATTAGGCATTTTAGATTAAAAAGCTCTCAAACAATGGAGTAATACTGTATATACTCTAAACTAAATATTGCATGCATTTTCCTTTCAATACTTCTTGAAGAATGGGGTCCTTATGAGGAAATGGAGACCACCTGAGGTACCCGCTGGTGACGAGTGGTCAGTTATTTATCAAATTGTAGTTCCTAGATCATATTGTCAGGAAATACGTAGTCCAGCCCATGGAACGTCGTTGTCTGGTCATTTAGGAGTTAATAAGTCATATCACAAGATCTTAAATCATTTTTACTGGCCGAAACTTAAAAGTGATGTTTCTAATTTTTGTAGATCTTGTCATACTTGTCAAATGGTAGGAAAACCCAATTAGAAGATACCCAAAGCTCATCTGTCACCTATTCCTGCGTTTGATGAACCATTTAGTAGAATAATGGTAGATTGTGTCGGCCCTTTACCTAAGATCAAGTTAGGCAACCAATTCTTGTTGACGATTATGTGTGCGTCCACAAGATTTCCAGAAGCTATTTCTTTACGGAATATCAAAGCTAAGACCATAGTGAAAGCTTTGGTCAAGTTTTTCACATTATTTTGTCTCCCTACGTATGTTCAATCTGATCAGGGATCTAATTTCATATCTGGTATATTAAAGCAGGTCTTTATTGAATTAGGAATCCAACAGTTTAGATCCTCTGCCTACCACCCTCAGAGTCAAGGTGCTTTGGAAAGGTTCCATTAGACTTTAAAAAGTATGATTAAGTCATATTGTTATGAAACAGAGAAAGAGTGGGATGAAGATGTGCAATTGTTGTTGTTTGCTGCAAGGGAGTTGGTGCAAGAGTCTCTATGATTTAGTCCTTTTGAATCGTGTTCGGACACTCTATCCGGGGTCTATTAAAATTGTTGAAAGAAAGACTTCTTTCTACTGAAGAGTCAGAATTAAATCTTCTGGACTATGTCTCCAAATTTAAAAATAGATTGGCAAAACTTGCGAGGTGGCAAGAACTAATCTTAAATCTGTGCAGTCGAAAATGAAATTGAGGTATGACAAACAAGCAAAAGATAGGAGTTTTCAGCCAGGTGATAGAGTTTTGGCTCTGTTACCCATACCCCAAAATCCTCTTCAGGCTAAGTATTTTGGCTCCTATACCATTGACAAGAAAGTGAGTGATTTAAATTACATTATTAATACTCCTGGGAGGAGAAAGCAGAAACAACTTTGCCACATTAATATGTTGAAACAATATGTAGGCAGAGATGGCCATATAAATTATCCAATTAATTTAGTAGTACTTGTCCCAGACATACAACATCTGCATGAAGATGAAAAATCGGATAGTGATGATTTCGAAGTGACCAATCTTCTTAATTCGGAAATTCTGGACAATATGGACCAGAAACTTTCACATCTACTGCCGCCTGAGATTAACGAACTGAAACAGCTGATAAAAGGATACGAACATTTATTTCCAGATATTCCCACACGAACAAATAAGATTTTCCATGATGTCGAAATAGTGAATTCAACGCCTATAAAGCAACATCCTTTTAGGATGAATCCTCTCAAACAAGACTCTCTGAAGAAAGAAATTCAGTATTTACTGGGAAAAGACTTTATCGAACCAAGTAAAAGTGACTGGAGTTCACCTTGTATTTTAGTGCCTAAAACATATAAGACTTTCCGTATGTGTACTGATTAGTGAAGAGTAAATAGTGTCACCAAGACAGATTCATTTCCAAATTCCTAGAATTGATGATTGTATTGACAGGATTGTAAATGCCAAATATGTCACCAAGTTTGACCTATTGAAGGGATTCTACCAAATTCTGCTTACGGAGAGAGCAAAAGAAATTTCTGCATTCGTGACTCCAGATGGACTTTACCAATACAAAGTCATGCCATTTGGGATGAAGGGTTCCCCAAGTTCTTTCCAACGTTTGATGAATATGATAACATCTGGAACAAGAAATTGTGATGCCTACATCGATGACGTCATCATATACAACGACACATGGAAGGACCACATGGAAATGTATTAAGAAGTTCTTCAAAAGGCTCAGCGAAGCAAATCTGACAATCAATTTGAATAAAAGTGACTTTTGCCGTGCTTGTGTTACCTTTTTAGGACATGTTGTGGGACATGGACAAATAAAACCAATAGAAGTTAAGGTTATGGCTATTTCTGAGTTCCCTGTGCCTCTCAGTAAGAAGCAGCTGATGCGATTTTTGGGTATGGCTGGTTATTATCGGAAATTTTGTTCCAATTTTTCCATGATAGCTGAACCCCTGACCAATTTGCCTAGTAAGAAGACCAAGTTTCACAAATGTCAGGAGGCTTTTGATAAGTTAAAAGCCATACTCAAAAGTGCACCAGTTCTGTCAGCTCCAGATTTTAATCAATCTTTCAAAACTGAAAATTGTTGGTACATAAGCACATTAGTGTTCTCATTAAGAATACTTTGGATAACTTCCGGATTAGTGAATTCTATAGAACAATTTAGGACTAATTAAGGAAATTCTACACTGTAAGTTATTTTTAATTCTTTCACTTTGTTTGTTTAAAATATTTTATATTTTAGGAAATTAAATTTGTATTTTAAAAATTGCGAAAGCTTGTTTGAGTCTTTCTTTCTTTTGTTACATTTTAACCCCTAGTGGGAACAAATGTGTCACTTTTTTTCAGATGACACTGCATTGATAGCCTGATATGTAAATTGTTGCTAAACCCACTCTGGTATTGTAGAAATATTACGATGCAGAGAGAGAGAGAGAGAGAGAGAGAGAGAGAGAGAGAGAGAGAGAGAGAGAGAGAGAGAGAGATTTACGTATGTAGTTACTTTCGCCATATCTGACCGTCCAGAATATCTTCAGTTCATTTGAAAAGTACCCGTCTGTAATAATATATTCAAACCACAACAGCTGACTTTGAGCGTGACCTACAACCATTAAATAGCAGATATTGTGTAGATATTAATGATGCTTACTTGTCATCAGCGAAAGCGGCCATATTTTGTACCACAATCTCAATCACTACCACGGTGACTACTACTACTACTACTACAATGATGATGACGATTTTATAGTCATTCCGTTGTGATGTAAAAGTATTATTTCTTACATATATACATATATACATACATAAATACATACATATACACACATCTATGCATATAGAAACACGTCTTTTTATCTAACAGTATATAATTACATTGAATATGAACTGAAATATGCATGCATGTTTTGTGTTTATGGAACAGAATTATGTTTGAATTTGTACATATGGGTTGTATATAAAATGACCTGAAATACGCGTGTATGTTTCCTGTATGTGAAATACAAATATCTTTTACATTCTTTATATTTATTTTTTTCTAGGTAAAGATAAAACTTCGAATTTAAAGTACATATTAAATGTTTCTTTGCCCTCCATGTGACAATATCAAGATGATTTTTCCATTCATATCCTTCCATTTGATTCGGTGATAAAACCACGAGTGGTCGTCCCTGTCGTGCATGGCATCAGACGTACCTCGAGCTTAACTGTTGAAAATTCAGATCCATGCCTTCTAATTTGTATAAATATGGTTGGATGTAAAGGGAATCGGATGGAAACGATTTGCACCGGTTATGAGCTTCTCCGTAACCGAAATTTCCCGAAGTTTGTTACACAATATCCTATTTGCGTACCTTTTTTATTTTGTTACTAGATAATAGCCAGCTACACATGTTTGAACCACGTGAATCTTACCATTCGATAGTAGAAGTGATTTTAGCGGTCAAAATGTCTGCGTACTCATGAAAAACGAGGAAATCTCAACACAGGCGATCACTGGTGATAAAGAAGCGGACCGGATTGACGCACGTGGCTTTCAACGAGGAGGGAAACACAGATTTAAAAAATGCTGTTCTAAAGCATCCATTATTTGATTAAACAGAAATGCAACAGCGCATTTACATATTTTCGACCGTTTCCAAGTCCTTAATTATCTAATATTTATTTCCAGGTAATTCATTTATTGCCTTGAAGTTCAAAAATATTTTTTTTTGTTGTTTACCGAATAATGCTTTCTAATAAACAAAATGTTCATGGAAAGATAAAAAGGAAAATTCAAAACAATTGCATTTTGCGCCCATACGAACAAACAACGGACGAATTCAGTTCAAGAGAAATAGGGGACGCAGGTTCTTTGACATAAAAAACCAAAATTGTACCCTATAAATATTATGCCGCATTGTAGTTGAAGCCGGACACAGACATATAACTGAAGAAAGCAATAACTTTGTTTACTTCACTGCAGAAAGGAGATTGCTAGCATAATCTTTTAACTTTCAATGGGCTAATCCATGAAGAATTTACCGGATGTGCACAAATAGTACCGTCTACTGGTATCCGTCTAAACGAAATACCTGTGTGTGTGTGTGTCTGTGTGTGTGAGAGTGTGTCTGTGTGTAATTTTACATATCGTATACAAGAGCAATAAATATCACAAATTAAAATAAAAAATACTAGACTAGTAAGGCTTGGGAGAGTCTATATATTCATGAAACATTTTTAGACCACTCATATTTATGCTTTTTTACGGGATGCCAGAACATTAAAAATGAAAACTTTAAAAATATAGAACAATAATACATGGGGGTGGGTCAAAATCCATAAAAAATAATTGACCACTCACATTTGTTTTGTATCACCATAAACAATTAAAATTTAAAAATTACTCGAGGATATTATTTCTCAAATGAAACAAATTACTATATCAGCAAGATTATAAAAACAATTGATCGAAAACATGATAAAAATTTTGTTTAATACTAATCATTAATAATAGCACAAAGCTACAGTTTTCAGAGGGGTGATACAAGTATTTCACGATTTACACATTAAAGCATCAACGGTAATATCTAGATATGATATGTACTTGTTTGCAAGGTTAGACGTCATAATAGTGAGATCCAAATTAGTCGTGTTAAAGAATAACATTCAGGAGAATAAAACTGTTAGTTTGTTGATTTCAAACAACAGAAAAACTATACTACAATAGCAAATTTACAAAAACTCGTAAATATTACCAGGTCAATTTATAAAGAAAAGCAGAGATATAATTTACGAAGAACAAATTTAGATTTAAAACAATATATTTTGACTCAATATATTAAGTAGCCGTAGCAGAGTTAAGTATATAATTAAATTTTTCTTTCTTCATTACGATTTCCAACAATCTGATTGGCCAGGCCCTTTTGAACTTCTTTTGTTTATACCTGTTTGAACCGAAAACAATTTTATAATAATTGAGCCCCGCCCACTGGCACTTCTTTTTCCGACATTCGCATAGAATTGTGTTCAGTATTAACAAAGTACACTGACGTAATGTTGGTTTACATCAACAACGAGGGCAATAGCAGGATCTGACATTTCAAATATTCTGCCAAGTTACATTCTGACCTGTATATTTTAACAATGTTACATCTAGTAGGGCTAATATTGCGTCGATTATTCGAGTAGGACTGAATGATTGATTTCGCCTAGCGATTAGACAAACTTTTCCTTTTAGGTCTATACAGTAGGCGTATTTCCATATTTTGAAACAACTTGGACCTAAACTAAAATTTCAAAGACGTTTACATTCTCTTCAGTTGTAATTCCAATGTAGATTTTGACAGTTTGCACTTTGCCGTACTCACCCATGAAAACAGTGGAAGCTGTCCTTTACTGTAGTCGAAAAGTTGTAGGAACAAAATCAGCTGAAGCTAAAGGAAGCTTTGGGATTTAAAGAGATGGTAATCGTGTATTTGGAATGAATTTAATATGGATAGAGCATGATATACCAGAGAAGTTAGACATAAACTGGATGAATCGAATTGGTGAATTCTAGACCAGATGTTTCAAATAGTAAGTCAAGTCATTGCTATTTTCGTGTGTGCAGACTCTCTCTCTCTCTCTCTCTCTCTCTCTCTCTCTCTCTCTCTCTCTCTCTCTCTCTCTCTCTCTCTCTCATACACACACATGAAGTTACTTGCACACAAACGCACATTTCCATGAATACAGTCGATGAAAGATACATTGGTCTAAATTGTATTTGGCCGCTTCATTTGGCATTTGTCGAGGACACCCGTGATTGCATAGCGTTTTTTCGGTTCATACTTCAATGAACGTAAAAAAAAAAAAAATGGTCAATCCTTAAATGAATTGCAAAACTTGACATATATCTGAAATTATTTATAGGGTTGGGAGGAATGAAGAAACGTTGCATATTGCTGAAAATAAAAGTAACAGTCTAAGACGGTCGTCATGTGGACTTGCTGATAACACATAGAGACAGTTTTATCAAGCATCATGTATTCTCTGGATATTTGTATACCGCTTCAAATGATCGACAACGAACAGTATTTAAGACATTTTTACTACGATTCTCACGGTCAAGGTACCTATACAAATATCAGTCAGCTCTGGGTTAAGGTACCTATACAAATATCAGTCAGCTCCGGGAACAATATTAAACTGGACAAAATAAAATAAAACACGCTGAATTTAAGAATTACTAATTGAACCTACATCCAAGCGACAACATTTCCCTAAAATAGTGTGAGTTAGTCACAAGGATGACTAGAAACAGTCAGACATAGTAGATATGCAAGTATATGAAAAAGACAACAATTGTACCAATGGATTTGTACATTGATACAGCTTTCCTTACAATACGTTTGGGGTGAAACAGTGAAAATAAACTTGACAAATGAAGTATACGATGCTTTTAGAGAACTATTCAAAGAGCGAAAACTTCGAAAGATACAGTTTGATGAAGGCAGAGAGAAGGCAGATAGTTTTACAACAAAATGTTAGATTTGCTGGAAAAGGAAAACATTCAATACTTTTCAACTTCCTGAAATAAAAGAGGATCTGTAGTGTATAGTTTTAACAGAACCCTAAATAAAAGAGGATCTGTAGTGTATAGTTTTAACAGAACCCTAAATAAAAGAGGATCTGTAGTGTATAGTTTTAACAGAACCCTAAATAAAAGAGGATCTGCAGAGGATAGTTTTAACAGAACCCTAAATAAAAGAATCTGCAGTGGATAGTTTTAACAGAACCCTAAAGAAAATAATCTGTAGTGTATAGTTTTAACAGAACCCTAAAGAAAAGAATCTGTAGTGTATAGTTTTAACAGAACCCTAAAGAAAAGAATCTGTAGTGTATAGTTTTAACAGAACCCTAAAGAAAAGAATATGTAGTGTATAGTTTTAACAGAACCCTAAAGTAAAGAGGATCTGTAGTGGATCGTTTTAACAGAACCCTAAATAAAAGAGGATCTGTAGTGGATAGTTTTAACAAAACCCTAAAGAAAAGAATCTGTAGTGGATAGTTTTAACAGAACCCTAAAGAAAAGAATGTGTAGTGGATAGTTTTAACAGAACCCTAAATAAAAGAGGATCTGTAGTGGATAGTTTTAACAGAACCCTAAATAAAAGAGGATCTGTAGTGGATAGTTTTAACAAAACCCTAAATAAAAGAATCTGTAGTGTATAGTTTTAACAGAACCCTAAAGAAAAGAGGATCTGTAGTGGATAGTTTTAACAGAACCCTAAAGAAAAGAATGTGAAAATATGTTTAACTCAACATGAAATCATAAAATGTGTATACCTTTTCCAAAACTAACTGAGGGGTAAAGTACCCCTTATCATATTTCAACAGACATGACTCCCTGTGAAGGAAGCAAAGAGGAAACATATCAACTTAGGGATAAATCTATTTGGTCACGTGACAACTGTTATATTTGGAACATTTTAATTGAAAATAGGTGAAACAACATTTTGAAATGAAAAACAGTATGTAAAAGGGTATTTTGTTCAATCTTACCAAGAGATATTTAAAATCAAATAAGTACTTTGAGGCGATCCAGTCGTATCCAAAGTAGGAATACTTGACGGGAGAAGGTATAGAGTGTATGTTTTCACGAACAAGAGTTGCCTATAGGTGACAAACAGGACGACAATGTAATGCCGAAAAGATTTTAGACACATGAAAGGATGACTGGCAGTATTTTCTTGTGAAATGGAATTCACATGATGAATCGTTTAATAGTTGGGAAAAAGCTGAAAGTACTATGCTATTAAATTAATGGTGTGTACAAAAACAAACCTCTCCCCAGGAGAAGATGTACCAAAACTACACCTCTCGCCCGAGACGGAGAAAGCACAATATTTAAATAGCGCTATTAAGGAGCCTGGAAACTTAGAGCTTTTGAAAGATGATGAATTTCTAGAAAGTGATAGATGTGGAAAACAATATATTAAGCTAATGGAGGAAATTAAACATGCATGAGAGTTAAAGATTAGAAGGAACTGGAAAGTACATCCAAAAACATCACAGATAAATAACAAAATTGGTACACATTATGAACGTGATGAGGCGACTACGGTGCAGACAGGGACATAGAAGAATGATAAATCACCTCATAGAAGAAATAAAAAGAGATAACATTCAAAAATATGAAGTTCATTTAAACTGCATCTAAAAGAAAGTTAAAAATGGATACAATGTAAAATACTACACGATAGTTAATGAAATTTGAAACAATTAAGGGCATTGAAAATCACACAAATGTTTATAGCAACCATGGGGACATTTAAACTTCTATCAAATGTTGTACAAAGAAGATATATAAAGTATACAATCAACTATGTATTATTTCCTGGATACACCATGTATAATTATAAAACGTCCATAAAAACTTCACGCAAAAGGAATTGACCAAAATCAGCCGATATGTCGGGAGGTTTTACACCACATGGATGAATTGAAATCCAACCTTTCACAGGGTGTAGACATATAGATTTTGAAGATACAATTGTTCCTATGGAAGAGGCTGCCATCAGCATGAATTTCTCGGTAATTTCAATCGCCAATTAGTAGTAATTAAACTACACAAATATGTGGTGCAATCGATATTTGAGGTACACTCTGTTGTAAACCGTTCAAATTTAATTCAGAAAAAAAACTGATAGAGGAAATGGAAAAACAAAATACAATATACCTGAGATGTTAAGAGGATGTACAATCAGCAGATTAAAATGGAAATACATTTAAGAAAATGAGCAGATTAGAGAGCTAATCAAGAACAAATTGCCTGTGAATGTGAAAAACAGTAACTGGAGGCTCAATGTATTTGCGCAGGAAAAGTCACTTTCACATTACATATTTTAAACTTAAATAATGATATAAAAAACCAGTCTAACAGATAAAGCAAATCGACAGAAAAGAAACAGTTGATACTTACAAAATATATAATCTGATTCTCATGTAAACATTAAACATTCAAAACATTGAAATAATGCAGCGCTGAGTACAATTGTACAGAAATAACAGATTTCAGAGAGAATGCAATGCAAGCAAGGTTGGGTTTTTTTTGGGGGGGGGGATGGGGCTGGGTAGTGGGTTACGGCAAAGACATAACAAAAATAAAAGTACAATGGAAACTATGTTTGAAGATAATCACTTTATTCCAGCCGACGACATGAAAGTTGAAACTGCAGATACTTTGAAGCAGAACAAAGAAAAAACAAAAAAGCACACACACACACAAAAGAAAACAATAACAACAACAAAAAACAACAGCGTTTCCAGGAACGTTGTTTCCCTTTCAGCTTATACAATGTACCGAAAACAGAAAAAAGTGTCATTTTCTTTAAAGATTTTTTAAAATCTCTTAATATCACATAATATTCTGACACTTATTGATTACATACATAAAATATTCTTCAGTAATAATTGTGTTCATCATTATAATCATTACAGTTAACAAGGAGAGAGACGAGGCGTTATGTATTGCCCTAAACGCTGTCATACATTGAACATATCACTAGAAGCAAGCACCTCTCAGCAATTATCCCAGTTTTACCCTCGATTGTATTTATACTGTTTGTGATGCAACGCATTACATTGCCATCTTTTCAGAGCAAGGGAATTAATGCTTTCAATGATATATGATCAAATGCTAGTTATCTCTCTTTGTCTCTGGTACGTTGCTCAAACAGCTTGTATTTTCACAAGATTGATTTTATATTTTTCAGATAGTTTAGTAGATTTGTCTGAACAGTAAAGTAAATCAAGTGTTTGGACATATTTTTTTATTTTTTTATTTTTACGAAAAATGAATATACCATGTCTAATGTACGAGGAGTATTCTCATATGTTGGTGCTACATAGGTTCATCACAAGTCGCCCGAGATACCAAAACAAATAAAAAATAAAACTAACAAAATAACAAAAATAAAATAAATATTACTAGAAAACCCAGAAAAATAAGCAGGAACCACGCCCAAATTACAAACAAAAATTACAACCTTCAAAAAAAATAAAAAAAATAATAAAAACGGGGGAAAAAAAACTATACCCGAAAAAACAGACCAAATAGAATTTTGCATTCCAAACAGAATACATATAATATGAATTTACTATTTTCCTAATCCACAAGGTTCCCTAATCCATGCAGATTATGAGTATAATTTGTGTTTGTTGTTGTTGTTGTTATTGTTGTGTGTGAGGGGGGGGGGAAAGGACACTCACTATTGTTTAAGTCATAGTATGGATGTTCCGACACTATGGATTCAAGATCTGCCTCAAACTTAGTTATATTTTACAACAAACATTCCGGACAGAGCTTCCTTTTTGTGACTTACACACAGTAACCATTTTTCAACAGAATTCAAGGTCATTCAGGGGGGTGAGGTGGGGCGGGGTGTAATAAGATTTGTGACTCTCTGAAATAACGGCTTATATTCACCGCCGAAAAATAAATCCATACACAAAACATTTGAAGCGCAAAAATGGTACAAAACCAACGTGACACGTATATGTAGTGCCAACATTAATAATGCAACATTAAAATAGTACCTCTCTGCACATCCACACACACACACGCGCGCTTTAATGCGACTATGTTGTGTATGTAATCTAGGACAATTGCAAATGGAAACAAATAAGAAAATAAGACAGTCAGCTGAAAGTGTTTTTCATTAAGTTCCGAACGGAACAACTGTTGTTGATACTTTGTATCCATGAAAATGTTCGCTCAGACGGTTGACTGTCTGGTTTATTTTGTTCGACAACTAATTAAGCGTATAATTCAGCCTTATAGTCCCTTATAATTGTTGTCTTTAGATTTAAATTTAAATATGACAATTCCATCGTATTATAATTGTTTCACGTGGTTTTTTAAAACATTCGAAATCTAAAACTATGCCACTCAATAGACTTTAATCACTTTATTGTTTCCTTATAATTGCATAATTCAAATGCAGCCAGAACAAAGGAGGAACACCGCGTAGAGGCAAAGAATTGCATTCCGTTAAAACGATGCGGATTTTAAACTAAATCTTATGTTTTTTTTTAAAAATAGAAATAAAAGAAATATTTTAAAAATAAAAACTACACCCATTCCAAAATCGGTTCTTAACTTTAGCACAGTTTTACAGGTATATCAGTGAATATTATAGGGGTAAACGTATCGCAGTTTTACAGGTATATCAGTGAATAGTATAGGGGTAAACGTATCGCAGTTTTACAGGTATATCAGAGAATATTATAGGGGTAAACGTATCGCAGTTTTACAGGTATATCAGTGTATATTTTAGGGGTAAAAGTATCACAGCTTTAAATCACTAATACTCAGCCATCTTATGTCAGTTGAAACGAATCGAACTTTAAGCTCAGAATAAAAAGTAGGAGGTGAAACATATGAAATAATAAAATAAATTGTAAGGTTTGACTGAGTGCCATGAACCCTCTCTGTGCACGTGTCACACAGCGTGTGTATTCCTATCTATATATTCCGTCTCATTCAACTGGATAATGTATGTTGCTTGGCGGCCAAAGCAACATCTGTTTTTCCAATTTTGAGTCATAAACGGACACACAACTATCACGTCTTTCCTGTCGAGACAGTAATAATGAGTTCAGTCCGATAATATATTCAATACAGAGGACTAACAAGGAGGTTAGGTGTACTAGTGTACAGGCGCTCTGAATCAGTTTTGGAAAAGGAACAAATCAAACATTATTACCTAATAAACAAAATTCTCAAAGTATGATTGGTCAATAGTTAACACATCAAATCCAGTATTGATCTTAAAATGTATTCTATCAGGGTGTAAGAATTCTAGAAAGGTCATACCTACATTTTTTTTTACATAAAAATGCGTACGCAGCATTGTTGGACGAGATGAATCAATGTGACCGTATCTTTGGATTTCACGTGACTTTGATTTCCTGGTGTGTTGTTATACTTATGTGTCTGTAGAGCTGCACCCAAGGCAAATGACTCTGCATTCTGCATCGTGTGTGTATTGACTGAAAGCATGCAATCCTGTTATGTTCTCTAGTAGCACAGAAGAGAGAAATTTTCCCAGAAATAAGACGTGCTTTCTTGCCCTAACACATCATATTCATTCAGAGCGATAGAAATAACAGTGGACGCAAAGGGCATTTTTCAACCAGTCTGCACCAGATTAACCGATGGGTATTCTCATTTGCATATAAATCAAAATACGGTTCAGAATCTGTGTAATTTGAAATAAATACCTGCTAAACATGATGGTATTTGCTTTGTTCGTCAGAAATGACAGAATACCTCCGGTGTGTTGAAAACCGCACCCTTTATGTTCGGGCTTCAACGGCCCTCTTGGAATTCGTCAATCGTTGATACCAGCAAAACATTTATGATTCCTATAATATGATTTACAAGCTCGAGTCACGTGTGAATTGCAATATATAATTGTTTAAAATAAAACACGGAAAACCTCCTCTTCAAAACTTAAAACACAAATATCTAATTTATGATCCAATACATGCAATAAAATTATTATATACTGAAATGAGTTGCTGTGTGAATTTTTCTTTTCCTTTTTTTAGGCGCAAGGGAGGTAACTACCAAAACTAGAACTCTGTTAACAATCGTCTGAATAGCCAACATTTTGGCCCCAAAGTTATATTTATGTGGTAAATCAGTACATGGTAGTTTATCGGGATGTGCAGAATGTTATGACCTAACTGAACCCTTCACTCCTTTTGTCTTCGGCTCAGGGTGTAATTTTCAAAACGGTGTAAAGGGTTCAAGATAATTATAGGCGTAGGGTGTATGGGTTCCTAAAACATGTTTGTAGCGAGAATATCCAACTTACAATTCAGCGGAAATTATGTATTTGTAGAAAATTTAAAAAAAAACAAACACGGCTATCTCTATTTATTTTATTCCTATATTTTATATATGTATCGTATCAATGGTAATTTTGAGAGAGAGAGACAGAGAGAGAGAGAGAGAGAGAGAGAGAGAGAGAGAGAGAGAGAGAGAGAGAGAGATTTAATGATATAAGTATACTCATATGTACGGCGTCTTTTACGACATCAATGAAATGGACACAAATACTATTTAACATTCAAAATGTTAGTAGAAAAATAATGCATAACGACAAAACAAAAACAAAATTATTTAATATTTACTTTTATTTCAAGCACGGTGACCTATGAAGTTTATTCCGCTTTTCAAAAAACTAATACTATTAAAAATATCTCTACAAAATATCTGAAAAACCTGAATTAAAATTAAATACTATGTTGCAAAAGCTTCTCATCAATGGTGAAGTCCCATGCAATCTCACTTATATTGAAAGAAGTGAGTCTTATTACAATGGTACAAACAGTAAAAAACACACACACACACATACTAAATCACTGATATCCTACTTTTGGATTCTGTCGTACTTACTTTGATCCATTTTTCAATATATTTCAATACAAACAATTTCTGGATGTAATAATCTGAGTAGCCTTCTACATTAAGTTGCTAAATTATATAAATTAATCACCATAAATCGATTTCAATGTATCGACGTATGTATGTATCTATGCATGCATGCACGCACGCATTCACACACTTACGTACGTATGCATGCATTTACGTATGTCGGAATCTTTTCCATCTGGTGTAGTTAGTATATTTCAGATAGTCCTTATATTTATCAGTATTTAGTGATATAAGATAAATAAATAAATTGGTGTACGCCGCAATAACAAAACAGCTTTCGAACTAGCCAAACTCTTAGCCAGGGAAACAAAAACCAACTTACATCAACACAAAACAAACAATAATCACAACAGCAGAGAGAAAACATGGACTTTTACATGTTTGAAAGCTTTACATGATAGATATATGTGCAAACAAGAGTTACACTGGAAGCAAGAAAGAAGAAACTCTTTAAAAAACGGTCTTAAAATGAGTTGTTGTTTTTTGTTGTTTTTAGAATAAAAAAATTTAATAACAATAATAACAAATGTTGTGATCTGTGGAATTACGTGTCTATCGTACGGAGAACCAAATTGTTTTGTCCTACTTCAAGGCTATTGATAAGGACGGAAATCATTCGCTGTTTTCCGGCCTAAATTGGCAAGCCAATATCATGGGCCGGTAAGTAGTAGAATCTGTGACTCCCAATTATTTAGTCGTGTAGCGGACTTTGTAGCAGGGAGCATACGAAGCAGATAACCAGACTAATGAGGTCGGTGCATCATGGGAAAATTGTACAGCTATTCCGCACTTTCACTAAGATTAAGAATGGCAGATATGTGCGGTCTCACCGGAAGTGTGACGCTATTGTCAGCGAAGACGAAAATCATGCGTGGTGATAATCAACGTCAACTAAGACCAGATATAGAGGATGTCTATGTTTTTGAGTAGATATTTCCATATATTCGCTACTCGTACCAATACAATGTTTCCACTTTACGAGTAAAATATTTCCGTATATCTACTAAAAAAACGTAGATTTTCTTTGCATTACATATTTTCTTAAAGACAAAAGCCGTCGATTTGCATGGGTTTTCTCCATTCTGTGCCAATGCGATTAACAGCTGCATTACTACATTGATAAAAAGAAGTTCCTAAAGTTCGCATTAAGTTCGGGACAGCGACGTTTTACAAATTTAGCTTGTACATATCATGCTTCCAATTGTGTATTTTGTCAAAATAATGACTATTCGTACGAAAATGAAGACATTTTTATTTTTATAACACATTTCATGCACGGATTGATACTGTTGGGGTGGGGTAACTAGAATAGAAACATATCATAACGGTTGTATCTCGCAGACTTCAATGCGTAACATCTTTAAACACAAGATTTTAATTATTGTTAGTTTACTTGTAAGGAATTTCGTTCTTCAATTTGTTTGTTTCTACATTCAAACGTAAATTTTGTGTGTGGCATTTTCAAGCTTGCAGTGTAGCTCGGTAGCAGACGCTGTATCCAATTTTCGATTGTCACTTAATTTCGGTTTGCGATCAACACTATTCAACATCTGATTTATCCATCGTTTTCAAAAACGATTGTGATGCGAGTTAAAATTGCTTCTTAAAAGTTATATTACTCTATTTAATCACGAGTTATTTTTTTTCCTTCTAAAAATGTGTTGGTTGGTTGTTATTGGTTTAACGCCATTTTTCAGCACATGATAGGCTATACATGGCGGCCGGTATATTTGGTGGAGGAAGAACCCGAGAAAACCCTTGGAAGAACCACCGACCCCCGGGAAGCTACTGGCAAGCTTTCTCACATACCCACGTTGGCTGAGCCCGAGACTCGAACCCCCGAGGACAGAGGTGAGATGTCAGTGATCTCTAAACGAGAGGGCCTTAGACCGCTCGGCCACCCGGGGCCCATAAACATGTGTACCGTTTGTCGTAGAATATTACCGGTATACAGGTATACAATACTGTATGGGTGACACATAGCAACAGGTCAAGTCAGTTTAGTCCCTGACAGTTTCCATGATTCATGTAGAAAAATAATTATTAAAAAAATTGATACTTAAAATCTACATTTTGCTGTTTGGAGTTCGTTTTTAAGCATTTCTTGATGGCACCTCATTGATTGTATAGATGTACACTAGAAGGTCTAGAGCTGATACATTTTAAGATCAGTACAATTGATGTGGAGAGAGAGAGAGAGAGAGAGAGAGAGAGAGAGAGAGAGAGAGAGAGAGAGAGAGAGAGAGAGAGAGAAAGAGAGAGAGAGAGAGAGAAGGAGCAGAAGAGGAAGAAAAATGAAATAGGCCTAAATATGGAAATACGGGTCTGAATAACACACATAAGGGCAGATATACTTCCTAAATGGAAAAAGAAAGTAGTTCCAAAAGTGATATCGCCACTGTGGCGATATCAATTTTCTCCCACTGATACATTTCAATATCTCACTATGATATATTTAATAAAAAGAGGATCTCAAATGGGCGATGATTTAATATTGAATTTATAGAACGAGTTTAATAATTTCCAGTTTTTGCGATTAAACTTGAAACATTGTATGTAAAGTGTACAAACTATGTGATAAACAATAATCTATACTAAAGTTATTATATTCCGGTAAAGCTTGACGTCAAGCAGGCGTGAAAGGAAAATGTGTAATTAGAATGTTGATAATGAATAAGAGATGCTACTACTACTACTAATAATAATGATAATAAATAAATACATAAATTAAAAAAATAATTCCTGTAAATAGTTAGGGTAAATATTGTCGCAAGATTTCTGTACGGGTGATAAACTGTTGCCTGACTGGAATTTTGATAAGATTGTATTGGGAAGGTTGGGTTTTTTTTAAACCAAATTCCCTATGAGTTTTCAGTTGCATTATCCAGTACCGTTCCTTACGTGAGCATTCTTTATCGGTCCACCCCCGGTTAGACTCAACCGGTATCATCTTGAGGAAATCTGTTGAATGTCCCGTTGAATTGTAGTGATGCAGAGTTTCGCGTTGATTTTGTTGTTCTTCTGGTCGTTCATTCGTATCCAATGGCACAACTTTTGCATGTCATGAAATAGATTAAACTTTTGGCTCGACATCCTAACTTCTGATTGATAGTAAAGCTAACTCACGTCGCCGAACACTGGAATGACTTGGTCTCAGGCCAATGTTTGCAGATTAGGCAGCGTTTATCTTTGCAATTGTATGTGTCTGAATCTGTTGTCTGGTCTGAAGTTATATTGGAATGAACCAGATGGTCTTTGAGATTGTTAGGTCTACGATACGTAACCATAGGAATTTCTTGAACGATCGGGAGATTCGATCCAGTGGTAATACTTCCAAATGATCTGGTGTAAGTTTTGGGCATCGGAGTGGATTGTAACTACGAATGGGATGGGTTTGTGGCTTTATCAACGATGACATCATTTGCATAAGAATAACGTCGAATTGTTTATTTACAAAATTAAGGATGTCGTAAATTGCATAACAATGACGACATCTATTTAGTTAAAAACAATCAACGATCACGTATTTTACTCATCAATTGCCTCAAGGCATTTAGTATTTAAAAAATACTTTGAAATAATAATGTACCTATCTGAAGAGCATCCATAACGATCATTGCGAAAGCGCTAGAAGGAATTAAGTATGGACATATTACCGAGTTCCTGTTGTTTTATTCTCAGTCTGATTTTATTTTCTTTAAGTTTTGTTTAAAGTTATGATTTCTCTCCGTTGAAGTATCATTTCATTCTCAAGTAAGTACTACTTTATGCTTGTGTAATACCTCCACCCTACCCGTCTACCTTGACATTAACCTGTCGATCATTATTTCAAGTGATAATAATGGATTCAATTTGTATATAATTACAGTTGTTATGTCTATCACCAACGTTTTTATGTCTTCATCGTGTACCGAGGGAAGTAACAGCACATTCGATTTGAATTGGATACGTACGACTGGCACTCGTGGATATTTGGCGTAAACTACAGCTCCGAGGACATAATAGCGTTATCACTTCAAGGATTTGAAGTTATAGTGGACAGATCTCGGAGATAAGTCTGATGGAAATTCAATAAGACAGGCCGCAGATGGTCAATATAGATTAAGTTAAAAAAAAGAGAGTCGTCAGGTAACGTTACCATTCGGAACTAACTCGACTATTTGTACGAGACAAAAAATATGTAGCGGATGTATCTCGGCGCAGTCATTTACAGAAAGATAATACATTTTCTCCGCAAAATAAAAAAAAACGCAATCTATTTTGACCACCTCAGCTATTTCCACGATTGGATTGACTGTATGAGTGATTGAGAGGTTACGAATTAAAAACATACTTCGATCATTCGTAATTTCTCAGTCAACCCTTGTTTTGTAAGTAGCCATCGACATACATTCAAGGTATGATCCGTAGGATTGACCTTGACCTTTGGAATGGTACCGGTACCTATAACCTGATTCAATTAATATTTCTAGATAAAACAATATTAACTATTTTTCAATTAATGCATGCATACATTTAGATGTGCCTCTCCTACTGATTGACGGACGGATACATGGATGGATATATGTGGTCGGATAATGTGTTTCTTTGGTTGTCAAAGCAACGAGTTGCACATAATTGGGAAATATAAGACACTCACTGCCAAACAGTCTTTCGGGTCAGAGAGAGAGAGAGAGAGAGAGAGAGAGAGAGAGAGAGAGAGGGAGAGAGAGCATTGCAATATTGCACTGTGTTCAGACCTAAAATTGTAAATAAACAATTTAAGAAATAATTTCTTATACCGTAAAATATTTTATTTCACTGATATGATTTATACAGTTGTATAATAATAATAATAATAATAATAGTAATAATAATAATAATAATAATAATAATAATATGTATCTTGAAAAATAATCATTGTAATAATACTGATAGATGATGATAATTATGTACATGTATTTAAATAGTTCTGAGCTGAGTAAATAATCTGCAGTAATAATGTATTATATATGTTAATAGATATTTGAGACTGTCACTTTTCTGACAATCGTATTCTCGAATGGAGGTGCTCTTCATATATTAAACAGTAATTTCTGGTCTTTTTGATGACAACTAAAAGATTTGATTCCAATTTATATATATATATATATATATATATATATATATATATATATATATATATATATATATATATATATATATATATATATATATATATACAATATATATATATACATATATATATTTATATATAGTGCCCTTTGTATACATTTGTTGTAATACAATTTACTCTTCAATGTATCAGATGCGATGACAGTTTGCAACTGGAGACTAGCTAAACGTAGCACTATCTTATCACGGTGGAATAGACATCACCTTCATGCATATTACTGCCTGTCATTATAATATTAAAGCTATTGAATGTCTTTTATTTATTTCATGTAGCTTTATATTTAATGTCCCATAATTCTATTCGTCGATACCATATTGCTATACTAATGCTGGTATGGTTTTCCTATGTACGAGCATTTTACAAGATGTTTCTCATCTGTAACATAATAAATAGTTGAATCTCCAATTTCCAGGTTTACTTATTTATTTTCATCTGTGATAGTTTTTTCAATGTACCAGTGAGCTTTCATGATCTTTATATTTCATTAATTAACATTATATTCTGTTGCGACCATTTTTCAACATTTTCAGAATGAGAGCTTTGTTTTTCTTCTATGGTATCGACATTATTCCTAAAAGTTGACAGTGATACATCATCAGCAAATATATCAGTCTTAGTACAGTCAGTGCCAAAAACCGAAACCATTAATAAAGACGGGAAAGATTAGGTCGCAGTACTGAGACTCGAGGGTCACCGGATAGTCATGGAATTATGGTAAACATTACCAATACAAATTTTATGTGATTTACCTCTCCAATACTACTGAACCAGAAGAGTGTAGTGGCATCAAATTTATAACATTTTAGTACAGATAAAATAATATTACGGTTAACGAGATCGAATGCCTTCTAAAAGTCTAGAAATATTACTCCAGTTACATTTCTCTTAGCAATTTCATGTAAACGAAAACCAAAAACGAAAGTGGAAAAATATATATGCGTACACCTCTTTTGTTACAAACTTTTTTTAAAAAGTGTTTTTGATAGGGCTGGTAGTATAAATATTGGCTTATAATTTCCATGGTTGGTGTACTTAGGAGTAACCTTTGCACACTTCAGTTCATCAGGAACGACACTTGTGTGTATACTTAAACTTATTAAATAAGTGAAAAACATAAGTGTGGGATCAGATATCTAAAAACGTTTTGGTCCTACTTCATCTAGACCTGTATATTTCACAACATTTAAAGTTGACACCAGAGGACAATACGGGCAGCGATCTTTTTGGTAATATTACAAGGTTAGGGCCGCTAGATCTAAGGGCAGATCCAATTGTATGGCCCAGTTCGACACTACTTTGCTCTGGAAAGAAAAGAACATTTTCACTTAAAAGAGCAATCATATAATTTTCAGTCTGATAGGTTTAATTTTACAAATTCATTTAATGTTTCTACATAAAGTTTTTCATTGCCATCAAGCCATGTATATGTCATATAAAATACTTGCTGTGCTAGTCACAAAAAAAAAAACAAGAAAAAAACAAACAAACAAAAAACAAACACGCATCTAAATCTAAAGACAAAATAAAAACAACAACAATATTGAAAGCTTCTTTGGAGTCTTGTGTAGAAGTTTTAGCGTTATCACCACACAATAAATGAGTAGACCTGTATTCTTTCTTACTCATACCAAGATCTCTAAAGTATTTCTTTATTTTGCTAAATATTTGCATATAGTAGTTTTCTTGAGCTTTTTCGATTAAGACCCTATTTCTATTTCTCTTTTTTCTGTACCCATCGTAGTCCTTCATAAACGCATCTTATATCATGACCCTCATAATGGATTGAATGGGGAAATGGAGCCAGCGCGCCCCATCCCCCTTCCGAAATAAAAACACTTAAAATGCAAGAACTTCCCGGGTGGCTGAACGGGTTCCGTACCACCGGCCTCTAGCCTACTTATTTAGGCCAGCACCACCACACATACACAAACGATATTTCTGGCCTGAATGGCAGCTATCGACATATATTCGAGTTATGGTCCGTAGGATGGACCTCGAAGTTGCGAATGTATACAGGTATCATGCACATAATCTGATGCGGTTTCCTGGTTGCCCTCAAAACATGGCTGACAATAAATTATACCTGTTGTTGTTTCATATGGGGGAGAAAGAGCATAGAATGATGTTAGGTGCTCTCAGTTTGTTCATGCATAGGCAGATGCGTACACTACTTATACAGTGGCAATGGTACATGACACACCTTTCAACTGATAGATGATGTTTGGTTACACTACTATACACTGTCACCGGTACATTCAACATTCAACTAATGGATGTAGATTTTTTCAGAATTGAACTTTCATATTTTACAGGATTTATGAAGTCATGAAGCTTGGAAATCAATTACACACCGCATGAACGGCTGTAGCGAAGTCAATTACACACCGCATGAACGGCTGTAGCGAAATCAATTACACACCGCATGAACGGCTGTAGCGAAATCAATTACACACCGGATGAACGGCTGTAGCGAAGTCAATTACACACCGCATGAACGGCTGTAGCGAAGCGAAGAAAAAGCTATAAATAAAACTGAAATAGATAGAGGGAAAAATTTTATTTTTCTCCATTTTGTATGGTGTTGAAATAGCTTATATGACAGAATGTAGTTAGTTGCTCTAGACCTACATCATCTGATTGAATGAACACTGGTAAAACAATTGGAACGATTTTAAAGAAATAGTCGTTGATGAATTGATAACATTATATATTATGTAATATTGCATTTCATAGCTATCATCGGTTAGCAATGAAAAATGTTTGTGTGTGTGTGTGTGTGTGTGTTTTGACGATGTATTGTTTAGCAAAATACCTACTTTGGGGAGGTATTTCTTTGATAGAGAAAAGAAAAGCAACCTTTATTATACTAAAAGAATGCATTATCTCAGCATTGACTAAGATGTACGCAGTCTTCTGTTGCCTTCATAGGTTGTCAATTTTATATAAAGCATGCCTCGCATTTAAATTTTTCATTCTCATGACAGAATAATAAATCCCAGAGAGACTGATTTCATTCGAGGAATGTAATAAATTAATCTAACTTCACTGAAGCCATTTACAGATTAGATGTCTTTCTGCTAATTTTTCTAATTGGAATCTGGTTTCTCATTTCGAAATCTAATATGGGTGAAGGATGATCTTTGTAAAACCTTATGCATCTGTACTTTTAAATTACACAGTGAATAATAAACAGGATCCTACCTTGCATTTTATGGCTACAATAGATGAAAAAGAAATTAGTTAATTTGTCTTAGAAATTGCTAATATCGTACAAACACAATTGAATATTCAATGATAATTTTCCAATGGTAAGCCATCAGTTAATTATACTGTTTCAGATGATGTAACAAAACCTGGTCAATACTATTTCAGATGTCATATTATGTAATTGGCGGGCATCACTACATTTCAATAAACATTTCATCACTGAAACTAGAAAAATATAGACATGTATTGGTTGATAGTGGGGCATATGTTATTCAAACAACAATACGTTGCAGCTATTTAAAACCGTTTATTTAGTTTTGGGGCAATGTTGGAAGAAATTACGTGTAGGATCAAATACACTTTGCAATTTTTTAGGCTGTTGACGTTTAAATGATACATTTTAAATATTAACGTTATTGCATCCTGTGGACATCTAACTAGGATTAGAAATCGTTGGTTCGGTTGTTTTTTTTCCCAAGATACTTGGCAAGTATATTCTATATATGAGGTAATTCCTTGTACAGCTTGGTAGGTGATATAATGATATCATTAGGAACAGACAGCGAAGACGAAAAGAAGATGGATCAACATCTAAAGAGTGACGTCTGCCTACCTGTGTTCTTCTTTTTTTTTGTTCCTTTTTATCTTCTTTTTTTTTTCTTTCTCTTCAGTGGTAAAGTTGACCCTCTTAGTTTTATTTATAACGACAATAAGAAAGAGATCGGCCACGACGTTAAAGAAGAGGCAGCAAAAGAAGGAAATTAAAAGCTAAAGGACGAAACAAAACGATCCTTGAATACAATCCAACCTAGCAATTACAAGTGTATCCGACATCTACTACCAATACTACTACTAGTATTACTACAAATGATGATGATAATAATAATAATAATAATAATAATAATAATAATAATTAAGCTGTGATGATGGAAAGGAGGGTTAAACAAAGAAAGAGTTGTTGTTTGTTATTGTTGTTGTTGATGATGATGATGATGATGATATGGATGAATTATTATCATTATTTTATTATTTGTTGATAGACAATAGTTTCTCTTTGTGCATGTTATACATACATTAAACAGGATAAGGTGAAAAGAAAACAAGAAACTAACAGTTGCTGATATTTCGTGTCTTCGCTCCGCAAGCTTTGAGAAAACGAGGCTGGGTATATAGGTTGCATTATAATGAAGCAAATTTATCAATTTGTCTTAAACCTTCCCTTATCTAGGCAAACATCTGCTTCTGCAAACTTCTATGAGTGGGATAATTTAGGGAAGGAGGTGAGGAGCGGAGATGTATGTCCTGTAGTAATATTAAAGACTTCTTTGCCTTTCATTCTCAAATCTTCCGAAGTTCTCATTTGCACAGAATAAAATTATGAAATTTAAATGGAAACAAATGGTTCAATTTGGATGCGTAATATGTCGCTTATTTTCGTCTGTAATAAACAAAATTCAAGCCAGCTCGTTAAATAAGGCTAAAATTGAAGCACATCATTGTACTAAGGGCTGCTTTTTATCCTTTTTATGCGAATTATGTGTGGTTTTTTATATTAAAAACTTCCAATGGTGAGTACATGCGTGTATGTACAGACAATGTTGACAAGTGTCGACTAATGATATTGACGATATGGGGTTTGGGCAAATGTAATTTTGACCAGTTTTCCTGTATTATTGAAAACTAGAGATTTGTTTACAATGTCGGTTCTTGCACACACACACACACAATTTGAAGTTTAATTGTCTAAGAACTATTCCATATTTCTTTGTCAACATTCATGCACACACACACACACAGACACACACACACACACACACACACACACACACATTCAGAGAACATGATTTACCAGAAAGTTTATCGCTGTATGTGCCGTTTCCTCATCGCAATCACATTCCTTATCCAACTTCCGTTCCAATTCTTAAGATTCTTAAAAAAAATATGTATATATAGTTATTGCGAGACAAAGACATTTTTTAACCTAAATTATTTCATATGCAACTTGTATTTATTTATGTTTTCTTTTGTGCAAAATAATCCGTGATTTTAGCGCATTGTATGAGAAAACTGCACATTTGTTTATTTGACAAACATGAATGAATTAATTGATTTATTTTGTGTTAAATCGAGCTGTTTCCATAATTTCAGCAACTCAACGCTCCGCCTGTATTCACACCTTTGCATGCTCTGACTGAACTAGTGATTCTTACCAGACGCCGGTATTAAACGGGACTACGTATGTGACAATTTGACTAACATAACAAAGGCGAAGGTAAATGGGTTACACGTAGAAACAAACACACTGTTATAAAGACGACATGAACTGAGATATAGAGAATCTCAAATTGGTAATAATTTAATACTGAATTTATGAAACGAATTACAATTTACCGTTTTTGCGAGCTTTGGCAAGCAAAACCTGGAAATTGTTCAACGAGTATCATAAATGCAATATTAAGTCATGACCCATTTGAGATTATGTTTATCAAATAGATTTTATGTTAGTGAAAGTGTCTAGATAGAAAGAAGAACGAATGATTTTCAGCATTTCATTTAATTCTGGCTCAGACGCTGCACCTTTCAATTATTGCGCTTGAAAAAATAGTTGCAGATACGAGTTGAAGCAATATTGCTCAATTCGATGAACAGTAACATTTAGAAATAGATGTTTTACAAATCATAATTCAAAGAGCAACCATCCTTCCATATCAATAGAACATTTGACATGGACAATGTAATTTTTCACAACTGGATCTCCGAAGGAACTTACAGTGTGATGTCAAATAGTTCACTCGGGTAAGGTCAGCTGGAGTAGTTAATGCGTCATACACATGGATTTCGATGATACTGTTGAAACGGTTTCCATCGAAACGTGCGTCGATTCAACCATGGACATTCACCACAGATGAAGTATTGGATACGGCAGAATAAATAGCATTTAAGTTGTTGGATATTCGTTTGAAGAGATGACTACTAGATGCAGAAATTGTACTAAAACGATTGTTGAGAGGTGGGTTTATTTACTCCAATAGGTTGACATTTAAACTATTCTTGTCCGGTGGTGGGTTGCAAGATCCATACAGCGCAGTAACAGCAATGTAAATTGGACTGTATGTCAGCCAGGCGTTTATCTTATTAGAATTTGTACGTTCGTGTTGGAAAGCGTAATGGATCTTTTTGGTTCTCCCACATTTTCAGTTTAACTAGGCGAAGCGGGATTACTCATTTTCTAGTTTTAGTTTGTCATTCGGAGAATTATATGTGGGGTAAATGGGCCATATTCCAACATTTGTAACCACTACTGTGCGTTTTTGTAATAGTCGCCAGTTTGTTCCTAATGTCCATGCGGCTGCCGATTGGAAAGACGGTCGCCATATTGTTAATAGTAACAGTAAAATCAAGTAGTTTCAGAAGGAGAGCTAAGGAAAATTCTCACGGTCGCAACCAATCAGTAATGAGAAAACTGCGCAAGGATTTCGTGCGCTTATTTGGACCAATCAGATTCACAGAAAGTGATATATTAAGGTGTACACACATACACACACACCAACATACACACACACACACACATATATATATATATATATATATATATATATATATATATATATATATATATCTCTATGTAAAGTATACCAACTATATGATTAATCGATGTTGCCAGGAATAGATATATGTCTTTCTCTCACAGTATTTTTCATGCCAACGTAAATATAACACCAAATTAAGAGCTTGAGCATGTAGCGTTGATTTAAGGTTGTCCGTTTTTTGTAATATCAACACTTACTGCGCAGTTCAAATAATATGATATTTACGTTATGACGTCATCGTAGCGCTCGATAGGAGCACGCTCTGGACTTTCTGACAATGATCGGAAATGTACTCAAAACACTACAGTAGCCACTATGGATCATACATGTATCTTGTTAAGCAAATGCTGTCATGCTAACGTCACACACCATCATAGCGTTCATTACGGGAGCTCGCCTGAGATGACTTATTCTTTGCTGAAACACTCCGAAGTTTTCTTTTCAGGCGTGAACTCACTAGAGAACTTTATTTTACCTGACTCGTGCAAATTATGCCACGAAGGTATCATAATGCTTTTCACATGGTTCTATGTTGCCAAGTGTGCTTTAGCTTGCAGCAGAGTTCTCTGCCATTTTCCGCCAATATCCCCATTTGTACGCTCTATTGCTCCATTGAAGTGTTTCAGATGTGGATTTTGGTAGAAATGTTACTTGATGTTCCGACTGTGGTAGAACACTAGAAAAGATTGGAAGTAAAATGACGTTGCGCTGACTATTGTCTCTTCATAATCAAAATATAAATTCTTATACAATTGTAATAATCTTTGTAACAGTTATGTGAATGAAAATTATAAAGTCAGCGAAAAGTATAGGAAACCTGTGGAAATCTGTAGCTATTACGACCTGCCGTAAATCAGCTGCACAGGCTTTCTGTTGCAGAAATCCGATGTGATCTCAAAAGTTGCATCATATTGAAGTATTTCACTCATCAACATACTTTTTCTTTGTGTAATTTATAAGACGAGTATATGATCTTCAAACTGTGCAAATTTGATTAATATGTAATTACTCATTCAGTTATTGTTTTACAGACAATTAGTGAAGTGCATTTCGACCCATACTTTCCGTGTAATAAACCTTACATGAGGATGGATTTTTATCTAAGAGTAGCGCAAGAAAATGCACTTCAACCTTTAAATCTTGACGTGATATTAGATTGGTTGGACTCTTAAAAGTTAAATTGTACCACATTCTACAAGCAACCATTCTAATAAAAATATATTTTTGATTTATTTTTGTTGGTGTTAACGGCAGTTTTAACACATAATAATCTATATATCATGCCGATAAAATGGGAGTTCAGTGCCTTTCCCAAGGACACACTGAAGTAGTCGATTTGGGCTGGCCTGTGTGGGTATCAAATCTAAATATTGTATTCATCATATGTGCATTAACAACATCTCGCTATATCAATAGGAGCTTAGTGATTCCAAGGAAGTATTCAGACAAAATCTGCCCAAATTACCAACCTCCACGATTCGAGTTAGATAGAGTGTGAAGAACTTGATATGTGATAAATTACCCACCTCCACGATTCGAGTTAGATAGAGTGGAAAGAACTTGATAGGTGATAAATTACCTAACTCCACGATTCGAGTTAGATAGAGTGTGAAGAACTTGATAGGTGATTTAATGCTGTCATGAAACCTTATTAGACATGAAATAGGATAAAAATCAAAAAAGCTTTTTAGTTACAGGACATAAAGTTCAAGGGCTAAAATAATAAAACTCTTGGCAAGTCAGTATAATTTCTTTGTTTGAATATTTATTCCCACAGAAGCAAAAGGAGATGACAAAGTTTTGGGGAGGGGGCATGGGATCATTGCTGTACAAATATAGGAAATATGGGGCTGCATCAAGTTACGACGGCAATAAAAAAATGCAAAATCGTTTATAGTTACTGCAAGAATTTTCCTTTACTTAAGACATAAACAAATTATATCGTCTGGGAAGTGCAGGGAGCGACAGAAGGGGAAGGGGATACATCTGAGAATTTATAACGTATATATTGTATTTTTTATTTTTTTCATTGTCTACTAACTTCACAAAATGTGATTAAATATATTCATATACAATTGCCATCTTTTCTAAAAATTATCACAGTTACATTCAATACACGCATAATAGTTTTCAGTCCGATATTTAAAGTTGAGAATTTTCTTAAAATGAATAATATGTTGGTACATTGTTATTAAATCCCTTATATTTTGTCGTGAACATAAGCCTTGCCATCGATCAGCTGAAACGTCATCTGACAACTACATGAGCACATCAAGAAGAATTGCATCTTAGCATATATACGGTAACTAAAACCTCACTCTTATTTTGATCAGAAATATAGTTAGCAAAATATTTGGTAAAAGTGGTACGATAGAAGCATTATGTAAACACTGCGTGACTCATTCCAAAGTTTTCATATCAGATACACAATCTGGTATGATTTATCGCAGTCCGAAGAGTTGACTCTGGAGAGAAAAATGCTTTGAGATTGGTAAGTAGGTCGAAATCATTTTGCACCTTTATCAGTATTCTAGCTATATACGTTAAGCTTACGGAATGTTATGGGTCTCCGCAGTAGAAGTTATTATACGAACACGGAGCGGTATTTTGCGTTATATGATTTTTTGTACTTTGTTGTTAGCTGTAGTTACAACGTTCGTTTCCATTATTAGACAGCTCTAAAAAGTAACAGGTTTGATTGCCTCGACAAATTCTTATATGTTTTTTTTTTAAGGACCAAATGTTGTTTTTTTTTTTCGTTTTCGGTTGTCTATAAATTTGTCTTCGTTTAACTCGATACAACGTTACATTTTCCCAAATAGATCTAGTTAAGAGAAATCATTTTTTTTCTCAAATTCTTGAGGGAAATGTGATTTTCTGGGACCGATAATTAGTAGATTTTTTCAACAGCGTTGAAATTTACAAATATGGGCTCGAATTATTTCCTTAATGACCAATGCTAAATAAAGAACTTTAGTTTGCATACACATCTTAATAACTAATTTTAGACTAGCATTGAACATCATACGATTTCAAAAGTTCCATATATCTCTCCACTTTTCGTGGGTGTGACAATCCTGGAAACACTCATGCACATCAAGTTGTTATTTAAGTAAAACTTTCTGAAAATGCATTCTGAGATTACACAATTGCATTAGTCTTTAAAACGTTTCTTCATTATGTTATAGTATGTTTCTGGGATTGCTTATTATTGACACGCACTCTGCATGTAATTATGGTCTATTTCCTCTTGACTGTAAGGCTCATTTGTGGTCATTTGTATTAAAAAAAATAAACTTAATCATTTGTATTCCAAAAATAAACTCAATCATGTGGTGTTTCCGCGATTGAAGAAATGCGGGTGGTACAGTCTTTACATTAATCTCCATTATTATTTGGCATACTTGCTTGTCCGTATACCAGAAAATCTTCAACGCAACCTTAAATAATCAGAATTTGCTAGTTCTTAATGTTCACGTGAACATGACATTTCTAAATTTAATTCATGCAATTATTAAATTGCAAATAAGTTTTTATATATATATATATATTGTTGTAAATAGTACCAATTAATTTTGTCCTAAGATAAACTTTAGCTTCCTTCACCAAGTTAGACAGAAAAGTTTAATATTAAAGGCATGTAAATAGTTAATTTCTGTCGTCAGAAGTCTGTATAATAGCTAATGAGCTAATATTATTTAAGCTTTTCATGATACAAACCGACCTTAAATAACGTTTATATACGTTTGTGTTAATTTCAATGTCTACCTAGATATGGAGAAGTAAAACTTCTTGAATTTACTTGCAAGTGATTTCCGCTCAGCTCACAATTCAATTGTTTTATCGTTACCCCCCCCCCCCCCGACACACACACACACAAAAAAGCGTCTCAGGGTAGGGAATCCTTACATCTAACGATAACAGAAAAAGCATGAATGGCAGAATGAAATTAGGTGAATACCTATGCGAAAATTCTGACGCTGATAAAATAGATCGTGTTTTTATAGCATACATCTTCATACACTATTGAGAGTGCGAAAGATAAGGGTTGTCATTTTAATAGAAAAATCATGTAAATTTACAGATACAAAAGTACATGCATAAAGATATAAACAGCTAGATATCATCAATCCACTCGTCTATCCATTTACATATCCCTATCCCTCCCTTCCTCCCTCCTCCCTCTCTCTCTGTATATCTCTCTTAATATTCAACTTTACAATTTATTTTAAGTCGATTGCACAAGTTGTTCTAACGTTTGCAAACACGATCTCGACGGTTCAAATTGATTGACTTATGTTGGAGCAAACCGAAGAACTCTGAGGAAACCACCGACCTTTATCTATCTATCTATCTATCTATTTGTCTGTATATCTGTCTATCTATCTCTCTGTAAAAACACTTGCATCTCCTCTCTTTGAACATAGGGTTAAGATTAAAGATTATTGACATATTTTGACCCTGGCACAAATTTCTTTTCACACATCGTCTGGAATTAATGTAGTAACAGAGTAACCTTTAATCTGATTTGAACGGATAAAGGAAAACTTGTGATCGAATCTTTGTTTCTTTGTTGTTGTTTTACCTCAGATCTATAAGTTGTCATTCTGTTATATTTATATCTCAGGACAGACTGTGTATGGCAAAGCGAACAGAGATGCTGGGATTATACCAGACATGTATAATCATCATCATCACAATACTAATAATGTTTTTTTTTAATGAAGGTAACACAGTTTATACCATTCTTTCATTAGGCCCTAAATAACAGACATAGAAATAGACAAATATAAAGACAATATAGCTGAAAAGAATAGAACATGTATACAGAGTTAATTGCAGGTAACAAGTCACGTAAAATGTTAAATTAAGGATGCACAGAACACGCTCATGCATTCATAAAATATATGGTTTTAGTCGTTAATCAAAAACACGTATAACGGATGAATGACGACTTGTGGTTGGTAGTTGATAATTAAAAACACGTATAACGGATGAAGGATGACTGGTTGGTAGTTGATTCTACTGAACTGAAGCTGAGTGAAAGTTCTTTTAAACAATTCTTTTGGGGGTTGATTTTATATAATGATCTCTGCTGGCAACATTTCTTAGCTGGTATGGATTGGATTCATTCGGATAATTTAGATATTTCAAATATGTCGGCGCTTCTTCACAGAGACATTCATAAATAAGTAGAACCTTTTGATACTAAACTCTGTTGTGATTTTCATCCATTTCAGTACTTTGTAAAGTGAATATGTTAATGCAAGATGGTCAGTATCAATAACAATAATGGCTGCTGTTTAAGCATTAAATGAGACTTAAGTCATTTCTAGTGTAGTTTCCACGAACTACATAGTCATCAGGGCAAACTATAACCATTGTAGAACAGTGTTCTAGAGTTAAGGTTGAGAATTTCTTAAGTTTGGATAGCAAGTGAACACGGGAAGAGATTGTTGAACATATGTGATCAGTGTGAATAGCCCATAGTAGATAATGATCAATTTTAGCTCTAAGTTACTTCTTACATTGAGATTTTTCTATCATTTCTGAGTTAATTCTTAGAGATAAGTATTGATTTTGACTTGAAATTCTTTGCCTACTTACAACTAATACAGATTTGGTTTTGTTACAGATAATGAACGTATAATTGTTTCTGTACAATGGTCTATTCCATCCAAGTCATGAACGTATAATTGTTTATGTACAATGGTCTATTCCATCCAAGTCATGAACGTATAATTGTTTATGTACAATGGTCTATTCCATCCAAGTCATGAACGTATAATTGTTTATGTACAATGGTCTATTCCATCCAAGTCATGAACGTATAATTGTTTATGTACAATGGTCTATTCCATCAAAGTCATTTTGTATATTTGTTTGGCACATCAGAGACAGATTTCTTTGATAGTCATCATCAATATACATATCAGTTTGAGGATGCTGGATATGAAGCAGAACATTACTTATCAATGATATGAAAAGAAGGGGGTCTAGTATTGAACTTTGTAGAACCCCATGCTTCACAGTTTCAGGTTTAGATTTAAATTTCATATTTGTAATTGTTGCTGTCTATTATCTACATAAGGCTTAACGAATTTAATCTACTGTTACCACAACTATATATCTTAAGATTCTTTTGGCACGGAATTTTGTGATAAACAACAGCAAAGGCCTTGAAAGGTAAATAATACAACTCGTTCAGATTGTTCTTATTCACTTCTTTCAGCCACTGTTCAGTTATACGTACAACGGTAGTTTGACAGTAAGGTTAAAGTCTAAAAGAAGATGTAGAGTGATGTAAATAATACAGTTTGGACAGAACATCATGGGTCTGCCTTGGAATATGCTTTTAGGTTAATTTGGACAGTATTAGCACAAAAGAGATTGGTCTGTAATTCATTGCAGAAGTTTTGCTGCCATTAATGTATATTGCTGTAACTTTAAAATAGTTCCATTTTGTGGACAATTTCTGATATTAATTCATATGTTGGAAATATCAGTTTGGGAGATAACTTTAACATGTGCACAGCGGTTCAAAATTCTGGGTCCAAATGTATCAATACTTCGAATTTAAAACAAGTTCATATATCTTGTAAAGGTCTATTGTGGAATTCTTGATCTTCATTATCGTTGCTTGTTGCAACAGCAAATAATATATTAAAGTTTTGTTCAATATATCCAAAGTCATTTCTGAGATTATCTACTAAGAAAATAAAATAGACACTAAATTCAGTAGCAACTGCACTATCCTTAGTTATTTTCATTTCATTACCAAGTACAAGTACACATTCGTTTGAATCATTTGAATGTAACTTTTAACACAGTTCCACAGTGTGTTGTCTTTTGTTTAATATATATATATATATATATATATATATATATATATATATATATATATATATATATATATATATATATATATATGTGTGTGTGTGTGTGTGTGTGTGTGTGTGTGTGTCGGTGAAAGCTTAAAAAGTTGGAATAACTGTTATCATTAATTTCGCTGAGGCATTTTGCAATCAAGATATATTTGTTAAGGATATACAGGTAGATGGCCATACAATGTTGAGGAAAAATCGCATGTCAGATGGAGGTGGAGGGTGGGTGGTCCCTACAATTGGACACTTGTCCTTATAGGTAAAAGACCAAGTCAAAATTGACAAAATGGAAACCATGTGCCTTGGAATAAAGCCAACGATTCAACACATATAAATCCTTCTTGTTATACTTTGTTTACCGCCAAAAAAGATGAAATGTAAGCACGATTGGACGTTTGGAGACGAATTAAAACTGTCTTCGACATTGAACTCTGATATATGTTTGATGGGGGCCATCGACATAGTTAATTTAGCTACACACAGACCTCATCGAAAAAATGGTTAAATGAAACGTATGTGTATGACCTTATTGAGCTAATACAAGAACTGCAAGAATCTAAAATGAGGGAAAACTGTTCGAGATCTTTTCGATGCTCCTTTCTCTTGCGTGGAATCTGAAGACGAGTTTGAGTTTGCACTGATTTTATGATGTAATTTAAAACTCCGCTTTAGCTACGCATGCCCCTTCAATAATTAAACAAGTAAAAATAAAACAGATTGAGAGTTGAAAGATAAATATCACAACCTAGACTATGTGGAATAATTGCAAAAAACGACAACTAATGTTTGGTTTGCTTTTGCGACACAGCAACACACGAAAGTTATTTAGGATTCAAACCCGCTTCCTTTCGGTTGCGAGTCTGGCATGCTAACCACTAAGCCACGGTTGGACAAGAAAGAAAGAAAGAAAAAAATAAAGAAAGATAGAATGAAAGAATTAAGCGTGGCCGGTAACCCCGTGTGATAACGTATTTAATAACTCGATTTGAAACCCAAATACTACAGTGGGTGTTGTAAAAAATAAATATGCACATATGCACCTGGTCTAAAACGTCTGTGCCTGAAGATGAGAGTGCTGACAAAAAAATAGTTCAGATAAAAATGGTTGAAAATAAAATAGTTCGCATATGAAAATACACTCAGTGCTTTTCAAATGAATAAGTATAGCAAGCAACTATATGTGAGAATTAAATGACGATGATTAATACAGCCTACTACAACAGAACGCTGGAAAAAGTGCAAAAGAAAAAGAGTAAGATTATAAATAATTATTGAGATTGTGTGTTATATGCTTATTGTAACGGTAATAATACAATTTTCTTACAAACGCCGATGAACACGATGTGTCTTCTCTCTTGACAATTGTTGTTTATTGTGAAAAGTAAAAATCTTTAAAAAGCGAACTATGCCAGAATATTTTAATCAAAATATATAACTAAACTCAAAGCACGCTTCTGCCACAATCTACTACTTTCAAAAGGTGATATGTAGACCCTAATTTAGAACTTATATATTTACATAAGCCTTTTGGATTTCATTGGATATTAAAGGAAGGAAATATCAAAATTGGTTTGATAGGTATGACATATTTTCAAGAACATTTGGTCCTTGGAGGGGGCGCAAAGGAAATTATATTTCTGGCTTTAGCGGACAGTTCCGGAAAAACCTGTCAGATGGTAATTGAATCAAAGCAGGAAGTAGATGTTAGACGTTGATCAACCGGAGAATGTGATCCTTATCATCATGCAAAGGTTATTTGCATCGAATGGAACGTTATTGTCACCAGGCGATATTAAAATTCATCCATCAACTAATTATATGTTTTGAAAGACTTTAATATGAATTCAATAACTCTGTGTGTGTGTGTGTGTGTGTGTAAGTTTTGTTGATGTAAATTGTTATCATCTGTCCTTAAAATATATCTCTGTTCGAAAATGTTTTGTTTTGTTATTTGAATATGGTTTTGTGTATTTATGTTTCCTCAATAGAGACTGTAATATAAGTTTTTCTTTCTCGGGCTTGTCACGGCCTGAATGCTGCTTTCGGACGATTTGTTTCCGACCTAAATCAGGTTTTACCTAAACAAAAGACGTATGATAGACGCAATGCAAAAAGACAAAATAATCATCTGAATAAAATGCATGTGTAAAATCTGGGGAATATAAACCTCGTTTTCACGACCACCACGTTACTAAGTGTAATGTTTCTAATTTTAGTCCGCAAAAACCGGGGTTTCCCCCAAAACACCAAGCAATCAAAACTGGATGACCTGGGTGGATTTGTTCAGGAAGATATTTATTAGCTACATGGAACACGCTTATAAATGTTAATTTAAATTTGGCTTTAAGAAGGAATGCGGTTTAGTTTTTTTTCGTCTCACTGCAATAGATACAAATACTAAAAACTCAAGAAACCATGTGCAGCCTCTAAATATTTCAATATTCTTGTATACCGAGGCCGGTTCCATTTATACTGAGGTGTACTGTTGTAGGTTGCAGATTTGTTGTCCTCTTTTTCTGATAATCAATTGAAGAGACACATGTCTCTGTCAATAAACAAATGAATCTAATCACTCTAAGCCAACAAAGCAGTGAATTACTTAATAATGGGGATCTAAGTTTGTCATTAGAATATATCAAATCAAATTCTATCAAGGGCGACACTGCGTTGTCCCATACACAGAAAAACGCACAGTACTTGTTTGACGTAGCAAATTTTCAAAGACGAAGCCCTCCTTCTCGTCTATAAATATGACATACTTGAATAATAATATTCGGTATATATAACATACAGGAATAATAAAAAATGACAATATAGTGGAACTTCATTAAAAATTCCAGCAGGAAAGTAACTATTTACAGTATTTATTACATACGGTGTACTTTCTATCTTTCGTACTTTTTATTATTCAGTTCTAATTACTAGCCTATTATTAGGTTTCCAATCATTTTGTTGTTAGCTGGTTTCATTTTGCAAATATTTGCAGTTCAATAGATATATTTAAAAAAGCACCTGAATGCACTTAATTTTACAGTCAGTATTTGGTCAAGCGGCTGAAAATGACGGTGAAACATTATGGAAAAGAAGGAGAATGCAATCAAGAACGATCACCACTCTTTCATTTTCAGAACTCGAGCGGCTTATTAATGGAATCAAGACCTTATGATTAAACTGACATGTTCTTTAGTCCAGTTCCATCAGAAAATGAATGTGTGTCCTAAATATTCAGTTTTTGAAAGACATTAATCTAGATTCATAGACGAATGACGTTATGGTAATACATTGTAACCCTGATCCTTTCCCTTAATTGACCAATAACATAACCGAGATACCAGCGCCTTCACACTAGCATACAATATTTTGTAAAAACATTTATTTTTGAAAAATTAGCATTTAAAAAAAGTCAAATTTCCGGTTGACAGTGAAATCTACGGGGAAAACATAATGTGTATGTTACCAATTGAATTTATATATTTTATTTAGTGTATCCACGTGTCTAACCAGTGGCGGTAAGGTGGGGGGGGGAGGGTTCGGGGAGGGGGTCAATTGCCCCCAATCGCCAGGCGAGGATGGGCGCCGTCAGGAGCTTTTTTCTTTTTTCCAGCTAAAATTTTCATAGTATTACACCTAACCTTAGTGTAACGGGGGCTTAGATGGGAGGGGATGGAGGTTGGCAACTGACCTAAAAACTATTAGCAACTGTTCTCTGTGGCAAGGTAGGGGCGCTTTTAAAGAACAATGCTCCCCGGGGGCCTCAGTGGGGGAGCCACTAAAGAACATTGCCCCTGGGCGCCTCGAACCCTCGCGCCGCCACTGTGTCTAACCGTTAGGGCGGCAAGCGCTCTTATAGTCAGACAAGCAAGCACAGCAGGTGGCAGTGAGAAGTGGTAACTCAATTGGTAGAAAGTCGGATTCGTTATACAAGCGTCCCTGGTCAATACCAGCCCAAACTGGCCTTGATCGGCTGCTTCAAGTTTGGCTTTATGAAGGCAGTTTCTCGGCATGAGATATTCAATAATGTGTTGAAAGTGCCGTTAAACACCAAGTCACATTATTCAACGGTTCATATGATGAATGGGATAAGATTTGGGTAGTGGTCGATTGCAGTCCCCAGTAAACAGCAACTGAATGACAGCGGATGGTAGACAGGCGGAGTTTGGAGATTCATCATTTATGTGGTGATAGCTTGAATTTAGCTCAGGATGTGTTTCTGTTTGTCTGTCTCTCTCTCTCTGTCTCTGTCTCTGTCTCTGTCTCTCTCTCTCTCTCTCTATATATATATATATATATATATATATATATATATATGTGTGTGTGTGTGTGTGTGTTCTCGCTCTGCTTCTACCTGTTCCGCTTCCTCCTTTATACTCCCATTTGGAAAACTCAGAATTGGAGATTTTCATTTGTTAATTTTGCATGTAGTCGATGGAAAAAAGGCGAGATGGAGAAAACAACCAGCTAGTTAATCGATCAAAAAAGTCAACATGACAGCACCGAGAAAGTACTTATTCTCAGAAAACACACAAACAAGACGAAAATTTGACGGCCCATAATAAACGTATCGCCACACACTTCTGTCAAGAATGATTAGGCCCCTCATCGATCCAATAGCTAGCAGTATAAATATTTGCATGGGTCTGAAAAAAAATAATCGCCTATATGTTTCCGACTTGAAACACCGTTTCAATTTAATCTGAACTTTATTCTTTTCAAACATTTTTTAAGTCCTAAAATGAAGGTTTGGCAATCGTTCTCAATTTCATTTTCGTATCTTCTGTCATGTTTCGTATCTTCTGTCATGCTTTGCTGTCATTTAAGGTAGGTTTATGAAGAAAGGGTATGTTGTTCGTACAAAGGCTTCCAGATAAACATAATCAGTCATTATTTTTGTAATATCAGTGAAATCGTTGCAATATACAGCTAGAAGTACGTGTTTGTAAAAAATATCCCTGCGCTTACGTGTCTTGTACCCCACCCATAAGCTTCATACTTTAAGTCCTGGGGGTAAGGATGGACCAAAGGAACGATCCTAGCTGCATATATGTATTCATCCGTTAATGTTCAGTAAGTGTATCCATGGTTACAATAAGGATATTCAATATTTTCCAAGTTATGACCACGGTATTAAGGCCCTCGAGGTAATGATAGATACTGGTGCCAATAACTCCTGCTTATCCGAAATTAGTATGTTAACACCCAGTATGTGTACATATAAATATATGGTGGGATCTAGGGTGGGGATCTCACTAGTTTCTCCCCCCTCATTCTCCCCCTCCCTTTTTCTAACCTAAATTAGATGTTTTATATTCATTTTTTATTAACTTTTCATAATTTGTTTCCGCTCTTTCCCTATACTAGTATAGTGAATATTTCATTATTCATTTTTTTTAAGCATTGTGTTTCTGATTCATGTATAAGTAGATACACTTACTGTTAGTCCTTGCCACTTTTCACGTATCTACTCGTTTATTTGCTGTTGCTAAGTTGTGAGAACTTGCAGCCCGATATGGCAATACAGTATGCTTAAACTAGTAGTTTCCAAATTATGACAAAAGGACTAAAGCTCTGGGTGTAAAGATAGAACCTGAACTCAATGACCCTTACAAGTTTGAATTTGTCTCTTCATGCCCAGTAAGTGCATATAGATATAGGTTTCGAATCTGAATAATTTCCAAGTTGTGGCCCAGTGCCTTACAAAGGTGCTCAAGGGGCACGACCCAGGGTGTTATTCAGGACTTCATTTGATACGTGATGACACTTGCCTCAGTAATTACCCTTGTCGGTTCTCTTATATGTAAGACTAACACCATGTCCAACCGCGATAAACCCCAAGCCCCCAGTATATGGAACAAAAGTCTGAAACCATTATGCATATCTACAGACTACCCCTAATTATATCCCGATGTTTAAAGTCACATACAGGAGTCAGGATTTAAACAAGAGTCGTAATATTGCTTAATGGTTTATGTAATGCTAGTAAGTCGCTGTTCCTACCCCCATCCTAGGGGATGAATCAAAATTCTCAAACGATTGTGCACATCTATAGACCACCGCCAGCTATATCTTGCGGTTCCATGTCCTTATTTTGTACCGCATAGAAGCGGTTGAGCGACAAACAAAACTTTGAAAATGACTGCACATTTTATATGACATTTATTTGATGTACCCCAGCCTCCTATATCTGCCCACGAGGGATGAATCAACATTCTAAAAATATTGTGCACATCTACAAACAACCCCCAATCATATATCAAGGTTTCAAGTGTCTGTCTTAAACGAGTAAGAGGAGTTGTGCGTCATTGTAAACGCACGTACGTACATTCGGACAGACATTATCGCAGTAAAAGGCGCCTTTTCATGCATATTTCGACCTAAAGAATTAGATTCTCCTTTTTAAGGCATATACATATGTTTAGAAAGGGACATTTTTTATTCAATATCACCGTCCTACGTCAAAGGCATTTGAATTACAACGGCTTTTCTGCATTAGCTTTGATTCTCAGCCAATTGAAACAATTGGTCGAATTGGTCGAAAATAATCAGAGTCAGCCCGCTCAGACAGGAAAGTTACTGAGATAAGTAGCTGCTCTTCGATGTTTTTTGTTTGTACATCGTTTTTACAAAACACTGCTTATAGCAAATTAGAGGCATGGTTTTAAAGATGGCGACATCCGATTCTAAGTAAGCTTTTGCCTAGAATGTTACCGAAAGCAAAGATTCAGGAGAACGATGTTGTCCATCGGAGACACTGGAGTACTAGAGCTTTATCTATGTTGGTTTTCTTGTCTGAGCGACTCCGATTTGTTCACAAACCTCGACCAATTGTTGCGATTGGCTGACGCACAAGGCAATTGTCAAAATGTTAGAAGTGTTCCGCAAGCTTGTGACGTACCCTGGTGATATTGTTATTTATAGTTGGGTAAATTATAAAGAATTTAGTATGTGATCCAGGAACTATTCCAACCGCCTACGCGTGATGACAGCAATGATGAAATCATTTATACATTTTAAAAAGTGATAAGTACCTTTTGACTAAAGCGCGTTTCAGGAATAGCGGAGGTAACAAGCCTACAACTACTTGCAGGTATGGACAATGTAACTCGTGTATATTTTAAAAGTTACCGAAGAATTTGCATGTATGTTGCTTCTGAATCATCTCAAAATGGGTACTTCGTCTTTGATTTCATATTGAAGCTTTGACTGATAAAGCAGCAACAGTACACGAGTTATCTTTGTAATTAAGCAGGCGACTCTTTATGTACTGTTTATTTTAAAACTAGTTTCTGAAAAAAGACTATTGTGTGCTTCGACATTCTCAACTAAAAGGAAGCCGTTTGCCTCAGTGCATTAGATAAAAGTACTATTCTCAATCCGAATGGTGGATTTGCAAGCATATACACCAAGTAACAATTAATTAAATATAAACAACTCCATCTACTTTGTTAAGGTGATATACACAAAGTAACAAGTATATAGGTAAGACAAAATATGAATATAGCTATAGACTTAAATTCATGCAAAGTAGCATTTAATCGTAGCGTGTATAAGATTTGACTGGTCTATATACATGGAATGCAACTGTCAAATAATCACCAATATGTTGTAACAATGAAGTTTCAATATTCCAGTATTTGGAACATAAAGCAGAGGTAATATAAACTAATGCATGTAAATGAACACTATAAATAACACAAGTCAAACAACTAATTTAAGCTCTATGAAGAATTAAGCACCGCCTTACAAATTACTACATAAATTTGGCAAATGCCGTTATTGAATCAAGGTTTACCAAGCCACTTTACATATCAAATGAATATAGCAATAATTATTTTCAAAGGTACTACTTCCGTGTTTAAATTGTTACACACTGTAGTTGAATTATATTTCTTCATTCAAAGAAAAAAGATCAATCAGTGATTAATGATAGGAGTGGAAATGCATAACCTAAAAATAAACCACACAAGTAAATTTAATAAACAAGATAATGAAAATGTATTGTATCCCGAGTAGTTTTAGACAGCAAATGATGTGACAAAATCAAGCACCTCAGTGCAAACTCATTTTTAAATGGCAAATACCCGGGTGACGTTTCTATCCTTACGCTTTGACGGATAAATAGTTTGATACCCTCGGGTTTTCCGTCCGTCCGTTCGTCCGTCCGTCCTTCTGTCGCTGTGTTCGTAGCCACTGCCCCCCCCCCCAACACACTGGAGGGAGATTCACATAATTTGGTACACCTATGCAAAATTGCAACTACATTGATATTTATGAATGCTTTCTTTTATAAAATTTTGCATGCATTCGTAGCTGGAGGACACACTATATTGAACGGATTTTGGTTACGACCCCTGGAACATGGTTCTAAGGTCTGTGGTCGGAGTGTGTGTGTGGGAGCGAACATTTGATACAACGCGTGGAAATTTGTCATGGCGAACTCTTGTTAGGCTTTGTGATAATAGTTGAGAATGGAGATTGTAACCCCTTTTACGTCGGATTATCACAGAGGAATAATTTATATGCAACAGTAGGATTTTAAACAAAATTGCTTTATTTCGCATCATTTTCAAAGGATTCACCAAAATAGAATAGAGTGTATTTCCACACTGTTATTAAGAAATACAAGTAAATTAGTTCCCAGTAGGACCGTGTCTCGCTGAGCCATTAGAACGAAGGACCGCTTCAAATGAGCAAAGGAAATTGCAAAAGCGACCGTTAATTAGGCTCTTTGACATGAATTGATGGATTAAGTCACGCGAGAGAAAACGAAGCTTTTAAAACTAATTATACCATCACGACTTGTTATTTTATATTTCTCCAAAATGTTTAGGCAGGCAAGCTAGTGTCGCATCAAATTGCCTAACCACCGAAAGAGTCAGCAAAGAAAACTAGAATCAACAATCTTTTTTTGTGTTTTGAAAAAAAATCAAAATAATTTGTTACAGTTCATAAAACATTGCCTAGATCTCTAGATGACAAGCTTTGAATTTATGGAAAGCACCAGAGTCTTGACCATTTATAGACGTGTCTCGCACTAACTTGAAACCTTAATCCGAAAGTAAACTGCTGGTAGACAAAAACTGCTCTGTCCCGTTGATGTGAAAACTATATGAGCAGGAAACACAAGCTTAGGTTCGAAACCTCATAAACAGAAACAAGACGGCGATTACGACTTTGTCGTTGAAATTTACTTCACAATTAGAGGAAAAAAATAATAAAAGATGTATCGAAATTTCTACGGTTTCATCTTTATTATAAGGAAATGCATAAAAGTCAACATTTTTGGACATTTTGCACCAACGTGGGTTTTGTGCCTTAATAAAGTTTGGATAATAAGTGCAATCAGCAAACCTCGTTGTTTTTCTACCAAAACCTACACCGGAAATACTTGGGAGGAGTGATACCACGTAAAAAGAGGAAAGTCAACGGATAATGGCGGAGAACTCATTCGCACGCTGAAGTATGTCAGGCAAAAGAGAACCATGTCAAAAGCCCCATTATTCCTTTATGGAATTATTTGCACAAGTTCAATAAAAGAAAGTTCTCCAGTAAGTTCATCCCCCTAAATAGAGAACGATATAAAAATGTGTGATGTGCACATCACGTGACTTGGTAAAGAAGGTACTTGTATATGCAATGGCGAATACTGTATTACTTCCGTGGTACTTTTCCAATCATGGGCTGAAAGCCCCGAGTGTGCTCCGATTGGAGTCTATTGTTTCAATTAGATGAACGACAAATAACAGCATTTGCTTGAATTTCCAACACCAAGCCATTCAAAAAACACCTTGCATAGTTTACAGTGATAATCCATCTTGGAAAAATTGAACACCACGCTATGCAAAAATTGACATTTAAAGTGATTCTCTTGATCAAACGACAAATGATTTGATCCAAGGGGGAACTGTTTTACTTTTAACTCTTTAAACATCAACATTTAAGTCAATATTTGAACTTTGAACCCAGTAAGTAAATAATATGGTAATATGAAATAGGAAATGGTATTTTATTTATATATGAAAATAATAGTTTATACACCAAACAGCGTCACTCAGATCAGTTACAGATATATTCTAAGCAGTGTAAGTATGGTCTGCATCCTTTGCATCCCGTTTTCTTTTAAAAAAAGTAGAATGTAAAAAAGGCGAACAGCGAGCAGAAAGGAGATAATATGCAAGTAATTTGAAAAGCATCAACAAAAAGTTATCAACCTGGTTTTGTTTTCTTGCACATAAGGAAAAGTACAATTAAACTTATTATACCGGTAGTACTGCATAATACATGGAAAACACCGTAGAATTATGTTGCTACTTTGATATATTATTTATGGCTCCATGTGGGACATTTCCGTGGCAAGGAATAGGAACAACACCTGGAATTTGAGAGAGAGAGATTTAAGTTTTAAAATTCCATAATAGGAAATTATGAAATAATTTGTCGGAGACGGTAGCATATCCATTACATTTAAATGCATAACCATAAAATGCAAATTGAATCAGGCTCGGGTTAATTATGTGTTCAAATTGATTATTTCCTCTGTATAAGGGGAAATGTAAATTAACCGCTTCAATTTAACGATATCTTGCTGAAATAAATTTCTTTGCTGGTTTGAGATTAGTTTTTAAAACGTGGCGGAAAATAAAGTGCTTTTTTGATATCTGTCGTAAGGGATAAACCGACAAAATTGTTTCTATTAGCATACCACAATCAAGAAATACAGTAATTGAAGTTACCAACGGGATCAATCTTCCTTCTCTAATTTGAATTAGTAACCGACTCATGAGAATATAAACTTGAAAAGTTTATCTTTGTATAAGGAGGTTCATTGAAAATAATTGATAATCTGATTTGAACGTTTCACTTTATTGCCAGAGAAGAAGATATCGAGGTATTTTATCGTGTTTCTTATGAAATAGTAATATGCACCTAATCCAATGGAAGACACCATGATAGTTTTAAACAAGGTAATTCATTTTGTGTTAATTCGGGTGCAATAAGTATTACCGACAATGTCAGTGACGTTGTGTAAGCATATGATATTTCTTTATTGCTCAGATCTGGAAACTGAATTGCTTTCAAATCAAAACTATAAAGATAGCGTCAATTGTATTGAAGGTAAAAAATAAGGTAAACAATCTCAAAGCAATTTTCTTCCAAGGAGGAACATTTCCCGATTAGATAATTCCAAATGATTTAAATTTTCCACACAACTGTGTGTTTATGCAAAGGACTAGATCACAATCCCAATTAGGCTACAACACAAACTTAATGGAAGACTTGCCTTTAACAGTTTTGATATGGTTTGTATGTAGTAAAGAACAATATTTATCATCTATAAGGTCATTTCTGAATAGAATGTCTGTTTAGACACAACATGGACAGAAACATAAATGTTTTTGTTTTTTTTTCAACGGTTACAATTATTGGCAATATATAGTACAGCAGTAGACGCAGGAGAGCTATCAGTAAAAGTGACGATATATATTGGCAGAGGACAAATAAAGAACGAGACTAATGCCCGATGTACCATATTTTAGGTTTTGCTCAAACTGACGATCTTTTACCGGTGTCGTCGTTCTCACTGTATTTATATCAAGACGAATCGTTTGCATTATTTAAACGTTTTCTTTTATTAACTAAGTTTTTTGACAGCTCTCTGAGCAAACAGGAACTCAACATAAATTTAATCAGAATTTTACCACGGACAGATGGACATTTTAGTTTAGCACTTATGTGTGTTACATTTTTTATGTTCTATTGAGTAGAGTCCTCTCTATCAACCAGTCATAACCATCTGCATTGCTTTGTTCGCTTGATTTGCTGTCGAAAATCCATCAGTCTGAAGCGTTACCGACATTAAAGGATGTCATGTAAATGAAATACAGGCGAATACATATGTTCTACAGCTTTTACTTCGTCAAATGCCAACTGTCTTCTTCTACGATCGTTTTATCCATGAAAATTGTTAAATTGTGCTGAGAAAATATCAACCAGATCATTGAAATTATAAGACTTACAGAAATCCTGAATCACGTGTCTGCTTTACATAATGGTCAAGATATGTTTCCAAATAAGTCTCAACATAGATAGATAGCAAAGAGGCCTCTTGAAGCATAATGCTGGTCTCGTTTTCATCTCTCGTTATTCTCCTCGAGATAATGTCACAAACGTAGGAAAAGTATGTTAGATTTTAGTGGTTGTTTGTTTGACGACAGGATATCGGTGTTGGGAAGATATTTCTGAAACTGAGTAATTAACAATTTATTTGGTACAAGTGTTATTCATACTAAACCGTATTCAAAGCACATATGGTAGTATGGATTAGTTTTGTAAAATGGCCAATCCCAAATTTCTTATCATACGAAATTCTCGCGATATTCTCACGAATAAGTGTTTTGTAATTTAAGATATGAATAATCGTGCACATTGGGTGTTTGGGTCATGTTTCATAGTAATTGGCATTAAATCGAATGTGAAGCAAGAAAAGCCATGCAAATGTGAAATTAGAGTCTCGTGAATGTGTGGTCGTTAGTTTGATTATAGGTAAATTATGTGTGGTATTAGCGCGTTTAAGAACCCTTCAATTGTCATAAACTGTTTTCTTGAGGTCGTTCGAAACAGGGGAAACCTCGACCTCAAGCCATCCTCACGCAGGTGTTCGACATTGTTTGTTTCTCTCGGTTGTGAGGTGCTGTTGGATCCCATGCGTTCTACAATATTTTACCTTGAATCATTTATGCACTAATTTAAAAGGATTTTCACATTTCCTCTAAATACTTTCTGTGCTAAATCTTATGACAATGCATTGATGTTGGTAAGAAGCTGGCCAGAAACCTGAAGTATTGTCAGTCTTGTAGTTTGCGTTTCTGATAACAAGAGATCCAAGAAGTCTTATCAATTAATGTCTGATTACAAGAGATCCAAGAAGTCTTGACAGTTAATGTTTGCTCTTGCTGGCATACAGTGACTAATTAAGCTTTTTATTATAAAGAAATTTGGAACTCCACTAAACTATTCTGACAGAATTCTGAAAGAAAGATACCACGCTGTTTCGTTTCAATTTGGTTCATTGTTCTTTATCTCATTATTCGGCTTCTGTTGTCGGATCCAATACAAAAATGTTCGTTCCATATTCCAGTTTCTTACATTCATCCGCTTTTAGGCTTATTTTGTGTTATCGCTTGAGCTATATATCTACTTGTATATCCATTTGTTTACTTATTCACCTGAACACGTGAAAAGGGCTTATTATTACTGTTTCTGTGCTGGACATCTGTGTTTGATCTTTTGCCTGAGTCCAATATTATAAAGGTTTTAAGATAATTTCGCTTTTGCTCAACACGTAATATTTACTTTATACTGACGTTCATTCAACTACTATAGATTTACAAAGTTTTGTGAGAAGACCGGGACCAGATTATCTATTGAGAGAGTTGCTTCCTTTTTCAGTGTTATATTTCACTGTAAGTAGATATCTTTTCCAAGACATTAACTTCATTAAATGTTTGACACTGTAAATTTTGTCGGGCCATCTTTCTTTTTAAATTATAAATTTCATTATAAGTGCATGTCTTTGTCAAAACATTAACTTTGTTGAATGATTGGCATTTTAAATTTGCTTTCTTATTCCTTCAATGAAGCAAACAGTGTTTGGCCATAATACTTAAGCAAGTTGTATCAGTACTGATACTTACAACGTTCATCTGATGAAGTAATTAGTTTACACATGCCCGTTTATAGTGGAGTCAAGGAAACATTCCTTTTGAATAACCACAAGCATGGCTGCTATTTATATCTCCCTGTCTACAAAGTGGCCCTTCTGTTAATACGTGTCGAAATATATATCCATGCCAATATAACCAGATCTATAGAGTCAGGTTATTAGAAGAGAATATACTGGGTCACTTGAAAGGATCAATGACATCTCTGAGCTTTCCTAGGTTTCAAATCATTACATAGAAAATAGTAGTGTTTAAAACTGGATGAAGATGTTCATTAGCAAACACAGTAGAACCCACCTAATATTAATTAAGTGTATACGAAATCCAGCTCACTATAAACTAAAACAATTTTCCCCCGCAATCTTCCTTTATCTCCAGTGTACTTTTCCCCAGTCAGTGTGAATCACAGTGTACGAAAACCCGTTCAAGATGAAACTAATTTCTGGTTTGCTGGTCACTAATTAAGTTACAACATTCCCAGACAATACGAATAGAATGAGCGAGCGTATACTCTGAACATTTGTCAAAACAATTTGCCCTTCGACTCACTCTGGCTAAAAGAGACGAGAGTCTCATTGTTCCAAAAGTCAATCTATGGTGCATTGTTTAATAGTCTAAAGAAAATCTATATCTATCCATTCAGGCTTTTGATTCAATATTGAGACTCCAAATATAAAGGCAAAGAGATAATGGACTTGAAATACGATGTTATTTCAACTAATTGTATGTGACCAAACTGAGGTATATTTATTTTTTAATGAATGTTTTTAAATATGGTGAACCTGCATTATTAGGACCCATAATCAAGTAATTGACTATACTTTCTTCAAAGATATTTTTCCAAACCGTCTCAAAGAGCACAGGTCATTATTATTTATAAGATAAAAGACCCTTTGTCTAAAGAAAATTATTGACCTATAAACCTTTTCCTTTCATATCATAAATATATGAAAAGGAAATTGCTTTTCAATTTAGTTATCAGCTTAAAAAGTTCTTCATTCCATATTTTTCTGCTTTTTGACCAGGATATGCGTGTCATACTACTTTACTTTGCCTCCACGATGATCTAGCCAGTCGCTCTTATAGGTACGTAATGTTACCTGTTGTTTTCGGTATGAAAGGTAATTTAAAATTATACAAAATTATAATTTAGCTTTGCAAAAGATAAACAATTTATTACAAGCAATTATAATTTAGAGTAAGAAAAATGTATTTATTGTAAACAGAATCAGGTGGTAATTCTTAATTTTATTTTATCTTAGGCAAAAGTATTTTAGCGTAAACATAAAGATAACGTACCGTAAGCAAACTATAAGTTAGCCTAAGCAAAGTTATTCAAGCTCAAACAAAATACAGTTTATTTAATTCATAAATCATTTTAGTTTAACTAAAATGCAGAGAAGTATAAACATAAATACATACTGTTGGCATATACATCATGCCATACCCATATTTACCAACCAAGGGCAAATTAGTTGCTTCATTCGCTTGGCGTACTTTAGAATGTTCAATAGCGTTACTTATTATTGTTTACATATAATTAGTAAATATTCTCAAGTAAACAAAACACGGAGAAGCACATGTATCTCTAAGGAATTGTAATGTCGAGTGACTATTGTTTTGAAAAACATTAATCTCTTGTTTTGTTTCGTTATCTCTAATAATCGTTCCAGATGTTATTGCTTCCTGAAAGAATTTTGACTATCTGGAAAACAAATGTTCATTTTTATTAAATTTAAAAGAGAAATGTATATAAATCGTAAATAATAATAATAATAATAATAATAATAATAATAATAAATCTGTAATGTTCACTACTATACTATCCAACAATATCTGGATTCTCTTTGGCACTCTCTTTGTCAGTCAACAAGGGACTGGACTGAAGCAAAAAAGCGGTGTTTTCAAGTGACTTGACAGAGTGTTGGACTGAGATGAAATTGTTGGCCACTTTTGCATTAACGCCTCTCGAATATGGCTGTGCAGTTGTTTATTTTGTCTGTTGTCAATCGTTTTGCCTACGTATTTGATGACACATTCTTTAATAAGCTCATCGGGATGTCAATTACATTTTCAGTATCACATCCTATAACAGAGTGGGAAATCCATAATCCTTTCATTTTAGGTTAAGCATCGAACTTGGCACAAATATATTTCGACCCATGCTAAATACTTTAAGATATGGAAGTCATTCACCTGTGACCATAGTGGCTGTGGTGGATGCTAATGCATTTTTATTTTTTTATTTTTGGCTTCTAGCACAAAATATCTCCCTGCAGTTAATTTTTTAGATTAACACTGTCAATTTGTTATGCGTAAGTTCTCATTTAAATTAAGTGTTCTCGCTCTCTCTCTCTCTCTCTCTCTCTCTCTCTCTCTCTCTCTCTCTCTCTATATATATATATATATATATATATATATATATATATATGCATGCTTTCATTGTAGATATATTTTATCTGAATACAAACCTGATTCGTTGCTTGTAATTGTTCAACCACTGTTTCGGATTCTGATACAGACTTGCGAACTGTGGATGGACAAGTGACTGTAGTGCAGGTACTGCAGTATTTCTACAGCCGGATCATCACTGGTATATTCTTCATCCAAAGACACATGCTCACCAGTAAAAAGCAACTGTACCAAAAAGCATGCAGTATATTGTATATGATAGAATGATAGATATCTATAAGCTGTGCCAAATGAAAATAATACCCGGAGTTCTTAGCTTGATCTGAGAAAATGTCAGCTGAACAAACCCAGCTCACGTGTTGGTCACTCAACATAAATAAATAATGCCCCCCCCCCTCTCTCTCTCTCTCACCACCCAAAGACCCCGCTATACCAAGAGTTCTGGTTGAACTGTACATTGTGTTATACCAAATCAAGTGATACCTCTCAGCTATGGTACTAGAAAAGGCACACAAGCAATTCAACTCTCTAGTTGCGAAAGAAGAGTTGCATAAAGTTTTGACAGAGAATAAATGATCACTGAACAGGAAAATATCCTCGATGATTCTAGAGTTAAGAAAACTACTGGCTGTATATAATCTACAAGACATCTTGAACAACACAAAGCTTCTGAGTGTCCAGTCTTAAAGGAAGTTTTTACGTTCTAGACAACATATTGGACAATACAGGTGATCCTTCCAATAGAGAAAAAAAGAAGATCTCTCTAAATGTACTTTGGACGCCAATGACATCGCCGACACTGATATAGCATAGTCTCTCGGGAATGTATAGATCAGACACAATAAGGTTTAAGAGAGATGAGATGAGCATATACAGAAAGAAAGGTCAATCCGTCTTTCAGAGATACAGGGGATTAGTAAAATCTCTGTAATGGAACGGGAACGAAACTGGATTCTGCCAGCTTTGCTCATATAGGAAACTGTTTCAATTTCTGTGAACTTCAAGGAAGGGCACAACACATTTAGAGAACAAAGCCGAGTTTCCATTCATAGGGCACAGTAGTTGAAAAAACTTATACGCAGACTGTAGTTCATACTGAAAAAAATCACGAACTTTGAAGAATATTCTACCAATGCAGGGCACTTTTAAGTAACTTAGTACGTGTTGGCATTTATAGGTATGAACTCTGTAAAATGACTTTATGATAACCAGTCCTACTGCCTTGTGATGGAACAAGAGAAGTCGAACTGGTTGAACTGAATAGAGTTGAAGAATTTTACCCTAGCTGGGCATATACTTTCTAAGCCTAAAAGCTGCAGCTGTATGTGAAAATATAGAGGCAGTTATAAATGCAAAGAGGCTAGTCATTAGTGTACGGCTCTCTTCAGGTCAAATACTTCGCTGTTATGCTCTGCCTAAAAGTAATTCGTTAATGTATACAAGGCTATACTTTGCTTTTCTGTAGACATTATGTAAAGTTTAGAAAAAGACATATATTATAGACAGAAAGGGACATATCCCACTGTTGTGAATAGGTTACTACGATTCTAATGCATCTGAATGTTATCCTCTGTTTTGGTATATAAACTGTTTGGAATGTGCGCGCACACACACACACGTGTGTGTATAAGCTGAACATGTATATATTGTTGTAATTTTATCTATTTAAAAGATTAATCTGGTTTGTTATTGAAAGATGTTTGAAAAAAGTTATTTTATGTACATTGCTAACGAGAACAAACCCACTCTATAAGTATTCATGTAAATTTCATATCATAAATGTTTGGGGCATATTGATGATTGTTTGTCGATTTTTTTGTTTTCCTTTTCAATATTTGTTCGTCAGGTAGGTGAATTTAAGGCTCAAAGGCTCCGTACCACCTGTTAACCAAATGCAAAACGGGTGAATGACAAACTTAAAGAACATCTCATAAAGGTACTTTGAAGAGATGGCAAAAGTTGAATATATACCATGCCATACCGATACTTTATATATTTGAGCTAGGTAGAACACATTATATAAGTCATTATTTCATTTGAAAAGATCAATTTTTTTTATTATTGTTTTGTATATTGTATAATATATACAATTTAAAAGCATGAAAAATGTCACAATTGTTTGCTTAAATCTCCAAACAGTTTGTTCCTTTTTCAGTAAGATATCCCCAAAATGTTTATAATAGTACTTCTGATCTATCAATACATTCTGGTAAAAGTGTATCACTCGTGTCGACCTAATGTGAAATTTGAGAATTTTTGAGAACCACAGGCCATTTCATGTATACAAAACTGCATAGATATTACTTGCCTTTACATTGTCAAACACATTTTGGAATAAAAACTAGTGCCACAAACACATTTGTATGTAGAGTTCGAATTGCAAGAAGATATTTAAACTGTTGGGAATGGTGAATTTTAGAAGCAGATGCCTTCAGAGCCAAAGGTTTGTATATTCCTCACAATTGACCAGACTGGGAGCCCCAATGTATGCCGTATCATATATTTCTATGTCGTCTTGAATACATGAATGATCAAGAAATGTTTGATTTTACAATTTTTGTAAAGATGGACATAGCATTATTCTAAGTAGTGTGCCAGCATTTAAAAACATTACCATAGTCCAATCAAACTGGAAGTACAGAACCATCCAGATGTGTCCTATTCACAACGTAACAACATCCCAAATGTGAAGCAAACGCATTTTTGTGTCAATTATGCAATCAATTTTTGTTTACACCTACAGTACGTTTCAATTACATTAATCCACGTGACAAATTATTTTTTACGTTGGGTGTATATGTAAGAATGTAAGAATAAATCTGGTTTACAATTGATGCACCACACCTTTCAAGAGTAAAAGACAAGATTTTTCAACTATGCATTCTTCAAGTATGTACCAAAAATTGATGTATTTACTTATTTAAATGAAATAAATACAGTAACTAGCTTTGAATGCATCTTGGATGCTTAAATATTACAACAATGGGTTCGTAATGAGTTTTCTCTCTTGTGTTCTTCAATCTTTGACTATTCCGATTAGATTCCCAATCATAATCTTCATATATCGCTATATTGTAATTCATACCACCTGCTTTTAGCTTTCAGCATACCCATAAGTATAACAAATAATATTCGCATGGGCACATGAGAGAAAGACCCAATCACGTGTCCCGGAGGTAAGTTACATAACTTGATTTTAAAAAAGAATCTTAAGGTCTGATGTCATCAGATGTCTCCAAATCAGACAGTATATAATAATTAATAAATGAAAGTTACGAGATAGTAAACCTACCTAGTGACTAGTCAGGAAAGGTATAAACAAGAGAGCAAAGCTTTATCAGTCGTATATTTGAGTTTATATGAGACTGAAATAACAATTCAACGCTATTAACACGACTCAAAACAGAGTTAATATTGCATTATTTACAATTTCTAAGGAAGTTATTCAGTATGTGAGTGTCGTTGAAATAACTTATTTGTTGGCGAATTGAAGAATCTGATCTGATTCTCTAAATATTTATTTAGCCCTAGGAAACAATTTTTCCAACTTCATGACTTTGGTATCCGTTCATTTCATCATGGATCGCCCAGGATCATATATTATTATTGTTAGATCTTCGTAAAGAATAAATATATAAATACATTATTTCACTCAATGATTGATTGATCGATTAAATGGTTCATGTCAGTTAATAAGGCTCTGCATTTATCTGTCTGTTGCTGCATGTATGCATGAGGATTAGATCAACCTTTAAATCTAGTTCTTGTCTGTCACTGTTCAACGATATTAATTAATCGTGCATTAGCCTAACATTTGCTCAAAGGTAAGCTACATATAACAAAATTCAAATGCATGATTGTAATCGTTTGTTTTCCATTCTCCAGTCATTCTTTAGACTGCTGAAGGTTATTTGTAAATGCGCGCATATGTGTGTGTATGTGTGTGTGTGTGTGTCCGTGTGCAAGAGAGAGAGGGAAAGAGAGAGAGTTTATAAAAGAGTGTAAAAGTGAGTTATAGTTGCCTTAACAAGTGGAATGATGCAAAAGAAATATAAAGTTCTTATGCTAAAAATACATCAATATGAAAGGAATTCTTTCTCTATTAACAGCCTATTTCCTTTCTGATATATATTGTGCATGTTACTTCTCACTGTTCTGATTTAGCATTGAAGTTCGATCGATAATTTAGTTGGGCCCTCAAAGAATAACAGCAGATGCTTATAAAATGAAATAAAGGTAAGTTTTAACGTCAGTAATAATAATATCATCGTGAAAAGAAATTGTTTTGCTATTGTATTTCTGTACGGATATTGATTATTGATTCAGGCCATAGTAATGTAATGTATTATATGATGTTTACATACTTAAAAGCTTTGGTGAAGTTTTGTTTACACTTGTTGGCCTTCTGAAATCTGTCCAGTCTGATCAAGGGTAAAATTTTCCAACAAGTTATGCATGAATTGGGCATGCGACAATTTAAATCTTCTGCCAATCACCCTGAAAGTCAAGGGGCTTTGGAAAGATGTCATCAAACTTTGACGAATATGATTAGTTCATATTGGTTTGATAGAGGAAAGGATTGGGATGAGGGTGTTCATTTGCTGTTATTGCTGTTATGGAATCAGTTCACGACTCATTGGGTATCAGTCCTTTTGAACTGGTGTTTGGACATACTGTCCGTGGACCATTGAAATTATTGAAAGAGAAACTTCTTTGAAATGAAGATTCATAGATTCATAGATTAATCTTCTTGACTATGTCTCTGATTTCAAATATAAGTTGTCAAAGGCTTGTGAAGTAGCAAAAACTAATCTTCACTCTACTCAGTCAAAAATGAAATTAAGGTATGACAGAAATACACAGGAAAGGAGTTTTCAGCCTGGTGAGAAAGTTCTGGCTTCTTCAACATACCTCAAAATCCTCTTCGGGCTATATTTTATGGTCCTTATACAGCTGGAAAGAAAGTTAACGACTTAAATTATATCATTACCACTCCGGAACGGCGTAAACAGAAACAACTTTTGAATAGTATTTTGACAGAGATTGCACAGTTAATTATTCAATCAATTTCGTTGTACCTATCCCACACAGTGAGGATGTACATGATGGAATGCAATCTGACTGTAGTGATTCTGGTTTAACCAAACTTCAGAAATATTAAAAAATCTTTGCCAGAAATTGTCACATCTACAACACAAGGAAAGGAGTGAACTAAAACAGCTATTACATGAGTATGAGCACTTGTTACCTGATGTTCCTACAAGAACAACAAAAATCTTTCATGACGTTGACATTGTAGATTCTACACCTACGAAACAGCATCCTTACAGGATGAATCCTCTCAAACAGCAATATTTGAAAAAAGAAATTCAATATTTACTGGAGAATTATTTTATTGAATGAAGTAAGAGTAACTTGAGTTCACCATGTATTCTTGTGTCTAAAGTATATAGTACATTCCGTATGTGTACTGACTATAATAAAGTCAACAGTGTCGCCAAAATGGATTCATTTAAAATGCCAAGAATGGATGATTGCATTGATAAAATTGGAAATGCAAAATATGTCACCAAGTGTGACCTTTTAAAAGGATTCTGGCAAATTCCACTCACGGAAAGAGCAAAAGAAATTTCAGCATTTGTAATTTCAGATGGGCTTTGTCAATATAAAATGATGCCTTTTGGCACGAAAATTCTCCGGCAGCATTCTTATGAACATGATAACATCTGGTCTAGGTATCTGTAACGCACACAACGATGACGTCATCATCTACAGCGACACTTGGAAAAATCACTTGGAAACCATTCGGAAATTCTTCGATCGACTCTGTGATGCAAATCTGACGATTAATTTAAGCAATATTGAGTTTTGCCATGCTTGTGTCACATTTTTAGGACATATTGTGGGACAAGGTCAAGTTAAACCTGTAGAAGCTAAGTTCAAAGCTATCTCTGAATTCCCTGTGCATGTTTGTAAAAAGCAACTGATGTGATTTTTAGGTATGGCTGGATATTATCGGAAATTTTGTTCACATTTTTCCATAATTGCAGAACCTTTGACAAAATGTGTTGAGTAAGAAATCCAAGTTTCATTGGTCTGACCAGTGTCAGGAACTCTTTGATAAATTAAATGCCATGCTTAAGAATACACCAGTTCTTTCTGCACCAAATTTCAGCCAATTATTTAAAATGACTGTTGATGCAAGTGATGTAAGGGTTGGTGGAGCGTTGATTCAAAAAGACAAAAATTGTATGGATCATCCTGTATTCTATTTTTCTAAAAAAGTAAACAAGCACCAGAAAAATTATTCTGTAATTGAGAAGGAATGTTTGGCTTTGATATTGGCTTACCTCCGCTTTTTCTCTGGTTATTGTATTCAGTGATCACAATTCCATTACTTTCATTAACAAAATAAAAGATAAAAATCGGAGGTTGTTGAGATGTAGTTTAATATTGCAAGAATACAACATTGACATTAGACACATCAGGGGAAATGATAATGTGATTGAAGATGCACTATCCCGTGTATAGAAGTACCATATTTATTATGTGTATATTTAATTCAGCTGAGTGTCATTCATAAGACATTCTCCTATGTAATTTTGATTGTTATAGTATCAGACGCATATTTAAAAGAAAGTTTTATTGCATAAATCTTTTTTTTTCTTTATGAGGGGAGGTGTTATGTATGATGTTTACATAATTAACTTTTGTTTATGATTTTAAGTTGTATGTTGTTTTGAATTTACAGTTGTGTTGTTGAAATCAGATATAAGTTAAGATGAATTATTTATTTACAATATTCATTGGAATTACTAAAATGCTCATTGACCTTTGGACTAATACATGATTTTGGGATTTATGTGAACTCATTCAAAATACATTATTGATTACATCTATGTGGTACATCCGGATATTCAAGGCTGTTTGGATTAATTCGGAACATTCTATTATTTTGGACATTTGATTCGGACATTTAGAATTATTTGGAATTTAACTCACAAATTGTAAGTGTCTTTTACATTTTCACTTTAATTGTCTAGAAATAAATTGCTTGTTGATTTTTCTTGATTTTATTGGTTTCACTTTCTTTCTGTTACATATTTTAAGACCTAGATTCGTAACAGGATATATGATTATCGTGACATTCAGCGGCTACAATATTGTTGTATTCATATGGTTTTATCTCTTCTCTGTACTACTTTTATATTTGTATTCATAGTTTAGCAATTCTCATACGAATCATATACAAGTGCTTATAATTCTCTTTTCCACTGGAGAAATAATGCGCGCAAGGAAATATAATCCCCGTGGTTAACGTGTTTCCCTTTCACACGACAATATCTATAATGGACATGATTTCTTCCTGTGGTTAGAACTTCTTTTCTCCGTTGACAGCTTAGTCCGTTTGACCCCTATGAAACTGCAGTCTTTTCATATTTTAGCGAATTCCTCTTGTATATATAGTGAAATCACAATATAGAGACCAACAAACAGACCTAATTCATATACGGAGAAATATCCAAATTTATAGATAGTGTTTTGTAACCTTTAATGAAATCACTTCCTTCATACGTTAAAGATACCACTGATTCAATTAAAAAATTTAAAAAAAAAAACACAACTATCTCATAATTCCCTCCTTGTATGTTTAGATGTAACATAATTGTATAGAAAGATACCACATGCGGATTGCGTCGCGGCGTGTAAATATTTTCTTGACAACACTCATAATAATAACAAACTATCGAGTTAAGATATTTGTAAAATAATAAAACTTATCCTGGAAAATAATCATTTCCAATTTTAATGGTACAAATTACATCCAAATAATGGGTATGGCAATGGGTGGTCCTGTGGCTGTTTCATACGCTTCCCCTTTCATGGGTAGATTAGAAAAAGATTTTCTGGAAAACCAGAATCGCAACCCAACTGTTTGGTTAAGATTTTTAGATGATATCTTTATCAACTGTAACCATTCAGAAGAAGAACAACGAGAATGTATTGATCGCCTACATAATCTACACCCCAAAACTAATTTACTTATACTGCATCCAGCACGCATGTATCGATTTTAGATGTAAATGTCAGGAAAAAGTCTGACAGTACTATCTCTACAAATGTTCATATCAAAGAAACTAATATCCACCAGTATGTGGATTCTTGGTTATATAAGACCTAGGAATTTGCAAGCTTTTTGATCAGAACCAAACGGACAGAAAGAATAAAAAGATGTTTTTCATCATCTAGATATAACAGACGTTGGTGCTCTCAATATACAAATATTACGGAAAGTACCTATTTTAGTAGCTCGAATACATAATAATTATTTTCTCTACGTATAACACTGACTGCATATCAACTGATGTTATTTATTTGATAACCTGTAAAACAAATGTAACATGTAATATGTTGCACAAACACTTCAACAAGTTTTTATGAGAATAAATAATCACCGCATTCATATTGTGCATGGAGAAATAAAGTGACTGACCAAAGAAAGTTACTGGATTCAACGGTTAGACACTTTGTATCCCAATGGCTTTAATACTAACGTATTATGATAACATTGTATAAAAGATTAATAAAAGAATTGATATGTTGTATATATATATATATATATATATATATATATATATATATATATATATAATATAAATATATCATTGTATGTATGACTGTTTGTCTTTATATTGTGATTTCACTGATTCAGTTATCATTAAAGACCCATGTATCTTTCTGATTCCTTTATAGATGTGAGATTGTTATGATAATGCAAATAATTTAATGACGTTATACCAGTGACGTTATTGTTTATAAATATATAGACGTGATCGGTTTCTTTAAAAATATTTTGTGCCTGAAGAAGCATACGATAAATGCGAAACTAGTATATATATATATATATATATATATATATATATATATATATATATATATATACACTGCATGTGGTATGTTGCATTTGTAACGGACCTAGCAATTTGGATTTTAAAAATTTATTTATTAAATATTCTTATTTGTTCTCTAGATCTAACCTAGTAAATTGTAATTCTCTGTTAACGTAGATCAAGATTACACCACTCAACGGTCAATTCTGACCTTATTTGAACAGGCACATGGATTTGTGCCAAAGCCTGTAAGGTATGTTATTATATGTTGCACATACATTGCCGTGTATATACAAGGTTTATCTTAAAAGTGAAAAGAGATATTTTAATATACAATAATGGAACTTAGGCTTACAATATGATCTTGCACAGTGAATAGCACATTTTATTTTACGAATACAAATAAATAATTGGCGATGAAGAAAAGGGAGAACACATTTCGCAAGTTAAATTATTTAGCTAGGTCATACTTTCTTTTCACACCACTTATTCGAGCTTTTGTTTATCATGAATCGGTTGGCAAATATTATATATTATAAATATTAAATGTATGTGAATTTCAGGTGCAGGACTGTAAACAATTTCATGCGTACACATCAGTGTAACGTCAAAATTGGCTGTGTCAGAAAGTGTATGTCTCCCACATTTACAAACAGATCCTTTTGCTAGTTTAAATATTCATGGCAAAAAAAAATAGTACTGTTATATAGGAGAAGAAAAATGCAAATTCCTTATAAAGTTACGTAGAATAACTGTTTTAGTATTAAAAAGTTGCTAGACGTAGTGAGGGTAAACATCTAAAAAAGATATTGATTTTGTTGATATAGTCTATTTGATGCAACAATAACAGCGGCATCAAAGAGACCATATCAGCTATGTCAATATCATTCGTTCCAGCAACATTCTTTGAACAGTCCTCAAGAATCGCTACAAAATAAGTTAGTTTTTCAGGAAATTATTAGTTTAAAGTAAATTATGGTACTGTATAAATGGAAAGAAGAGGGTATTATATAGTAAACATATATATATATATATATATATATATATATATATATATATATATATATATATATATATACCTATATAGTTACGCCTCTCGGTCTTAAAAAAATGTAACAGAAAGAAACCAACAATGTAAGTAGTATCAACAAGCAATTTATTTCCTTACAATACAAAGTGTAATTCGAAAGATACTTTGAATATTGTGAATAAAATTCCAAATAATCCCAAATGTCCTAATCACAAATCCAAAAATATAGAATACTCTGAATGAGTTTTAATAGTTTTTGATGTACGTATATAGCACAATGATAAAGAACGGAATATCTTTGAATGAGTTCACAAAAGTCCGAAGTAATGTATTCATTCAAAAGTCAATGAGCACTTTAGATATTCCAATGAATATATATTAAATAAATAATTCCTCTCGAATTATATCTGATTTCAAAAGCACAAACTGTCAAATCTGATCACAAATGAATTCCCACAGAGAGATCTAAAACAGGAATGATTTATTTGTTTACCAAATACCTATTTATACACATTTTCACTTGACCTATATCCTAACAGGATGTTAAGCAATCCAATTAAAAAAAACCCCAGTCTAACTGTAAATACCAACGGCCTTGAAGTCAAATGCTTGTAAACATTCCATTTACAAGTGACCAAAATCTAACGTACAGTTTACCTTCATGGACAAGATGTAAACACACATTATAGATTAAATATACTTAACAATATATATATATATATATATATATATATATATATATATATATATATATATATATATATATCGTTTTAGATACTTGAGATTCATGGCTGTTTATTCTTGCATTGTGAACATTGTAAAAATCTGTCCCTATAGGTAACTTTCAAGACCCATACACTGCATCATTCTCTTGAGTTTAGAACTTTCTACTTTGCCGAATCATATCCTGGAAACTTTGACATATTTACATTTTTCTGCCCTAGCTTTATGCCATTGTTGTACACACATATTACTTTGATTTGTAATATTTCATAGCGTGTCTTTAATAATGTCCGAATTCATTTTTCTCTGCAAAATCGTTGTTCAATTGAGCTAACAGTATGTAATGCTTTGTTTATGGCTTTTGTAGCAATTTGCTCATCATCTGTCGAGGAGGTTAATCACAATTGCAAGTGAAAGATTACGACTGAGAAATTATTTGAGAGCATTTAGTATTTATCTACCCTCAAATAACTGGTACCAAATATTAAAAAAGCATTAGTCTCCACAATGTTTTGAATATAGAACAAAACATTTCAGATACAATTGTGTGTGATTTTCATTTTTGTTATTAACGATGATCGAGTGAAACTACATTTATTTAATAATCTGAATTTTAGCCGCTATGGCACATATAAGTAATTTGCTTTAGTTCAACAAGATGGCCGAAAATCAAGGAAGTCTAGAGAAATACTTCCGGTGGAGGACGATTTAAATGTTTGCCATGGCGCCATCAAAGTAGGTGTTCACTAATTTAATAAGGATATATGCCTACGAAAGTTTGGTCAGGAAAATGCATTGCTATTTGAAGCATTATTTTTTCATTTGATTCTACGAATACAAACTGACAGATGAAGACAGAGTTTTGGACGTGTATTGATTGAAGGTGGAAAAGGGGTAATAAAATAATGCCAAAGGTATGTACAGATTTTTTTTTATCTACATTGTTTTCAATGGTGTCAAAAATGAACATTCCCAATACAACCTATTTGCATAGTAATATTCAATATATGTTTCTTAGTATGTTATTCATATTTTATTTTCCTCAGTTATATTGCATGTGTTTTTGTGATCGATCTAGATAGATCTAGAAATACACATTAGGCAGAGTTGTAACTGCGATAGCTTTCTCATCTGTTTAAATCATATATAATTAGCATACTTAGATGTCTGTTTCACGCCTTTCAAGATGTAACACCATTATTATCTGAAATAAAATCGCTAACCCTCAAGACAAAAGAGTACTGCCTGCAAGTGGAACTTTACCTTGGCCCTTGAATATCGAAACTTTCAATCCAGCATGTTACAAGTTTACATTTTGATGCAACCATCATTTTAGAGTGGAGCCAGTCAAATCTTTTATGAGTAGGAATGTAACGCATATTACGTCGGTTTTACGTTTTAGTATCCCATTTGATATAGTAAGAACAACATCCATAAGGACAAGTGAACTGAATACTGGATAATGATACTCGGAGGCTATGGGCATGGGTTGTCTGGGACGGAAGTCATTATACGTCGTTGTAATAGGAACAGAAATTAAGTGGTGAATAAATGTCAAACGAAACTAAACATACTTAGTTCAAATTAGGAAAGAAACAGAGTATAAACGAAATATTGGCAACCGGATTTTTCAATCTCTTAATGATATCTAAAACCTAATATAAGGAATGCGCATGAGCACTAATATTTAACTGCCTTTATTTTCGAAAGAAGGCATTCAAATGGGTGTGCAATACAACAATATGCTGGCTATCCTAATCCGAATATCTATTTAATTCACTACTACTTAATAATAATTTATAGTTCTTTGCTTACCTATCCGTTTTTCGTTCTGGGCTTCAGCAGGAATATTTTTCATATTGTATGATTCTCAGAATGAATTATTAAATGGATAAGTAAACAAATGTATGATAATGTTACAAGCAAGGGGTCTCATACCGAGCGAATCAAACACCTACGTGAACGTGACGTGAAGTCAATTGTTTTTCCCTTATTTCCAAAGACCGCAAGACAACGGCCGTTGTCAATTGAAGGGTTTTTAAACACATGAATACTACAAATAAGTTTCCTCTAATCAACTAATGACCACACATAAAAAGATTCTAATTTCACACTTACATGGTTTTTCTTGTTTGACATTTGTATGACTTATTAGTGAGCCTTTCCAAGCCGAATGTTAGTACTTCACTCCATGCAATACAAAACACGACCCAAACACCCAGTACAAAAAACAATTCCTATCTCAAATTACTAAACACGTATACTTAAAAATATCCAGAGGGTCCATTTTACAAAACTAATCCATGTTGTCATAAAGTCTCGTGAATACTGTACAGAATACTGTACATGATTATGACGTCTGCTCTTAGAAATTGGCTAATTACTTGGGTTGAGAAATATCTTCCCAACACCGACTCTTCATAATCAGCAAAAAATTACAAAAACTTTCGAATTAAATCTATAACGGAAACGTAAATACAAATAGAATATACCCTAGGTTTATTACATTAATATCAATGAGTAGATGAATAAATGAAAACTAAATTATGATTTATTTGATCAATAAATCTATAAACGGAAACGTAAATACAAATAGCACATACCCTAGGTTTATAACATTAATATTAATGAGTATATTAATACATGTAAACTAATTTATGATTTAGGAACAAATGAGTGAAACAAATTAGTGAACAAATGAATTTTTTGTGTGAATATTTGGTTGATTCATTCATGAGTTGAAATCTCATGTCAAAATTGCTGTCTATAAATCTTCATGTATCTGCATGCATGTGTGAGTACTTCAAATTTCAAATCTAGATACTGTGTACCCCCTTCCATGATAGACATGTTGCGTATTTAAATGTAACATGTGCTAAATGCATTGCCAATGGCAGCCGCTTCAAATGTATTTCTTTTGCTTGTTTGATAGCAAATTCTTAATGGATGAAATTCATTTTATTAAGGGCTTTTTCAATTTACATTTCTTATGAATAGTTTTAGTTTCTTCGCGCCATTTCGAGCATTCAAGCACGATTTATAATTTTAATTGTCGAACAAAGAATGAAAGTATATTTATTCTGGAGAAAAGGAAAGCCTGAAACGCACAACAAAACGATTTAGATGCACTAATGGAAATACTATTTGAAAACACAACTATAGCGTGCTTTTCCCAACGCATTGTGATAAGTTATTGAAGCCTTTGTAACTTGTCTGTGGTTATCATATCGTTTCGATCCATCATTTTTTTTTCGTATTCTGGAGCTGCCTGTTTATATTTCTTCTTCTTTTATATCAGACTAATATTTATGCGATTTTCATCACGCAAAATATCATAGAAAAACAAAACAAAATCTCTGTTAGGTCCATACACATTTGAGAGCAAAGAAACACGAACTATGGGTTGGTACCTACACACAATGTCAAAGGAAATAATCCAGGATGTCCGCCAATGTTGCGTGCATTTTATAACTCATTTTCATTGCTTGTATTAATATGTCCGTTTTTGCTTGATCACAACTTTGTAAACAAATTCAGAGACCCTAAAGTTAAATCACATGTTATGCATATTGTAGTAAGATTAATTGAAGAATAAGCCAGGATTTCATTTAGATTTGGAGAAGAAAAAAATCGAATGTCTAATTATAGAGACGTTTGATAATATTTCTGGGATGAAGAAATATGTTACATTCTACAACTAATTATATCACGAGGGAAAGTATTATATTTGTTTACTTCCTGCGGCATGGAAACATTCACTCAGCAGAATAAAACATTTTAAATGTGCTAGCATCGTGCATTTTGTTATGCCGAAACATAATCACCGGTCACACTGAAATCTTACAGATACTTGTCCTATATTTGTTTTTCTCTAAATGTTGTATCTGAAAGCAATGTTCACAAACCACTTATCATTGTTACAATGGAATATCTCTACTTCTGAGGAAAGTTACACCAATGTGATTATCTTTCAGCAATCACAGTCCTTTGCATTACACATAACAGTTATTGACACACTAGAAAGGTTGTGTGCAGGAAGAAAGTAGTTATATTACAAAAGGAATATATTTCCTTTTTGAATATTATATCATTTATTAACGAATTGTCTCACGAAATGACGTATCACTGTTATTCTCCATTTGTGATAAATATCTCCATATACTATGATATACAATGTATGTAGATTATAAACGCCTTTCTTGTAATACAGGAACTCCCCCTCTCTGTCTGTCTGTCTCTCTCTGTTTTTCTTTCCTTGTTACGTTTTAATAGTGTTTCTAAACGTTTTTAATGGAAGCTCTGTGGCAAAGTGTTTGCTATAAATCGACATACTCTTTGCTAGTATGAGCCGTCTTAGTTGCGTTTTTTTATTCACATTGGAGTAACTTTCCTCAGAAGTATCCAGAAATTTTCTATACCTGTATAACCAACCATTGTCAATGAATGACAATGTAATTTCTTAGTGGCTTTTAATTTTCAAGGCAGCAACACCTTCTACAGTTGACGGGACTGTGGTACCAGGGGTAAATATGTGTTTGAGCATGCAAAAAATCTTAATCAAATATGCCTTTAATACGACTCTTGATAGAGAAGGTTTGGGATGGACGCATGAATAAGAAAGAGCAGTTCAAATTGTGGTAGTATTTGAACTGCATAATTACAAAGTTCATTTTATATTTTGTTGCTTTATTGATTTCCTAAGTGTAACGTATCTTAAGTTATAAACTGAAAAAAGTGTAAACAAGCTATGTCAAAGTGATGTGGAATATGGACTTTAAATGTTATTATTTTCTTGTTTTACTACATTGATAGTTATTTACACCTATCAATGGCAGACTGTTTAATGTTTCCCATGTCAATATATAGAAGAGAATATATTACATAAATATGTTATCAGAAAAGGCTGTACTAGTATAAAATGCAATTGTTTTGTTTCATCCGGTACCAGTAATTATCAGCGGAAGATCAGATATCTAGACATTCAGTTGTAGGTGATGAAGTTATAAATAAACAATAAGAAAAAGAAAAAATCGGTAGAAAATAAAGTATTCAAGGAATGACTAGAGAAAATTCAATTGTCTACATCTTTTCTTGGCGTACTGATAAACATGCTCAATATATCCTGGTGATAGTTTAAAGATAAATATGTTGTTTTAGGTATGCTCTTCATATTTTTTTTTATCCAGCAGTTTGGCTGCATGTGTTTTCCACGATAGATTAAGATGGTTATAAGAGCAACAATTAAGTTAGTGTCTTTGAGCCATACACTTAGATATATATTTCACATCCTTGTAGAAGTAAGATTCTTATTTACTCAGATCGAATTGTTTATGAGCAAACAAAAACGAACACGAAAGCACTTTAGTTTGACCCTTGTATATTAAAATTTTAATCCCAGCATGCAATAAGTTATCAATTTCCTTATACATCGTTTTCAAGTGGAGCCATATCAGTCTTTTCTATATAGGTAGTAACCAATTACGCCAATGTATGTCTATATAATATATTTTCCATTTTGTTCCACGTTACAGTATGGCAATTAAAATTAAGACAGTGATAACTACACGAAAACGTTATCGTGGTATTCGAGGCTAAGGACGTGTTTTCAAGGCTTAAAGTCGTCATAAGTCATATTATGTCGCTTAGATTGTATTAATTTCTAGATAGCAAATACACGTTAAAAGAAAAAAGAATAAACCTAATAACAACTTAGACAAAAAAAAAAAAAAAAAAAAAAAAAAAAGATCAGAAAATAAATATTTGCAATCGCGTCATTAAATATATGAGAAAAGCAAAAGCTAATTCAAAAGATAAGCGGTAGGCAAATATTGTATACTCTGTATTCTTATTATAAATACAAGGTATCTGCAATTGTATTCATGAGAGATGCAAGAACACAAAATAAGCAACTGTCCTGATTGAAATATTAAGTATGTTCAGTGCAAGAAAATAGCATTGCTTAGTTCTTGGCTTTGTTATAATTTTTAAAAAATCTATGCACGTTGAGGAACTATAATTCTATAGTATGATTTTGCCACTAAAGACATGATATAATGAATGGATGAATAAATGTAGGAACAACACAGAAATTAGTATAGAAGACTTAGATAGTTAAATATTAATTATCTATGAATTAATTAAATAGGGAAAATAATATATAAATAAAAAAATAGTACTTCGTTCTTAATTAATTATTTCATTGATCGATGTATTTAATTTAATGATTTGTGTCAGCTGATTAATATGGCTGTATAATTATAATTCTGTATTTGCATGCATGACTGAGTATTCGATCAAATGTCCTATGAGACCTGCCTCTGTTTCACCGTTCATTTTATACAAGCATTGATCTATGTGCGCTAAGTTAGAATTTATATATTTCTGCTTGTTTCATGCCATTGGTTTACACACGTTTTATTTACATATTTTCAGTATATGGGATCGGGTTACAAGCTCTCACATTTTAGCAAAAGCTCTTCCAAATAAACAAGTAGATAGATGAAAAGTGGCAAGGCGTAATAGAATATATATTTATATGTGGATCATAAACATAGTGCATTATTACAAATGAATAATGAAAAATTCATCATACAAGTATAAAATAAGAGCAAAATTTTAAAACAATAACAAAGTTAATACAAAATTAGTGTATTTCAACAGATTTAAAGAAGAAAAAGGGATGTGGAGAATGCGGACAAAAATTAGACTAGCAAGTGGTGCCCCATCATTCGTTAATTTTTGGATGGTTGATATTTCTTCGCATCTGTTTATGCAAAAAGTATAAAATCCTGTTAACTTTTAATGTTTTGTTTGCAGTTGAGTGATGCACAGATCATTATTTGGTTTATACGGGACTAGATAATAAATATTGATATTTGACGTAATTGACGGATTTTTCATTTTGCTTTTTTAAGTAGATTTTTGTAGTGATGTTGACTAAAGCAAGCATACTAGTACGATGAACAATTGTATTTGCATACAAAAATGTAGTAGATTATTCTGTCAAATTAGATAATTAGAAAACTTGAACCTTAAATCAATGATTGAGATACAGTAAATGTAACACCATTTGGAGAGACAAGTGTTGTTCTTTGTATTTCCGTACGCATTGTGGTTATTTATCAAAGTTGTAGTGACGTGTCTCTGGTTATCATCACATTTAGAGTCATCACTTGTTTTGTATACTGGAGATTCCTTTCATCTTTCTCCTACGTTTTATATATAAGTGATAACGATGCAATTCTTATGTTGTAAAATGTTTAAGAAATAATAGTTCTCTTTTACTGATCCTATCAAAGGAAGCATTAGGATAGACGCCATAGTTTCGTGCATTTTAGTGAATTGGTTTCTTTTGCTAATATTAATGTGCCGATTTTTAATTGATCACCACTGTGTTAAAAAGAAAGAAACAATAATAAAATCAAAAATGAAAGAAGGTGGAGACCGTGAGATGAAATCAAACTGTATGCATTATTTTGTAAAACAAAACGGAAGATTTCACCATGATAATTTTTTAAAAATTATTGAATGGTTGGTGTTGTTATGACTGAAAGTTAAAGTTCATTATATCAGGCATATAATCGTGACTACGAGTCATTGGAGTAACACTTAACGCTACCAAGATTTTTGATCTTGCGCGTGCATACCATTTGCAACATTGATTTGATTTTCTGATTTCTATTCCAAACGAAAAGGCAAATGTACTTTGTATTTGTTCCTAGGTGAAAATGTATTATATATTCTAAAAAAGAAGCAGTCTCTCAAGTGGGACTGTAAACTGATTTCATGCAAATCTTTGATCAACAGGACATATATCACGAGCTAGAAAATGATCTTTGTTTTTGAAGTAGGCAAACTTGAAGCAGATGTTAATGAAAAGCCTACACATAATTGGCATTTCTTTAAGCATAAGAAACAAACCTAACGGAATTATGGCATAAAAGTGTAAATCATCGATTCCATTCCAGAACTGATCCCCTTTCATGTCATTCACAGATAGTCTAATTTTTGGCATCAAAAGTACAAGTGATCGTACAAGATCATTTTTTGGCTTGGATTGAGAAGTCGTGCGGAAATCATCTTCATCTTTATATCCTACAGCAGAGATCAGGTCTGCGATGTCATTATTTAATCGGGAAAATGATTACAAGTTTATGTCGATCAGAAGGCCGATGAAAGTCTGAAGTTTCACCTAAGGCTTTTGCTAAATCTTCTTTGAAGCTTCTTCTACGAAAGTATATTTCTGCTGAGGTTTATTTCTAAACAATTATATTATGTATAAATACCTCTGCCACACAAGATCCACACCTTTAGGCCATATCTCATAGATTCTGGCGGTTTTGTTGATTTCTCCTCCTTAATTAATGATGACATATATCGTCTATCAGCTGATCTAATTTTGACTCATGTAAATATCGAGTAACACGTGTTGAGCCATACAATGTCTTGTTTCTCTTAGACTGTCTAAATGATCAATTTAAACGACGTTTCCATAATCTTCATATTGTGGCAGGGAAAGAATCTATTGAAATATGCAAAGTCTCTCTCTCTCTCTTTCTCTCTCTCTCTCTCTCTTTCTACACTTATCCGATCCTTATTATCATTATAATAGTAAACTCCAAACCTAGCTATTACAGTTTCTCATTTTAAAGTTGTTGACGGTACTAGTTTAAACTTTTATTCACTAGTCATTCCAGAGCGGATACAAATTGGACAAAGCTAACATCCAGTTAAAAGGAGACGTGACCGCTGGTATAATTTATAATGTACTCTCTCAACGTTCGGATTAGGTTTCGTATTATATTTCTACATTGTAATTCGTCATCATGACTGTTTGACTTAGACTAGACTTGCTTTAATATCCCCATGTCTTAGCAAGGGATATTGTGATACCCTCTGTCTGTTTGTCCATTTGTTCGTAATCATAGCAAATTTCACTAACCTTTGTACATAGGTCGTCCATGTGATAACCATCTGTGAGAGGGGAATAGGTTTAGGGCCTCTATCCTTTGATCTCTGGGAGGCAGGGAAAAGGGTAATGTAATATATATAATTATATATATATATATATATATATATATATATATATATATATATATATATTGCAGTTACAATGTTTCTGATAATTTTTGTCTAAACTTTAAACATGGAGACATAGCACGAGTACACATAATATATCTAGCAAGTTTTTGTTAAGACCATTGGGTCAAGTTTGAAGGGCGGAAGGTCAGGTTCCGGTAGCATGGGTAGGAGACTGTAATAACAAGCGATTATTTGTCATGGCAAGCCATGAAAGTTGCTCCAGTTTAAGTTTATGGCTGGGATAAGGCTGCTATATATTCGCTTATTTCTTTTTAAACATTTAGTTTTCACTTTTCGTGCTTTGTGTACAAGGTTAATAATGTCTTTATCATTTATTACATTGTTTCTATTACTCTAATATTAGGAATTGATGCAAACATTTTCAGAATTTTTAAATTTTTTAATGCAAGTTTTCTGAATTTCTCCTTAAAGATCCCTGAAAAATTCCTAAAATGAAAAATCAAGAGTAGCATGTTATCCACCCAAGTGGTGATGTCCGTTGACTTCACAATAATTCTTGTATTGACGCCATTTTGTATAAAAATGACATTAGAAGTTGGAATTACTCTTTTCGGCAGCACACATTAATTGGAAAGTCGGTTTTAAAGTCTTTGCGAACATATTCTCAAAAACTGTCACTTCACTGATATGAAATGAGATGAAAGACTATAATTATATATCATGATAGAAAATTACATTTTAAATCGGTTCAATTAAAGAAATATCCTACCTGAAACCCTCTTTTTCAGAATGTGCTACATTTAGTGGGTACAAATGTTACAATATGACACACTTTTTCTTTTCTTGTCTTTGTAAAGTTTGTGATTTTTTTATCCATCTTAAGCTTGCACATTTGCAACTCTCCATTTATGTTCGAGGGTGTGTTGGCCTTTGTTTTTGGGAAATTATTGTCTTATTGTATGATTTTATTGATATATATATTATACAATGACAATTGTACCAGTTTTTTTCTGTTGTTAGACTCAAATCCACAAGTCTATCAGTCATTAGCTTCAGTTTTCGAGCATTTCATCAAAAAGTAATTTAGTGTAATCCGGACTCATTGCAATAAATACCCATTGAAAGATATTAAATGTGAATGGCTTCTTCATCTAGAATTACAATCTTTCTTCAATTGTTGTTTTTATGGGACAATTTTATGTTTTGTTACAAAAGGTTACTAAGATTATTAAAATCACTTGACTTTGAGATATCTCAAGCTGCGCTTTGAGTTTTTGATATTCGAAAATGTAGCAAAACCGGTTTAAATGATACATGTCAAATTAGTGACTTTCTGCGGCATGATAAGCACTGAGTATTCTTCTGATACATGAGTTTGCTTTTTCAACTGCAGTAAATACTGTCTCGCACGAGAGAGTTTACTTATAACCTTATAAACAACGCAACACTGCAGATTGTCTGACTTCCTGTGACAATCCTGTGTTTTGCATCTCTTCTTACATTTTGTATTACCACTTTTTTTCGGGTATGCCTAGGTTTAAACGATCGTACTTTTATGCCGATACAGTTAAAGCTGTACAAACAGAAATGCCCATAAACAAAGTTCTTACAACAAAACAAATGTAAGTAAAAAAAAATGTGCGGGGAACCTGGACTTCAAATGTTAATAATTTTACTTTGTTTAATGCATGGTTTGCCATTTACACCAATCAATACCAGACTGTTAGACGTTTCTCTTGGCGCCATTACAGAAGATCGTCACTAAATAAAGACGATAATAAATTCCCGCAGCACTTACAACGGAAGCCAGATGTCTAGACAGCAAGATATTTGTAAAAAAACATTTATCTACATGCTTTTCGCAGGCGTAAACTAATCATTCTAAATGCATCCTTCTGACTTATTGACAAGCATGTCTGTCTGTTTCTGGACTGACACTTCATAATTGCTCAATTTTATTCAATTAAAGGTTATACGATTTCTTGACTGACTGGGTATAGTAGAATCACATCTAAGTCCGATTTGTCAGCATAACATAATTTTCCTCTATTTAAACCATATCAATAAATTCCATTCTCACACCTCGCTCGAACTCTTATTACCTGAAAACAAGAGTTTTATTAAACAAAAGATAGAGTGCTCTAAGGCAGAGCTTCAGCTGTCCTATAGGTATTAAAAGTTCCAGCTGTCCTATAGGTATTAAAAGTTCCAGCTGTCCTATAGGTATTAAAAGTTTCATCTGAGCAAGTCATAAGTTTACTATTTTCTGCTACTTGTTTCAGCGTGGAACAATTTATAACCTCTTTACAGTTGCACGTCGTCCACAAACAAAGCCGTTAGGTGTTTCCATCTTGTAAATTATAAGGTAATATGTATTTACATTACAAATTGTGAACAGGACAGGACACATGCTCTCTTTTGCAGAACTTCTTTGCTTCTTCACTTGTGTATACTTCGATTGTTGTTTTCATTATTTTGATCATTTCACTTTTGGCATAGATTTCTTTCAAGGTATGCCAGTGAGTCATTTAGTACGAAAAAAAAAAAAAGAAAAAAAAAAAAAAAAAAAAAAAAAAAAAACAAAAAAAAAAACTTCTTGTCTTAAATGTCTTTAGAAACGTCCTTTTAATCCCCAATAAAATGGCATATAACTCTTACCAGATAATTGTCAGCCAAACATTGTTGGCTAATAATAGTTAGCACTTCTGATAACGTGATGTTCTCATGTACTTTTTTCTTTCTTTGTTTTCTTCATTTGTCAAGCAGACCATCGATTGTATGATATTTCCCTTTCTGTTTGTTTCTCGAATGTTTTTAGTTAACTCTAAATGTTGAATCTTATTCCATATATATGTCCATCCATCACTAATGTATCAACTCTATAGCCGGTGATCACAGCTTTTAACGACGTCTGAAGTGTAATCCTATTTTGGCGGTTGAGGTACTTTATTCAAGCCGAGAAAAACCAATTCATTCAATGTAGGGTACTATTCTAAGTTAAATTCTGACAGTTTATCTTATTTTGTGGCGCCGGTTTAAGTACAGCAGACTGACATCAAAACGAGATATACCAAAGTCCTGTCGTCAGAATTTACACCGTCCGTCCTTAAAGCTGCATTTATTTTATTCCTCCTGTGAATACACATTGTATAGCGGAAGCTGTTGGCTAGATTTGTTGCAGTAACATATGTCGAGTAATGCAATCATTGCGACGACATACAGCCAGTAAGGTTTTAATGACAAAAAGTAATTGTCTGAAAGTTCTACGTGGGCCGGATACCTCATAGCTTTTTGTAGTTGCTGAGTTGGCATTTTTTGTCGATTTTTCTTCAGTCGTGGTTTAATATTTAATTTTCGTTATGTTTTTATATACTAATATGGTTGTTAAAGAAAACACAAGTTATTTATTTTATTTGTCTCTCCTTGGTTCACAGTTCTGAACTCTCAGTTCTTGGTTCTTAAATACTGTCTTAATTGTCCTGAAAACAACTGTGTTGCTACAAAATCAAGGTACAACTTTTCAGCTTATAAAGTTTACGCAAAAAACTTCATATTGTTTTTGAGTTGAGTGATAAAATAATTAACAAACAAACCCAAGATTGCCACCTGTAGCTACCAGAAATGTTATGTATCATATTGATGATAGGACATACATATGAGTTATCATGTATTAATAAATCAAAACGTAACACTATACATGGAGTTGGATAAAAGGACAAAAATATATTGTGACTGAAACAGACCAGTCACTTGGCTCAGAAATATGCGTCTGCTGAATATTACCTGATTGGTTTCAACCATTAATGGCTAGACAGTTTCATAGGAAAATCGAAATTGAATGGTTAATATAAAAGAGGCCTAACCTCAAAAGCAATTACAGTAGAATAAATCAAAGCTAAAATAAATAATTAGCCTTAAAAAGCATGTTTTTCTTGCAAATTCTGTTCTATTCGTCCGCAGATATTTTATATCAAAGAGCGTAAAAACAGCATTTTACCGACTTTAAATAGTTGTGCAGAAAGCGGGACATACGTCATACCACTTTTCTTTACAGTGACTCGTCGCTTTATGTGTTGATGTTGTGACAAGAAATATTTCTAAGAAATTGTAAAAACTTGAATGACTGGGATGTAACATCGCTTTTTGTATTTGGCACAGAAGTAGTTTGTGTGTGTCTTTCACGCAAACACATTTCCATATCAAAATAATTTTCCAAATTTGATTTTGCGACAAATATGTTTTGATTGAAAACAACTCGTCGTTTGACTAATCGAATATTCTCTTCATATGCAAATATCGTTTGACTTCTGCGTTACAAATAGAAAGTGTCAGCTCTAATATGGATGTAATGCCAGTCATTCAGAGAAACTCCACGCAATGAGTGGTATTGATAGAAGTACATAAGAAGAAACAGTCGTCCTAGCATCTCAAGTCGGCTATGCCGGTTAATTGTCCAAACTCCAATGCTAGTCCCAAATAGGAAACTCCTGCGATGATGCTAGTCAACCGTATAACCAAAATTAGAGCGATCATGTTGGTCAGTCCATCTGTTCCAAATGCGTCTCACAGAACAATTCAAATACTTGGAAATAGTGAATACTTGCCAACTTTCTGACACAAAAATCAATTTAAATATTGGATAAAGACCTAGATAGTCTTTCAAAATAAAGTCAATATACATAACACAAGACATAGACAACCAGATCTTATACAGAGGCAACAGGGATAGACTTAGACAAGACTTTTATAAGCTCAATGATTCCAAGATCGTTATCAAAATGAGTAATAATAATCATAATCTATAAAAATGATGATTATAATAAAGACAATGATAATTACCAAACAGACCAATATTGCATGAGATCTTACAGGTAAAATTATAAACTACTCTTCACAATGAGAAAGCTTTGCCACTTTTCAAGAACTGCATTGCTGTTTCTTATGTTAATTAATATTTCTTCTATGAATTTATTTACATGAAATGTAAGAGGCATACTTTTTTCAGCATCGTGCCTGAGCGATATATTCGATCTCCTAGAGAGTGATCAGTACGTCACTGATGAACATAAAGTCACTTCATTTAGTCCAATTTTTTCTCTCTATCCATCCTGATTACTCCGCACTTACGAAACGTTTAGGATGCTGGAACGTTTGATATCATGGGATTCCTAAAAGGTGGAGTTACCAAAGTTTACAAAACCGATATAGCATATGGTATTAGATAGACTTATACGATAGCGGCAATGCACGTATAGTGGCGAGTGGAATAAATATGACTGCTGCACCTTCTCTCTATAGGTTTGAACTGTATATGCCATCATATATCTTATCATATTATCATGAATATATATATATATATATATATATATATATATATATATATATATATATATATATATAAATATATAAAGATTTCAAATGGTATGGCGAATAACAGTCCTTTAAAGTGCATTGATCCAGCAAGGGATCGTGTGTGTCAGGGATTGAACCCTAGAGTATATATAATTTCACAAAATGAACACACAATTAGGTTAATGATTGCGAGGTTCTCGCTAGTCCATACAGCTCAGGAGCAACAGAGCATTATATGGACTTTGCAAATTGCTTGTCACTCTTTATAGACACAGAACGCCATTTATTAACTGTTTAACTTCTTAGCACAGAGCAGATGTGCATAGTATCATCTAAGATCAATTATAACTTCATAATAAATTGTTCTCATTAAACTTAGAGGTATTGAATTCTAGATATTAGGTAGAAAAGATGAATAACCTCATGATCTTGATCACAAAGAGGGCTTCAAGAAAGTGTAATTCCTTATACTTGCCAATGCAACCCATAGACAAAACCTTATTGGTCAACGAAAATCGAAGAAGCTCACAATAAAGCCATAACAAAAAGGAAAATTTATTTTTTGGTTTGTTTTGTTTGCTGTTTTTTTTAACGCTAGACTACCCGGTATGCAACACGATTCATATTGAGAGTATACACTTGCTAAAAGGGAAGGGACTTCGAAAAAGCCCAGGAACTAAAAAACTCTGAATATGAAGGAAAGTTGACGATGATTTGGAAAAAGCCACATAACTTGATAAAAGTTTATTCTGGAAATTATATAACAAGCACGAGAGAAAACGTGTCAGTAACGACAACTCTTACTGCAGATTTGCCTGCAAGGATACTGCTGCTCAGTCCCTATCAACTATTTCAAATGTATTTGCTGATTATTTCGAAGTACTGTAAACACATCCTTCTCCCTGATCTGCAAATGAAATTATTGTCGTACATTCAGCAACAGGTAACAGCAAATACTTCTTTTTAGAATGAGTTCTCCTTTGAAAAGATTTAATCGGTTGTTAAAACCCTAAATCCGATATATATATATATATATATATATATATATATATATATATATATATATATATATATATATATATATATATATAATACTGGAGAAATACGTATTTCTTCTATTTGTCTATTTGTGTATAATTATGTACAGTTGCAAATATTTCCTCTCCAAGAGGTAGTGTAAATCTAATTATAAGCAGGATAAAGCAGTACGAAGCAGTTAAGTTCCAAAATATTATTCTCAATGGTAATAATTTCCTCCAGATATTTAGGCATGTGCACTGCTCATTGAATACATAACAATAGTATTGAGGTTTGCTTCTCCGAGCGCAGTTTTTAATACAATTTCTTGAAAGATCTCTTATAATAAGCAACCCTACCAGGATGAATACACTGATATTGTTTTACACATTCGTATCTCCTGTAGTGTCACATAAAATACACATTCGTATCTCCTGTAGTGTCACATAAAATACACATTCGTATCTCCTGTAGTGTCACATAAAATACACATTAGTATCTCATGTAGTGTCAGATAAAATACACATTCGTATCTCATGTAGTGTCAGATAAAATACACATTCGTATTTCATGTAGTGTCAGATAAAATACACATTCGTATCTCATGTAGTATCACATAAAATACACATTCGTATCTCATGTAGTGTCACATAAAATACACATTCGTATCTCATGTAGTGTCACATAAAGTATCAGAGACCTATTGGGGACACATATTACTGATAATTTTCATACGGAACTTGATGATGCTTTCATTCAGTATTGATTGGATAGACCATTTCCTAGAGGAGCGAGACTTGATCCTCACAATTATCATATATTCTGTCGTCATCAATATTTATTGGATCCACAATAACCCACAGAAAATTTTCATTTTTTCATACGATTATTCTATATTTTTTGAAACATTTGAGTAGATAATAGTAAAGGCTTCATCGAGAGGCTTCTTAGTTAAATGTTTTCACATCAAATTGAGATAATCTATGTAATTGTTTATGTACATGATTATGCAAATAATTGCTTGAAATGCATGTTTATGTTTTTATTTTTTTTGGGGGGGGGGGGAATACAGTACTATAACAGTTTTTAAAATCAAGTACTTAAGGTGACCTCACTAATAGAAAATCAAATTCTGACATCCACAATGTTAGCCAGTGCCTTGTTATTATAAATAATATATCGTATTTGTCGCATGTTCTTATTTTAGGACATTTGTTTCATTATATTGTTATGGTCTTCAGAAAATCTAACCTTTCCAATGCAAGTTTATCAAACAATTACCGCCAGGCATCAGTTTTTCGCAAATATCCCGTAACTCTTCACGTGTATTATTATTATTATTATTATTATTATAACTCTTGTCCATTATCTCGCGGCACCATTCTCATGATATATTTCCGTTAGAACCTCCAAATATAACTTTACCCGGATTTAAATTCTTTAGTAAATATTGTAGACATCGTTGACTTTTCGTCAAGAATGGTTTTGGTCATTTATTTCCAGCCTGGAATTAGGTCAAAAGATTTTGGTTCTAGGTGCGACAGACACAATACTCCCTTCTTTGACTTTTATTATACAACTATGTTGGTCTGACGGAAGACTAGAATAGAGGTCTAGTTTACCCGTTTTAAGACAGTTTTTCAATTATTTATTCTTCCTTTCTTCCAATATTTAACTCCTTGTTTGTAGATTACCAGTCATTGAAACATGTAATAGTGAAGCATTTCTCTAGGCTTTTGTATTTAGTGTTTCTTGTGGGGATGTAAGTTGTTTCTTCCCTGACGAAGAGCTTGTTTAGCTCGAAACGTTGAGAAACTGTTGTGTATTTACCACGTTCTCTCTCTCTCTCTCTCTCTCTCTCTCTCTCTCTCTCTCTCTCTCTCTCTCTCTATATATATATATATATATATATATATATATATATATATATATTCTCATGTTCTTTATATATATATGGTTATATGGTTGTATCTTATTGGTGGTTAGTTTTCCAGCCCCGGCCTTCTTTGCGTGTCTCTGCGTCTGACGCATTTTTGTACAAATGTGTAACCATTTGTTTTGTTGTCTTTCCTCACTTTCTTATGTTTTCTTCGTGTTATAAATATCCCTATGGACAATATCAAGTTTAACGAATTTATAAGTGTAACAATACGTTACTCGACTCCAAAATCAAAGGCTGTATTTGTTCATTTGTACATTTGGAAAAAAGATTGCCCAGTCTAGTGTAACATATATTACTGGAAATACTGAGTAAAACTTTATGACGGAGATTTGCAATTTACAATCCTAGAAGATTTGGGTTTCTACTACTTCGTTTATATTATACTAACACATGGATCGGTCTGATGATTTGGTGTGAGAAATAATTTCATCATTTATTAATTATAATTATTAATTATTAATTATTATTAAGTACTTAATTAATCTTCTTTATTGCTCTCTCTCTCTCTCTCTCTCTCTCTCTCTCTCTCTCTCTCTCTCTCTCTCTCTCTCTCTCTCTCCTTTAAATTCAGTAAATTAAATATAAATGTAGTCCGCACTACTTTCCAATGCAAGAGCCAAACTGGATATTATTGTAAAGTGCAATAAAAAGCAATGTTGAAGATTAATTTTTCAAATTTTTCTTTGCACTGCCACGTTTCCTTCACCAGTCAGTCTATGATCCAGCATCTCTGTATATATTTTAATGTAAGACAAAGACGACATAACATTGCGATGAGTACTTTTGATTTTCTGTCATCAACATTTTTCTAAACTGATCGAAAATCACATAAGCTGCCTGACGAAAATGATAAAAATGGGACCATGTAATGGTAACTGGTTCTCTCTGTCATAATTATTGAGCCCCTCCTGCTGCCGTAAGTGTACAAGCACAACTCTCTCTTCTGTATTTCTGACAAACGATGACAGAAGTTTATATATATATATATATATATATATATATATATATATATATATATATCAGACAATTGTAATTCATTAATTCTCAAATAAGACAACTGTGATGTTAAAATGGCATTTCCCAACCACCATCACGAGCAATCGTAGTCATTGTATTGTGCCCGAGACGAACGTAACATGAGTAGTCTGCAATAACATTGCATAATTGGGATTATCATTCTTCATGCTCTTATGTCTATATTTCAGTACAGAGTTGCGTAAAAATTCTAATTAGATTGTGATTATAATGTTTGAATGAATATATATGTATGCATAGACATATATATTCTTAGCGAAAACACCTCCTATACCGTTAAATCCAGAGACCTCAAGTCTTTAGATATGATGGGGGTATGCATATGTTATGTATGTGTGTGTGTGTGTGGGGGGGGGAGGGGTCTGGGTAAGGGGCGGTGTGGTTTTGCACAGAATTCAAATATTTACTCAGATATTTGTCTGACTTGTCTAAGTACTAGTATTCGTGTTCCTTGTTCCAAGTGTTAACTTATATCAGATTACGTTTTTAATGATAACCCATGCCCCTGAGTTATATAATTTTTTCCTGATCATAATTTAGACACTATTAAAATCCTCACGCTATAACCACATGCTATTCCAGGGCGTGAAAATACAAATTCAGATACGAAACAGACTTTGACGTGTCGGTCCCCCCATTTCCTGGGGGAGGGGGGTCGACTTAAGGATCTCCATACTATAACGATATACACATTTATTGGCGATGAAAAGACAAATACATATATGCAACTGACATCAGCCCCGCTGTATCAGGCCTTACTTTTCCCTTGCGGTAGGGGTAAGGGGCTAAAAAGAGAAGTTCGAGAAGGGAGAGAGGTCATAAAAGGGCAGCTAGGGAATGTTGATGAATTTTAATTTATCCCTCAATCCTTGCTTGTTTTGCAAAATGGAATTATTGAGCTCTGTGTTGCATCTTTTGAACAGTTAACTCTGGTTGTTCTCTTTGATTCTCGGTATTATTCCGCACAAAACCAGAAAGTGTTTCAATTGATAGGGTTGTCACAAATTAGCGTCTTGCTCAATCGTCTGACAATAAATATATACTAACAGGAAACCAAAGGGACAATGGCTTACATTACATGGACGAGACAAGACGAAGGCAGAGCTGGTCATTATATGACAGCAACATTTATTATCTCAGCTGGTTCACTTTACCAAAGCTCCTAGATCATTTTAAAGATAAAAACTGTGAAATTATTTTAGTTGTTGTTGCTCGTTGGTACGAGCATTGGAAATAACTGTGAAAATGGCACGTCTTAAGATCAAGTTTCAGCCTCTACTTCAGTGCAGAGATTGTATAGAGGAATGGAAAATAAAGAACAGTTCTTGATTTATCTTCAGTTTTCATTCTTTAAAGGTTTAAACGTTTTATACTTATAACTCAAGCCGTTGTGATTTTTATACTATTTTTGACTGAGGAGTTTTTCTGGCTAAAATATATCAGAACGTTAAGGCTAAGAAACGAAAATAATAAATAAAACAAACATCATAGATTTATAGACCCGATGCCTTTATAAACGAACGATGACTCTAACTAACCCCAGTACACTGTAAGAAATCCTATTTGGGAAACAAAATGGGCTAGACAGTTGGAGAAGTTAGTGCTGACCTTGATGTATTTCGTTCTTAACATAGACCACGAAATGATAATAGTGAAAAGATTACTGTCTGAAAAGGTTGAAAGTTTTGCTAAATTATTCTGGTCAATGTGTAGATGCTTATTAGTACAGTAAATTATATATATATATATATATATATATATATATATATATATATATATATATATATATATATATATATAATGTATAGTCTGTGATACCAATGCCGCTTGTCCGCATTGTCATGATATCACTCTTCATGATATCACTCTCTGTCCTTGACATACCCTGGAAGAGGAGTTAATAAGCTCAGGCCATTTTCTTATTACAAGACATTCTAAAATGTAAATTTTATCACTTTAATCTACAGAGTAGCTACCTAAATTCATCTCTGAGGTCATCAATGACTAATGTAAGGAATAATTAGGTATCACATTCTGTGTATTAAATAAAGTCCATTTTAGGAAAAGTACAGCTAGCCAATTCATTTTTCATTAGGATTGTTAAGTATCTATACGTATTTATTAGAATATATTGAGGCAGCAGTGACTGAAATCATTAATTATACGTGCTTTTATCGGAAATCCTGCTTTCAACGGTATTATGGCTCAGATTCATCATATTTACAAAGCTAAATAAACTTTTATTGACAATAATGTCTGAATCACTCGGTCAATAGTCAAGACCTTTTTCATTCCTCTGATCACTCGTGCTGTGGCTATTTAGTTATAGCTAAATTTCTTAGTTCTAATTGCTGTGATGTGTGATAAAAAATATTAAAATACATTAAACAAATATATACATCATTCGGAAACATACCTTGCCTTGATTTTACGCCAGTTCGCCCACGCTGAATTACATCTCTGAAAACATTGTGTCACGATTTTGAGTGGTACATCTAACCACTTTTGCATTACAAGATAAATACAGCGGGAGTAATCATTATTGTTTTTTTCTGGTCGACATAAAACGATATTTAACCCACTACTTATTAACTAGGTTCACATCAGTTTTCCACCCGAAACTCGTTACAACATCAATGTCAAACTGATGTTGAATGATATATTTTTGCAATACTATGTGCGATAAATTGGAGATTTTCGTTTCCTAGTTAGTTCCGCATAGTGCAAATTTATTGTTCGTTTCGTTGCAGATCTTGTTACATGACCTTCTCAGTATGTCTTTGCAACTATTTATTTTTCGTCTCATTATTTCAAAGATCTGGACGTAGATGGGGTAGGTGAATTAATAAATAAGAATGAATTAAAACACAGTCAGAAATTCTACGTATTTTAACTTACCTACTTCAGTTCGCTAACTTTTGTACTTCAAGCTGCATAAATGTCTATGCAAGTAAAAGCTGGGGAATGCTCTTGAAAATAAGATCAGTAGAGTACGATTGTTGACTTTATGTTAGATATGCTGGCAAGGACCGTTTACACATGAATGAGGAAATTGAAGAGTTATTCGTGTATATTTTAATTGTTACCAGGGTTAGATAATAAAGAAAAATCTAAACGTATTATTAAAAAACAAATGTAGACATAATCATTTTTTTCTGGTGCATCTTTCAAAATTTTATCCTATAATTGATTCTGATTAAAATAGGAAAGCAGCTATTCATCAATAATCAAAGTACTTACCAAATTGTAAGGAGTATATGATCGATGAATTGCACTCAGTTTCGGATGGATACCTTTCGCCAGGGGTAAAAACAACTTCCTTTACCCTCCTCCCCGCACAGACACACACCAAAGAAAAATATAAAATATAAACAACAAACAAAAAACAACAACGAAACAAGCAAACAAGCAAATCAAAAAGAAAAATAATAATAATAATAATAAAACCACTTAGTAGTCTATATCCAGGGCGTTCAAGTGTGCATTGTTGTACTAACAGTCTTGTCCACCTCTGTAATAAGATATCGAAGAGCTTAAGAGCCAAAGAAAACTGCAGTGAGGTTAATTTTCGGAAACAAATAAGCAAAACAGACAAAAGAAAACAAAGATTGGTGTTAATTTTAAAATAAGAAAATCTTCACTTTCAAAACATAAATGCTAGTCATTGTAAGCTGTATTAGTTTCTTCAACACGTTCATTTGAAGCCGCATAGATTTCAAATGCAAATATATAAGTCCTGTATGTTGCATTCCTGTTTCAAAACAGATGTTGACAGATGCATCCCAACGAGGCTAGTAAGTTTTCGACCTTCAGATAAAGCTTGGCATGATAGCGTTCAGAAACAGAAACAGAGACCCGTTGATAAAGAATCGATCAGAACAAACAATCCAAGAGACTGGGCTAAATATAAAAAAATTTGAAATAAAGCAAACAATCAAAAAATATTTGCAAATGAAGTTATTTTTTAAATGTTGCGAAAATTTGGAAACTTTCAGAAACAACTCAAAAAGTTTGGAAAGCTCACCCGACACTTAGTTAAACAAAAATTATCCTATAATATACCACCACTACTATTCACACAATATGATGGCGCATTAAACACTGCATTCTCCGACTTAAAGAAGGCCGTGTATTTAAATTCGTTTTTTCATCTGTTGTAAAAATCCATCTTTTTGACACGACACAAACTGTTGTTGTGAAAATCTCAGAATCTACAATTCAGTCTGTTTCAGCTGGGATGCCGCAGGGTTCAGTTCTAGGACCGTTCTTGTTTCTTGCATATATCAATGATATTTCTGATGATCCACTTAGTCTCACCAGACATTTTGCCAACGACAGTTCTCTCTCATACGCTTTCCAGAAGTATGCAAGATATCAAATATATACTCAATGCCGACTTGGAACTCTACATGACTGTTAAAATAAATAATTAGTTAGCTTCAACCCAGCAAAAATCAAAGTTATGTTTTTCAGAAAAAAGAATAAACCTCTCTTTCCCAAATTAAAGTTCCAAAACGAATCACTTGCATTTGTTGACAATAATAAACATCTGGGCCTTACACTAAGTAATACATGCACTTGGAGTCTACATGTTGAAAATATACTCAAAAAGCATCTAAACTGCTAAATATTTTTAAGATTCCTCAAATACAAGCTGAGTAGAAAATCCTTAGATATAATTTACTTATCATATATTAGGCCTATATTAGAATATGAAGATGTCGTTTTGCGATAGATGTTCAAAAGCAGATTCAGATAGATTAGAGAGATTTCAGTTAGAATCTGCTAGGATAGTCACTGGTCTAACCAGAAGTGCCCACGCACGAAATATTTATGAGGAATGCGGCTGGTCCCCGCTCTCAGAAAGAAGAAAATCTCACAAACTCTGCACTTTTCAGAGAATTATTTATAATGATTCACCAAGTTATTTAAACGAACTGCTTCCGCTTTTGGTGGGATAAACATCAAGATACAACTTATGTAATCGACAAACATCTAAAATGCCAAACTTGAAATAACAAAAAAATCTTTCCTTAACTCTTCTTTTCTCATATGGAATAATCTACCTGAAAATGTCAAATCGGAAAGCGATTTCTTAACATTTAAAAAGTATATTACCCCGTTAAACAATAGCGTTCCTTCTTATTATCTTTCTGGTGATCACAAATACTCTATTATTCATACTAAGATCAGAAACAAATGTAGCGACCTCAAAACATATCAAAATGACAATCACCTGATAGACAATCTTCTGTGGGGTAGAAGCAGCAAGGGAATATCATCATATTTTCATTTGCACTCAATACACAATTCAAAGAAAAAATCTAATACCTAGTCTTAACAAACTGCTCGTCCTAATCTATATAAAAACTCATCTATTTGGCACACATGAACTTGCAACTGAACAAAATTAGAATATTTTAAAGTGGTTTCAAAAGTACATTAAGGATACTAGACGTTTTAACTAATGTTTTTTCCTTAGATTCTAAATATAAAGTGATTATTGCTATTATTAATATGACTCTTTCTCAGACTGTATGATGACCAATTGATAGTGATGTAGGTGCATTACATACTAATTGATATTCCTTCCGAAGTTTGGTACTTGCCTTGGATATCACTCTTTGTTTTTTTCCTTTTTTCGAACCTTTATGCTTGAATTATCTGCCCACCTTATTTGTTGTTGTTTTTTATCTTTTTTATTTGTCTTTTGTTTTCTTGTCTGCCGCTTGTCACGTTTGATTAATTTGTACCACTATATTTGTATTGGGAAGGACTTATCTAATGTTGTGAGAACTTGTAGTCTGACACCTTTTGCATAATTTAGCACAAAAAAATATGTTTAAACTAAATGCGTTTTTCTTTTTATTACAATAAAAGCCGTGAGGTACGTTATATCATTTTTCAGTTTTGAATTCAGTCTAGAACAAATATATCTGAAATCATGCACTTTCCACGTTTTATGCCAAATAAAATGACATTGCTTGGTAGAAAAAAAGAAGCAAAAATAGGGAAAAAATAAAAATAGAAAAAGAAAATCAGCTTCATTATATTTCTTCATGTCGGGTTTTTAATATTTTGAAAAGAATAGTGGTCATCCGATACATCCTGTAATCCTATTCATATAAATATATGTACAATAACAGTAAACGTATACGAAGTGACTTCCCCGTAGTTCTATTACTTGAAGAAATGATTTTTGAAGCTGATTTTTATTGGATAATTAATGCCAGTATAAGCGTTTGTCAGAATAATAGCGGGAATATGAGGTCCGTTTTTATAAGGTATCTTCTCTTCTGAAACTTTTGCCCTAGCAGTTTTCTCATAAAAAGTAGTCCTATGCAGGTACTCATCGATCATCACTTCTGTATGATCACAACATATCGCACATGCCTTTGTTACAAATAACTGAAGTGTTTGCAGATAAGCACGATAGATTTGCTGCAAAACGCACACTATATGAGAACATACCATCTGCGGAATGGTGCAATTTTGACTTAGCTGAGTAAGGACAGTATTCACGCCTTTCCTGCAATAAACAGCAACTATCAACACAGTTATCTGTTGTCAGTTAGTTGTGAAGAAAGAATATAGTGTATAACGGATTGTTTCTTTTGTAGAAAATTAGTACAGTGCCTGTACGCAACAGATACAAACACTGCGATCAAACTGAATCTAAAATGTAAATGTTAAGAGGCTGAAAATATTCCTGATAATCTCAAAGCATATTTCGCACACGAAGTGTGTTGTGGCATTTCCATTTACATAGTACTTATATTCTACATGCATATAATCCATACAGAAAGCATGTATAATGGAAAATATAAATATTTTTATTCTTTATAGTAGCATATTTTATTGACGGTTCACGTATGAATCTTGCATAGAATAGTGCTAAATACAGGTTGTCGATAATATAGGGAAACTGTCAATGTCTACTTAGCTTCGTTTTTAGAGGATGCTTTTTCTCATGTGGTAATTGACACTGATATCAATCTATGTCGAATGAAAATCTATTAAAGACGAGACATCATTATTGTCCCCAATTAAGCCCATACAATTTAGAGTTTCCTGTGTCGCTGAGTTCAGTTTTCATTTGATCTGAACACATAGAACATATGTCCAAAGAAGGGAGCATTCATATTGTCATTAGAGGCTGGATTTATTTTATTTCTCGTCTTTCGATGAAAAGGTATAAAAAAAGGCTTTCAGTGGAATAATTAAGGGTACATTTGGCATTGTTCGATAAAAGGAACCATCTTAATGTTTTCCGTAAATGTGAGAATAAATTGTTGAAGTTCATCCTGCTGAGTTGGTTATATAAGGTTTAGCTTGACCTGTACAAAGACATTATTCATATTTGCTTTGATACATACACAAAATACTTTATAGAAAGAATAGCACTGAGTTCTTAAAGCCAGATTTATCATAAATGAATTCCAATGGACAAGTTTGCACATTACCATCTGATAGTAGGTTCCTAATCAAATCACCTAGGGAAGTAACAAAACACACACACACACACACACACACACACATATATATATATATACATACATCGACCATGTCGATAGGTCTGCATAAAAGTAGAAGAGAATATTGTAACTGAAGTCAATAACCAAAGATGTCCTAGCTAAATTAATCCATTTCGGTCTGGAATTGAAAGGGAGAAGTCTATACACCGAAAGATATATGTGAATATTATTTCTAAAGCAAATATTGGCTTTGATACGTTTATTGTATTATCGCAAAACTGAATTATGTCAGATTTTGTTGAATGACAGATCAGGAAATAAAAGTAATTTACGTGCTATGATAAGTGTTGTTTTGTTTTGGATTTGCATTTTAAAAAGTGTTTTGACAGTTGTAATCAGATCTCTGATATAAAGAGTGTTCGGAGATTCATTCATTCAGAAACGTTATTTTTCGTCAGTTATCATTCTGTATATTTATACCTTCTTAACTTTTCAAATTAGTCACGAATCTTACGTGCACCTACTACGTTTTACTGAAAGATAAACTGCACATAAATGTAATATATTTGTCTCTTTCTCTCTGTCTATGCATACCTACTTTAGGTTTTAAATCAGTTATAAAATGTTGTTTGCCTATATTACTGTTTCATGCAAGAGCTAAATTGTACATATATATAAAGCCTACAAATGGTAGTCGCTATCTTATACTGATTCAATTTATATTTGCTTTGTCATATCATCTGTCATTCCAAGAGCAATCACATTGTTCAAATGTTAGCGTAGTTTTGTTTGTATAAAATGGTGCGTCAAAGACAGGCATGATGGTAAGAGTGAGAGTCGCTTATATTATTCTTTGTCAATGAAAACAAAATCTATACAAAAACATAACTGGTACAATCAGAAAAATGAAAAAGAGAGAAATATTCTTTTACAATATGTTCCTATCATAAGAGAGCTTTAGAAATTGTCCACTCTCTCGATATCTATCTGAAAGAATAGAGACAATATTCGTAACTCAATCTCTTAGAAAAGAATGGCAGCAGTTTCTTGAATCATATCAGAGAAGATCAACGCCTGTATTGTCAAACAAAATGAATCACATGTCTCAATTCTTTCTTTCAATCTTACTTTTTATTGTCATTTAAATCTGGAGTTATATACACTATTATTAACAAAATAAAAGGATGTAGAGGTATATATGAAAACATTGACTGAAAACAATGAAATACAAACTTCTAGAAGGAAATGGAATTCTAAATTTGGTGAGTTTGAAAATGAAGACTGGCAACAACGTTTCTTGCTACCATATAAAACTACAGAATATCCAAACCTTTGATGCTTGCGGCATAAAATATTAGATATAATTTTGGCAACGAATGTATTTCTTAAAAGAATTAGCATTAATGTAAACGAGCTCTCTTGTTTTTTTAAGTTGCTTTCAGAGACAATATCTCATGTTTTGGGGGATTGTCAGGTAACTAGGATTTTTTTAAAATAATACTTTTCAATGGATACAATATTATCTTCGGAATTAGAGACAAAACTGAGACTAACGATGTAAATCACTTAATAATTCTATATGCAAAACAGTGCATATATATATATATATATATATATATATATATATATATATATATATATATATATATATATATATATATATATATATAATGATATATAATGTAGCTTTAACAGAGACAAAATTTGTCTCAGCCCAGAAAGAGTGTTGCTGTTAATTTTACTGTGGAAAAACATAGTGCTTATAGAAACTGCAAAAAGTGGGAAAGTTTGACCAAAGATGGTTATTATAAAAAAGGTAAATAGAGTCATATAGTACTTATTTACTCTCCATTCAGGCCTTTGAATTTACCACATGTTGCCAGAATTTGCACATTGGCAAGCAAACATATTCTTACTAATGCAGACTACCCATCATAAAAGATGGAATCTGATACATGTTGTCAGAGATACTTCGGTGGTGCATTTAGTAAATGAGTATATATGCATACTTAGAGTTTTGTTTTGTTAAAATGTCAATATGTTCCATATATATTTGTAAGTTAACTTTGAAAATATGTATATAACCAATATATCCGTTTCATTCATTTTCTTCCCTTGGTCTTTCCTTAGCTTTTAACTTTCATTCTTACAATGACACAAACTGTCTAGAGTTGCCTACATTGTTTGCATTAAAGAAAAGTGGTTGAAATTCTGTTAAACTTTTTAATGTATTACATGTACATGTTCATGTCATAATATATGTGAATATATGGCTAATGATATTTAGTTTCAATAACAAAAAATGTAAATTGTTGAATAGTCAGAGTTAAGAGCCTCTTAGTTAAACATTAGCATTTAGCCAAGGTATATAAAGGAAAAAAAATTACAACGAAGGAGTTGGTAAAATATAGGGATAAAGAAAATAAATGCTGATTAAGTGCACTACAATTTGTGCCAAGTCGAAAACAATTTGAAATTTCCTTCTCCACCAATACAAGTGTATGGGAACATGAGTGTCGCGATTATTTAATGCGCCTTTAAAGTTGCTAATGGAGTCGCTTTGACGAGTCTCTTTAGATATAACATATCAGGGAGAATCAAGGTTGGGCAACGTTAAGCCAGCGGCCGTCCCCCCCCCCCCTCAACAAAAACAAAACAAAACAAAAAAAACATATATGATCACAAAACAACCGGAGCATTTTCTACAGTAAGTTTTACTTACAAGTTAGAAGGTTAAAATTATGTCCTGGAAACGCTTAAAATGTAGGACATTCCAAGGACGCTGACCCCCCCGCCTCCCCCCCACCGGTGATTGTGTCCCTCAGACCTCTCGCCAACTTGTTTACGCCGCCCCCGCACCGAAACAAACATATTTCTCGTCCGCTATTGATTGTATTCCATTCTCGAATGTCCGAATGAAGAAATGAGTTTTAATAAAGACTTGTTCTAGCTTGCACTGATTGGAAACTGTTTACATTAAGTAGATTAAAGCGAGTAATATTACTAACAGCTGGTGGAATCCGAGATGTGAGATAGGGAAGGTTTGAACCAGTTGTCTTTTTAAATAGAAGTGTAAGCTTGTCTTGTTGTCGTCTGAATGAAGATTTTACGATCCTATTTTTTTATGTAAAGATTCAATAGATACTTATTTGTTGCACAACTTACAATTCTGGCTGCTTCATTTTGTATTGTTTTTCGAGTTCACGTTTCTCAAGTAATCTGCAGTTGCCCCAAACTACATCGCTATATTCCAGAACCGGTTGTATAAAAGACGTATATATTATTTGTAATGATTCCATGTTAAAGTTGAAATTTTAGTCTGCGCATTGCATTAAAATTGACCCTGCCTTTTCTTTTATGCAGTCTGTTTGTGCCATAAGCAGTCGTTCGAGAGATGTACTTCAAGATGTGTGTGCAAGACAACTTCCACAATGCTATGGTGGAGCATATATAGTGGTGCGTGGTTGGGTTTATTAATTTTCTCCGAAATTGCCATGGATTCAGTTTTTAGAAGGGATAAAAAGGCAAACAAGTTATTTACCCTTTCAGAGATTTTTACCAGGTCAGAGTTGAAGCTATGAGAGGTTACGACGCGATTATCTACGATTAGAAAGGCACTTGTATCATCCGCAGATAAACTTATATTGGAGTGTATATCATGTACAAAATATCGTGTATGTATATAAAAAACTAAGGTTCCTAAAACGGATACATGGATCATACCCACTCTAATCCACCTCCATTCTGACAACACGCCTAGAAGTATCACTCATTGTCTTCTGTTCTTAAGATAGCTAGAAAATCATTTAAAAAGGCGTGCTGTGATGCCAGCAGCTTTCAATGTATAGACGAGTCATTTATTCCACACGCAATCAAAAGCTTTACTTACGTCCCAAAACATAACTCTAATTTCCTTACAGGAATCTACTGCTTTGCAAAACATATCGTAGAAATATATTAATTAATTAACCGTAGAATCACCAGGAATAAAGCCAGAATGGAAAGGTGTAAGAATGTTATTTTCACGGAAGTAATTAAATACGTGTCTTTTAAAACCTTTGCAAACAGTATTGAGAAGAGATATTGGTTTGTAATGTGATACAATGGAATGCTCACACTTCATTAAAATTGGACAAACGTTTGCTTCTTTACAGGAGTCTGGAAAGGTGGATTCTCTAGTTAAAATGTGAATAAAGTGGATGTGAGAGTTCGTTAGCCAGATCACGCAGAATACAGCCATTGACAATAATGAGATCAGAAGCCTTTCCAAGAGGAATGCATTTGAAAGCATTTTGTACTTCGTTAGGCTTCAGTTTTATAAAACTAAAACTTACATCCGTATACAAATATGTTAAGGTATATAGTACAGTTTTCTCTATGAAAAAGAAATCGTTAATTTATCAATTTCTTCGGTGATTATTAAACCGTTTAGTTAATAGTATGTAATATAATGTGCACTGTGAGGGATGATCAATACCTTAAGGGCTAACCAGCACTCGTAGGAAGATGTAGAGCTAGATTTCAGCTTTTGTACTAATTTGTCAGTATGTAGCTGCTTGGCTTCTTGAATCATAGAGATTATGTTGTTCCACAGAGATTACGTTCTTCCACAGAAGTGCTATATCTTCCTCAGAGGTAGATAGACGAGGCTACACAGACTCGTTAAAAAGATAATTCATATCTACACAAGGTAGAAGATCCGCCATGTTCTCATCAGACTAGATTCGGTGGATTTTAACGATTGGTCTTTTACCAAGATCGTACCATCAGTGTCCAGGCGTTAACTAGGCGCCTGGATTTCACTAGCTTCCTGCCTTCCAAAAGCAGATTGTTTTTGATCTGGTTCAATCCTGCTTGATACGTGTACTGGCTTTATACAGTTTCTGATGGGCACGATATGTGGCAAATTTGATAATAATAGACCTGGGTTTGTGTGACTGTCGACTTACGTTTCACTTTGCGTGGTATTTCAATGTCTTTTATGGCAAAGTCTAAGCAGAGGGATTCCGACATGTTCAGGACGTATTTGTCAGTTGTTTTCTGACTCCACTGATCCAGTGGCAGTATCAGCGGCAGTACTGTTCCGCCTTGTTCGCATTTAATTGTAGATTTCGAATGCTTTCTCTGAGTTTAGCGCTCCCTGATTCCAGTTGTGAAATTCTGGAGCACAGGGACGTAGTGGCACTGTCTACTATAGATTTAACCATGTTCTAAAACTGCTTACAGAATGTCTTCTGCAGCAGTTCAGAGAATTTCAGAAGTTCCTTGTGTCCTTTTTTTATAATATTCTGAGATGACGCTGGGCCCATCACTTGTGAGTCAAAACTGAGATTCCAGGGAATTCAGACATTTTTACTCGTTCAGATTCACTATTGACTCTATTCTTTTCGTTTCAGGTCTATACTCAGTAGATGTTAGCTCTCTTGTCTTGTTAGTCAGCTCCCCACAGATAGATGACGAGATTCACTCCTACAAACTACGCCTAACTTTCTGCTGAAAACTACACTACTAAAGTCCAGTGCGTGCCTGAATTACTGGTTCTTGGACGTGTACATGCCATTCAGTTTATGAATAGGACAGATAGGTCAAATAATATGTGCATGCCGATGTTTGATGAATGTGTTGCAAAGAATCAGCATCTTTGACACCAGAACTGTATAAACAATATTAACTTCCACAAACTACTCGTATGGATGTCAGTTACTAGACCTCACACAGTTATTTGAGACTGAACATATTTTCTGTCAAGCAAACATCCGACCATCCGCCATATTTTACTTGCCTCTTAAGTTGTCTCACTTCATGCATACCTACTTGAGTTTTCAAATAAATTACAAATTCAGTTTGCACATACTAATGTTTAATGCAAGAACTGACTTGCACATGAATATAATGCCTGCTGAAAGGCGTATATATTATTTTTCAAGTGATATTTGTTTTGTCACATTCGTTTCGTCTGTCATTCATCTGTCATTACTAGATGTTGCACATTATTCAGCTGCTTGTCCAGCTTTATTTGTATGAAATCGTGCATCAAAAGAGACAACGTACGACCGATTAAGATAGATTAAGACTGATACTCACTTATGTTATGACATGAAAACGACAGCAATAAAATTACCTCAGTTTTACAATAAAACAACAACAACAAAAACAACAAAAACAACAACAAACAAACCAAAAAAATAAACACAAAAGAGCAAAGAAACAGACCAAAAGAAAAACAACAAAAAATACCCCATAAAAAACAACTGGTGAGAAAGATAATTACTCTATGGTATTCCTCTTTGTCGCCGCTGAGTTTTAGCAGTTTCCATCCTCTCGCTATTTGTCTATAAGAAAACATGTTTAAAACTGATATATTAGCCTCTTACCAGTCCTCAACAAAATATGTGCTTTTTTTGAGATGAAAGATTACTTAGCTGTGTTAATGAAAATGCTATATTAGATGAAGAATAAGCTGATTTTAAAAGTCGATACTCTATGTGGATAATATATTTATTCTAAGCACCTTGATATGTAAATATTTGAAGAAGGAGAAAGGTAACATTTTTTCTTCATTATAAAAACGTTTGACAGTATTGATCGGAGATTACGTTATCATAAATATGTAAATAAAAATATAAGCAGCAAAATGCTTATATCATTAGCCACATATGGAAATATCAAAACTTTTGTAAAAACACCAAACGGCTTGATAGAAACATTTTGTTTGTACGGTCGGGGTAAGGCATGGCTGTGTTGTATCACCAATTTTAATGTCATTGTTTTTAAATGACTTGATGACACACATTTCTTACCAGCATAGCCGTATGACATTTGAATCTAATCAATTATTTGCACTGTTGTATGCATATGCAGATGACGTGGTTGCCTTCGCCGAAACTGCTATTCAAGTTCAAATAATTCTAAATAAATTAAAAGAACACTGCAATATCTTGAAAAATGTGTTGACGACTACACCTACTTTAGGATGAGAGAAATTAGAATTTCTATGGATCTTCAAGATCAATAAGTTTTGAAAGAATTAAGTATATTCACTACTGAAGCTTCGTAGCATCAAACAAAGATCTTTGAAACTCCTTGATACAAGAACACTTTATGTAACGCTTTCCTTAATACATCCAATTGTTGGAAGATAGTTCTCGTAATTTAAAAAAATCTCGGGACCTTTTTATATGCGTGAAGACTCACTTTTAATTTAAACATTTCACGTATTTGATTCATTCTCTATTAATGCCACTTTAAGTTTCGTAATAGGTTCAGTTTAATTTGGTTGTAAATCAAGATGTGCTAATAGGGATAACCATTTAATCTTTGTCCTTTGTGTATGTAAATTATTGGTTTGTTCGCTTAATTTTCATGTGGCTGGTATCATCCTTGGACGGAAACTTGAGCGGTCAAGATGATGATTTTCTTTATTGTAAAACTGATATATTAGGGGAAAATATATGATTTCGATTATTAGTTTCTAATCACATTGCACTCAGTTTTCTGCAGTCATTTCCAAAGCGGTCGTTTCATCGGTTCTTTTCTTCTTGAATGTATTTCCGTCTAGTGCTAACAAGCTTGTATTGCTTTGTACTATTTCTGCATAGACTGTTCGCAAATCTATTTTGGTTTAGTTGGTCGTGTATTTCCTCCATTTGGCGAAACACACATCTTCTCTTAATTAGTGAGTACCGGAAACTCTTGTCTAGAAATTGCATTTGTGTTGCTACCTCATAGGTTCAACGAGTAGCAATGTATGATCTTATCATCTTGATGCTCTTCTTAATCTAATTCCTTTACTTTTAAAATCCTCTTTACACAACAATGAAATCGCTTGCCTTAACAATAACCTGCCTATGAAATAGCCTCCGAACTGTAGTAATCTTCCTTTATAATACACTTTTTCATTGCATATATCTCTCAACCCTATTAACTTGATACACGTTGTCTTTCAATTAGGTTCCATAGTATTGCAAAAGAAAGTAATCATTATGACACTCTGCAGATGGAAACATTGAGGAGGCTCTATATTTTAATATTTTAGCATTCCTGAATTATATACGCCTTTGCACTGTTTATCTCTGTGTATGTGTTGGGGGGGGGGGGAGATTGCACATTATTTAATATTCTAGCTGAAAATGTCATATAGTGTGCACCTCATGCATCTCTAATTTCTTTGTTTACTCTCATAATGTTTCCATCTGTGCCTTGCTTTATATTGCAGTTTTCCTTTGATTGTATGATTTAGGCTTATATTTGCACTGTATGTCCTTGATCGTGTGAGATAATAAGAAATGCACGTGTCCTTACACCGTATTTGAACTCACTTGTGATTAACCACACATATTTCAAGTGTATGCTGATAAAATTAATACATTGTTCTGCAAAAAATAGCATAATATTTGTTTAAATGCATTAACTGAAATACATGACCTTAATTCCACTGACGATGAAAAGGTGATCTTAATATTGTAATCTTTCTTGAACATCTGCATTCAATTTAATTTAAAAAATATGAAAGGAAAAATGTTCTTTCTCTGTTCTGCCTATTCCCTCGTGAAAATGTTGATATAGATATTGGATCATTTCAGTTTCTGCCCAGTAATCATACCCATTGTAATTTACCTCATTAGTGAACCTATCAAACGAACAAGCGGAACTAAAGTGAACTTAACTAGACTGCATACCTTGGTATTGCCTACTAAGAGTGGAACATATTATTATGAGTGTGTCGAATTTCACCCTGTGAGACAAAATGTGTTAAATGTCAAATCGATGCAGAAGTTTATTCATGATGTACCTCCAGATAAAAATCTTGAAGAATGAAGTTTATACAAGAAATTATCCCTTTTCAAAGACTTTAAACTTGAACTTATGTATAGACTTTCAAAAAAAATTTCTGCATCTTTACCGTTATCATTTATCGTATAGTAGTGCATGTTTACTTTACGTTGGAAAGGTGTATCTTCCTAAAGATTTTGGCAAATTTTCTACTTTTATAATTTGCACTACCTGACTATTAGATTTCAGTATATAGTCAGAACTTTGCAGGTGTGCTGCTGAACCCTGTGCATGCATATACATACATACTGTGAATGTTCTTAAATGCATGATCGAGTCATATTTTAAAGAAAATTGTGGTATTTCTGAATCGTAATGAAAGTACTAAGATTAAATTACCTAAACGTTGTATTTCAGCTATGGTATTTTGCGCAAAATAATGCATTTTGCTTTACGTTTGCACTAGAATCGTGGGGTGTCAATTCTTTCTACGTCATGCAATAGACATTTGAATGGATCTTTTCCGACCATTCACGAGAAGTTGTGCATTGATATTGTCCGTAAGGAGAAACAGTGATGCTGTTTCGATCGACGGAGATTGTCCATATTCCCAATATTAACCAGCTGCTTAGTCTTGGGACAATTTATAGACTCTAGTAGTAAACTGGATGAATGGTTGTGTTTTGCCCAATATATGCAGGCAACACAAGAGTAGTATTAGTAGTAGAGAAAAAATTTGTGTAGTTTAGGGGCAATAAATTACACGGCTAAGTTACAGTAAAGGAAAATCTATTTTCAGCTAATTAAAGGACTAAGAAATAGAGAAATATTTAGATCATGGGTATAATATTGCATAAGAACGAATAACTCTCTTTAGCAAATCATAAGAGAATCAGATTATTAGAAAACAACTTGATATCACTAAAATTAATATGCGGTTCTCTAGGGTTTTTTGTAGAAATCGAGCAAACTTTGTCGTGTAATTTAGTCCCACTAATCTACACAACTTTTTCTGTTGTTTTTACATAGATACTAATACTACTACTAATCTTGTATTGCCTGTATATACTGGGCAACACAAAATCATTTGTCCAGTTTACTACTAGAGTCGATACATTTTACCAAAACTATTGATAATACCCAGTTACAGACTCATTCAATCCATTCAAAATTATCTTCAACACACACACACACACACACACACACCCCACACACACCGACAATACAAGATACTCCACAACAAGGAGTGATATGACTTTTGTGGAGTACTTAACACGAAATGTATATTTCTAAACAATAGAAAAAGTTGTGTAGTTTAGGGGCAATAAATTACACAACTAAGTTACAGAAAAGGACAATCTATCTTCAGCTAACTAAAGGATTAAGACATTAAGAAATTTTGAGATCAGGGGTACAATATTGCATAAGAACGAATAAATCTCTTTAGCAAGTCATAAGAGAATAAGAGTATAAGAAAACGACTTGATATCACTAAAATTAATATGTGGTTCTCTGTGAGTTTTGTAGAAATCGAGCAAACTCACCAATAAAACATCTGAAGAGAAGTGAGAGCAGTACTTCTTGTTCAGTATTGCACAGATAGACCGAAAGGTCAGTTCTAAATTTCAATTAAGGACCTTTTTAATCCTATTTAGGCTTGTATTGCTGCATGTATATGTGCTATAAAATAGTACGTCCCTGCAAGAATTGCCACACAATGATCATACTAACCCACGCATGGTTCTACTGCACAAAGCTTTAAAATGAAGAGCAGCATGTCACAAATATTTTAATTGAACTAGAAGCGATTTGCAAATTACTTGTTATCAGTTCTTTCTGGATAAACGAGTGCCAAAATATTCACGCTTGAATATGGTGTGTTTACATATTGCTTAACACTATTGCTGCCTCATCAGATCTGGTCCTATATTTAAGGTCTTGATCTTTTTCTTTAAGCAGAAACCATATGCTCTCTCTCTCTCTCTCTCTCTCTCGGCGTGAAATGCGATTTATAGTGATTGAATGCCACATGTCAGTAGCATATAGAGCTCTTGGCAGTGCTACTTATAAGTATACATTGGTTCCAGTAAGCGACATATGATTGTCTCTGTGTATACCATAGCTAACTCTCCAAGTATTTTGCCACTAATATAATGAAATACTAAATCAGATTGTAAGTGTTTAATGTCAGTGTTTATTGTATATTTATTGCTTGGCACTACGTTTATTGCATATTTCCACTTTTTATTCGTCAATCTCTGAATGTTTAAATTATTCTCTTTCCCGTATAATTAGGTTCTGCTCTACAATTTCCCAGAGTGTACTCACTGGTAAACCTAGTCATTAAATAAAGACCTTGTATATCTCAGATGTTATTAAAATAATTTTAATTTCCACCATTTGAGTGTATGATTCATGAGTGTAATTTGGGTTGGAGAGTCTACAGTTTGGCATTATTTCAGCTGTGCAGCTGTGCATCTCTGAAAATACTGATAGTCCTTTTGGTTCATTTATGCTTCCTGGACTTTAGAGGTAAAATGGAGAAAGAAAAAAAAAACAACTGACCGATAACTTGTATTAGTTCAAGGTCATTTCTAAATCACATGAGAGCAGCCATTTTGATCACCTATCTGCTTCACGCAGCGCTTTGCTTAACTAATGTCACATATGAAAACACTTAAGTCTCAGTACATGAAAGTATCATAGAGGTATTCCAACATTCTCACCACTATGTTTGTTGCAAATCCAGACAACTTCACCTTATACCAGTCTCCCTGCGGGTTCGGTGTCGCAGAATAGGCCCGATGCGTTCTCGCTGCATGTCATGAGAGGCGGCTGAGAACAGGCAACCTGCTTGCCGTGGGTTGCGTTTTGTGTCGTTGGATGAGTGGATACTGAGCGCAACTAAAGTGGCGAAAAAACCTTCCACAAATGCTGTCTGTACGCAGACAGACATTACATAGCCACAAGTCAAACCAAATGTACAGTCTTGACGCCACCAACATCCGTGCTAATAGGTACCCAAACCGACAGTGAAGTATGTAACTCAAATAATCAATGTGACTATGTAGTAATTAGGATATCCAATGCTATACACGAGAAACTAGCAAGATCCAGCCCAAGAAAAGATAGGCAAAGCACAGGCACCAGTGGACGTAGAATAAGTGTACCAAAGAAGATTTCCAACTCTCCTACTGAAAACATTGGTTGAATCCGATCCACCAAAATAACAGCAGACCTCTTGCATCAGCGATAATATACGCTCTAAGCCAAACAAAGAGACGATTAAAAAATCTATTAGACTTCCCAAAGTATCTGACGACCCTATCAGGCTCTTTTATAAGTTTGGGAGTCTAGTCGTATGGATACTGGAGAGCTCCCAGATATCGCACCAGGGAAAGCTCTCCGAAGTATTTTACTTCCATCGTTTTCATAAACATGCCTGACACTAAAATATAATAGAATTGCCTATGATTAAAGGCAAATATTTATGAATTTAGTAATCTACATAAAGAAAATGATCCATTATATGTGTGTCTTCAGGAAACCTTTTCGAAAGAAAACAGTCAATCTTAAAAATGTCACCCTCTACAGCAGTTTTTCAATAAATCCTGATAAGGTGCTGGAGGAGGGTCCATCATCATAAATAATAAAAGTCTTCACAGCAAAATTAATCTCAATACTACTTTACAGGCCATAGCCACTCACGTGTCGTTACATAAAAATCTTTCACTTTGTTCAGTATATCTTCATCCAAGTACTCCAGTCAATCAATCTGATCTCGAGCATCTTATTGAACCGTTGCCGGCCCCTTTTGCTTTGTTTGGTGACTTTAACTGCTACTATAGACTTTGGGGCTGTAAAACGAGAGGGAAGAAGATAGACGACGTTGCTTCAAAGCACAATCTTTGCCTTTTTAATGATAAATTATATACATACCTGTATCCTGACACGGGATCTTATTTGTCCTTAGATTTGCATTTCTGTAATCCATTTCTTTCACTTGCCTTATCTTAGAAAGATGGTGAGGTCCTATGTGGTAGTAACCACTTTCCAATAAATTTAAGAAGTAATATTCACAAACATCCAGGGATGGGCCAGATAAATGTTTCGATATATCTGCGTGTCAAATCTGACAGCTGATTGTTTTGACAACGAATTGGATACAATACTGCTATTTACAAAGGTACTCCAGGATGATTCTAGGGATACAATACACACACTTCGGCGATTTATTAACGTGTAAACAAATCATGGTTTGATGATGGATATAAAACGCCATCAGGGAACGGAAAAAGTCCTTAAACATTTCAATACCAATCCAAGAACTGAACGTTTGAATAAATACTTTATATACCAAGCTAAAGCTCGTCGCACGAATAAAGAGAACAAGACCAAAACATGAAGCTCCTAAATATGTATGTTGAACTCTCGCAACTGTATTAAACTGGTACCGAATTTGGTACGAAAGATTACTGGCAAATATTAAAGCAACTGTATCAATCATTTAAAAACATATAATGACATGGTCACAACCGTACCAAATACATTGGCCGAAACTTTCTCGAAGAACTCCTTACAAGAGAAGTATTCTGAATTCTTCCGCCGAATCAAAACTTTAAAGTAAATACTCCTTTGAGTTTCAGATCTGCCAATATTGAAGATTACAATGAACCTTTCACTAAGACAATTACAGGACTCCCATGATTGATCCCATGACACTTCAGTACGATTAGATAATTCCCACTATCAACTTTGGAAACATTTACCTGACACAGCTCTAAATAAGCTGCTAAACCTTTTTAATAAAATGCGTGAAACTGGCGACTTCCTGCAGTTTTGGTGAAAAGCAACGGTGGTACCAGTACCCAAACTGGAAATGGTTCAATCCGACCCTTCCAACTATCGCCCCATAGTATTAACAGGCTGTATTTGAAAAATGGGTGATAAATGATAGATTGCTCTGGTATCTCGAATCCAACAAGTTACTATCAGACGTTCAATGTGGATTCAGACGCTAGAGAAGCACAATATAGTGGCCGTCTTTTCAACTTGGAGAAAGCTTATGACACCACATGGAAATAAGATATATGAATGTCGTATTTAACCTAGGTTGAAAGGGGCCTCTTACCTAACTTTATCTCCAGTTGTTTCAAAGATAGGAACTTAAAAGTTAAGGTAGGCAGCGTCCTTTCTGAAAGCTATCCTCAGGATACAGGATATGGGTGTACCCCAGGGCACCATATTATCAGTCACCCCATTCCACATCAAAATGAACAGAACATTGAAATGCCTTAATCCAGGAACTGACTGCTCATTATATGTTGACGACTTTTTGATCTGCTATAGATCAAAGAGTATGCATGGTATTGAACATCAACTACACATGAGCATAAATGAAGTTCAGAAATAGACAGAAACAAATGGGTTCGAATTTTCGAAATCAAAAACTAAACTGTACATTTCGGCCGATTACATCGTATTCATGTGATGATCCAAAAATATATCTTGTTGTGAAGGAGAGCACATTTTGGGGGCTTATTTTCGAGAGTAAACTAACGTTTCTTCCACATATTAGATATCTCAGGGACAAATGTAAGAAAAAAACCTGGATTTGATACGAGTCGTGGCAAACACAGATTGAGGAGTAGATAGGAAGGTCTTGCTCCGGATATACAGATCAACAGTAAGATCGATATTTGACTATGGCTCGATTGTGTACCAATCAGCTTTTTTATCTTACCTACATATACTTGATCCGATACAGAATCATGAGGCAAATGAACCATCCTTTTATCTCAGACGAGCGAAATTGGCTTATCAGTATGCCGCCAAACTATCTTCTAATCCATATAACCCCGCATATGATGTTGTGTTTATGCCCAAATACCAAATATTGTAAAGCTTTAAACTACGTTGATACTCGTAAAAAAAACAGATTTCATCATCTTTCGGATTCCTTTTCGACATTAATGGCTTTGCAGAATCTTAAATCTGACAATCCATTAATATCCAAGATGTTACAGAAACATGATGTTCTTATACAATTTGGGAAGTGTAGAATGTACTGTTGGCTACCTAGTCACATTGGCATAAGGATAATGAAAGTGGGAATAAAGCCGCCAAACCTCTTCTGCAGTCATCCGTCTCCAAACGGAAGGCTCCACATACTGACTTCAAATATTGTATTAATCAGCATTATCGTCATACTTGGCAAAATACAGGAATGAAAACTGCACAAACTGATAAACATCAAATCCACTATTGGAGATTTGCGTCCCTTGCATAGAACAAATCGGAGATATAAGGTGGTATTGTGCCGATTGCGTATCTGACACTCATACCTGATTCATGCTCATCTCCTAAAGGATGAACCTTGACGGGAAAGCATACCATGCCAGTGTCCACTGACAGTGGAGCACATTCTTATGGAATGTGTCTATTTACACACTTTGAGACAGAAATATTTTGACGTGAACTGCTTAAAGAAACTCTATGAGGACGTACCACCCGAGACAATCTTGGATATGTTAAGAGGGTGCGGTTTATACAATAAATTGTAATCATGTTTTAAGAATGTTTACACGTGTTACATTTGTCTGTTTTTTATATACATTTTACAGAATTTTTACATCTTTATATTTTATATGTATCTTGTACTTAATGTTTACATTTATTCGGAAGGGTTTATCCTCCTCAATTTTTATGCAATTAATTTTTACATTTTTAAAAACTTTACCTTTGTTGGCACTACATAGCCACTTTTGTGTTGAGTTGCCGTTAGACATTACTTACATACATCATTCGTGAAGAATTCATTGCATGACAGCAATTCAATCCAGTCCACAGTTAGTAATTTATTAACATTGTGCTTAAACTACTCAGATTGAAACCTTCAGGAAATATGTTTTTTTATCGTTAGTAAAATGTTAAGTTTGGATAAATTATCTTTAATGTGTCTTTTATTAAATGAGTGTTTGTTTGTTTGTATATCTCTTTTAGTAGGAAATTAAATGTTCTGATTTGTGTAATCCTTGATTTATTATGAATTGCCCATAAACGAACAACGAACAACTCACAATTAAAGGAAACATAATTCCCTTTTAAACTCTGTGGAAATAAGAGGTAAGAATGAAAAAGGTAATAGAAACATATATACTTGATATTATAAGAGCATTATGGCAATTGATATTTATAATGCAATTGATATTTATCCAATTTTACCATCTAACGTCATAGGTATGTGGACTACTTCGGGCGTTTTTGGCAGCGGTTTTACGTGTCAGCAATAATAACAACTTGTCAGAGTTTTTGATGAAATCAGCGCCGCACAGACAGGAATGCCAGCTGATAAAACTATCTACTAATTCGCTGTCTTTGGTGAGCGACATCGTGTTTGCGAACCATTCCTTGTAATACAATCTTGCTTCAAATCGGATGCCGCCATCTTGATAAACACTCGATTTACGAAAGCTTTTTTACTTCGATTTTACTATTACCAATCCAATGCGAAAAAGATTCAGCGTACCAAACATAGCATGATAGGTGCTATTTATCTCAGCTGGTTTTCTTGTCATGGCGGCTCTGAAGTTTTAAACATTTGACCTTTTGTTTCAGTCGGCTAAGATTTAAATCTAATGCAGAAATGTCCGAAATGATTCAAATGCTAGTGACTTAGGATGGTGGGATTGTTTATAGCAAGGAATACAAGAGAGAGAGAGAGAGAGAGAGAGAGAGAGAGAGAGAGAGAGAGAGAGAGAGAGAGAGAGAGAGAGAGAGAGAGAGAGAGAACCGATGACTTAATTAATATACACCGTGTGGTCCTGGACGAATAAGGCCTGCCTTTGCCTAAAGATTTGATTGGGTTGCTTTTACATTTCATTTATATCCAATTATATCCAATAGATTGGAGCATTTCAATAAAGAAAGAATTGTTGAAAGTGTATGAAGTTTTGTATCAATACTGATTTATTGCAAATTTGTTGCAAACTCTTTCGGAAAATAAACGTGTATAGCAATCTAGGCTGATAAACGTTGCTTCTTCTTCAGCGTTGTCTTCCTCGTGTTTCTCCTCTTCAGGTGAATTCAGTTATATTCTTTGTTTTAAAGAGGGTGTTAATACATACACAGGGTAGATACCACTTGCGCCGGTTTCATTTTATAAAATCTGGGCGCGCGAGAGATAGAGAGAGATAGAGCATAACTATTATTTTACTGTGGAGGCATGAATCTGAATCCGTTGTAAAAAGTTTTTTTCTGTCCTATTTTTTCTGGTCCTATTTTATTTAACGCACATATAATTAAATTTTACAGCATATTGTTATCCTCGTGCTTTTCGGGCATTGCGTGTGGGAGTGCTTGCGTTCATGAGTAATGTCGAGCAATTTCTCCAGCATCGTGCAAGACAGAAAGACAAACTTTGAGACAATCTTTAGGAAGGTTTGCAAATGTGTTCAACGGTTTTAGAATTTAGATTATTGGGATAGGATGATAAAGGGGTCTTACGTAAAAAAAAAAACTCTTAAGTTTTTAGTGTTGCATATCTGAGAATTGGTATTTGTAACGACTGACCCATTTATCAATTCGTGTCAGAAGGAGTTTTAAATATGACAGCCCCATTGTCAGCAGACCCCACTCTTGTCATGCCCTATGGGTATACAGTTGTAGTCCCTGGATCATAACTCGGGAATTATTAAGGCCTTCACCTTGTAACCACGTACATACTTACTGGAAAAGAGGAATTTAGATATAAAACTAACATTAGCGCCCTAGAGTTAACCTTACCATCCCCCTCTCCACTTGACTTAGACCCAGGGTCATAAGCATTTATAACCTTACTGAACACGAAAAGAAAAAAGCACACATGAAGCTACCATTGGCTCCTAGATCAAGCATCACTATCAGGGGCAGGCTCAAACTTACTGGGTGCTAGAGGGGTGGGGGAGCTCGAAACCTGGAAGCGCGGAGATACGTGTTGTTTTCTTCTTTTCGTCCAAAATATGGAATTCTAATTATAAAGTTTATTACTGTTGTTATTAAATATTAGATGGGTAAATCACTAACTTGAGCATCGACATCACTCTAAGGTAGAAAAAAGTAATAAATAGAAGAATAAATTATATGAATGTTACTGGAGATAAATTGTTCTTTGTATTCATAAGGACTTTTCAGTTGTGAAAGATTGTTATCACAATACTCGCTATAAGATAATTGTATGTTAGTCTTTTCCTTTAAAATTAGTGAGGGCAATTTGAATTACATTAAAAACAGAACACCAAATTACAAACTGAACGAGATGAATTACCATGATATACAAAATGATGATGACTATCCTCCTCATCCTCCTCATCATCATCAACAACAACAACGTCATCGTTATCATCATTACATTCATGCTGCTGTTGTTGCTGCTGCTGATGATGATGAAAGAATACAAATGAAATCTTTTTTATGAAATGACAAATTATGATTTCAAATACATGTGCCTTATATTGTCTAAATTTGCACTTGAATGTTGCATGATGAATTGCACACGTCATAGACATAACAACAAATATCTTATTTTCAGGAAAGAAATACAATAACTACCCAGGACAGTGTTCCTTATCCATGTCACGTTCAAGCGTCCGTTCCAAAAAGTACCAAAAGGGAGTCCCCACAAATACGAGAGATTTCAATAAAACACTGCGAAAACAAAACTTGTCACTACATCAACTTCAGGATAATTGCATGTTCCACCTCTGTCAAAACTAGGACGTAAACACGAGCTGACCAATCAGATTAGTTTCCCGTATGTAAATGTTTCGGCGCGAGGAGTTTAGGCGCTAAGTTGCTGGAACTTGCGAATTGCATGTTAACTCTCCGTGAACACGCACAAATTAATCTTTGCATACATGGTTTAGATGTTTGCGAGCGGATGCAATAGCTATATAAATGTTTTAAAAATTGGGTTAATGTAAATCTCTCGTATTTGTGGAAAACAATGGCTGCCAGCATGATTCTATAACCGGTCACTGTAATTAGTTTTATACGCTTTTAACAGAAAAGATGAATCAAGAACAATTGACAGCCACAGATATGTGCCGTCATATCATAATGTCATCATTGCAGATCAGGCAGGTACAGGTCAATCTGTTACTTTGAAACCCATGGGAAATGGAATGCAGAATGTAGGTAAGATAAGAAAAAATGTTTGCAAAACATGTACACCTGGAGTTGCTTTCAAGCACTATTAAAATCATATTTGTCATTTTATGACATTCCATTGCAGCGCAGAATTGAAGATGAGCGGAACACTGCATATGCATTTACTGAGTTGAAAACTGTTGGAAAATTGAATTTGCTAGAAAAACAAATGTTGAAAGAGAAACGCTTATCATAGATGAAATATCTATGCGTAGTGAAAATATAGTTTCCCACATGTATCTTCTGTGTCAGTCTACTAGATGCGATGTAAAAGCCTCTGGATGTATTGTGATTATTGTAGCATTGATGTCTTCCAATTAAGATCTGTCCAAAATAATATATAGGGATTTAGAGTATACTTGTTTTGAATCTAAAGTTTGGCAGCACATAATGACACACCTATTGATTAAAACAAGTTGTTTGGCAGAATGATTCTATATAATAATCATAGCAGTGAATAGAGTTGAAAGGAGGTATGTTTGAGAAGAAACCATCCATTTTGATAAATCTTTATAAAGCCTTACCATAATTTAGATTCAAGAGAAATACAAACTTATTCAATGAACTACTATGTTGGCCCGAAAATTACTCTAGTTGGATACAATACCTGGAAATGTTTAAGTTTACTTGCTAATTGACGAGGGAGATCAAAACATTGTAATTGTCCAGACATCCCGAAGGAACTGGGACACTCAAAGCTGGTACACTTATTGCTTTAATAGAAAAACTTAAGGGAAAGTCTTGTCAATGGGTTGATGAAGAAATTAAACTTAATTATATTATTATGAGGTTTGAAGAATAATCTACAGATACAGAATGAATGTTTTCAGCATATATGACCCAGTTACCAAACCTATACTTGCTATTCACAAGTCTAGGGAATGAGTTTAGATTCAGTTGAAATTAACTGTAAGCATGCTTTTCAGACAAACCAAATAGAGATTGCCGTTGGAAGGGTAACATCATCTGAAGGTATGAGAGAATTAAATTTTAATTAAAACCTGAGTGATAAACATCCTCAGATTCAGCTACAGCCAATACTAAATGTGTCAGGTCCTTTGTTAGCTAAGTGCAACTATCAATTTATAAATTTATTCAGAACAATAATGTTTTAAAGTATACATTCAGAAATTCCTAAAAAATGAACAATATTTACACGGGGTAGGCAAATCCTGCCAAAAATGAATGTTACCTTTGTGATATGAAAAGAATGACTCTACAAAGTAATTTTCAAACACTACACACATTCTTCCTTTCAAAAACACCATTTATGCAACCGAATTTAATCTTTTCCTAAGGGTGTGTTACACATTTTAGTATTTATTACATTCTGATATTTATTGGCGTTCTTCATTTTCTTCTTCTTTAGTGGCACAGACAGTGTAGAGTTAAATGGTTCTACATTTGTTCCAGGTGTATTGGTATTCCTAGAAATAGTCATAGCAGCCAAATGTTGATGTTTATTGCCTTAAAGTAGACAGTATATTTGGAATTAGTGTTGATACTACTCTCGAGATATAAAGGTCTTCTGGCAAAATACAATTTCAAAAGCATCACTGTTCATACTACTTGGTACCACAGATGTATTTGATTCTACATATTTTGTCTTCACCACCTGCTGAAAACTATTATTATTAAATGTATTTCCTCTCTATAAGACACGAGTGAGCTATTTTTCTGTTCTGTGCTTTCCATATTTACCGTTTTATTTTCTTCTTCTGACAATTTTGTTTACATTTGTACCAAGACAAAGAATGGCAGATCCAATTTTGTCTTTAGAGCAGTTTTCATGGTGGTCATGAAATGGTGCGATTTCTCGGAATTCAGCAAGCCTAGTTGAATTTTGTGTAAATTAGCAAGCAATCGGTGAAAATAACATGGATGATCAAATTTGATTCTCCTGTTTAATGTGAAATTAGGGCATTTCTCCTATGGTAAGTCCAGGGGGAACAGCCTAAGAAAGGTTTCAAAACATTAGGGATTTTGGTTTATTTAAGACAAATATATAAACTAAATAATAAGGAAACTTTTGTAAATGTGTACGGGGACTTATCATTATGTATGGGCTTATCCTGAGATACATTGAATATGTAAAAACACACATAAAAGTTTCTTATTACATATACTGTAGTATAACAAATTTTTGCGAGGTACCAATTTTCGTGGATTTTGTTGTTGCCCTGAACGACGAATTTAACGACCCAACGAAAAATTCGCCATATATGATAAGAAGCCCCCCCCCCATTTTTGCTGTGTTTTATTACTGGAGATCAACAAAGCTTTTTGCCAGATCAATGCTATTTCTGTAATTTGGTTAAAAATATTAGCTTTTACACGTGTTTGTTATAATTTCACCCTTTTACAAAACGAATTATAAAGCATTTTTTATTCTTTCAATGCACACGTATCTATACCCACTCACTGCCTTAAATCGATATGTTGTAAGACAAGCAAAGATAAAGAGAAACAAGAAAAAGCATAAGGTATTCAAACACTATTATTACTGAAAACAAAAGAAATAAAAACAAATTATACTATAAATGAAAATTAAATTTAATACTTATTCAAATATATTCTTCATTCAAGTGAAACTGTTGTCGAAAAATATAAATCCTCGCGAAAGCACATCTCATTTTATACACACATTCTAACTCCCATTGAACAACATGACTGTAAAATACTAGAACTACTTCAGGCACAATTACTAATGAAGTACTGTGTATATACACTAATTACCGCATAGTACTGGAGCTCACAATTCACTGATCTTCGGACAAAACCACTGAATCAATATCGCGTCAACCAAGTTGGCTGGTACACACAAATTGTTGCCGTGTAAATAATCCGGAATTTTTTTAATTAAAAAAGTCCAGTATTCTCAAAGCCACGGACAATTAGGTACGATCTTTTGCGCATTTTCGTGTGAGAAGCAGTTATCTATTCAGCATCATTCGGCTTCATTGAAGATCTTTTAAGTAAAGTCTAATGGTTGAAGATGGTTTGTACATGTGGCAGTCTCAAAGAAAAGAGTGATTCCATTGTTTTTCAAATTAGTTAGCATCTTCGCACTTTGATGAGCTCTGAACACATCAAATGACTGCTTGCTAATTGCATCGAGCAATGGTCAGCCGGTCACGTGTTTGGTTCACATGTTGAATGATGACATTATCCAAACCGACCGGGATCTAAGTTGATTTTACCACTCTTAAACCACTGTGTTAGCGCGATGGTCGTTAGAAAGTAATTGATGGTGCAGCTATATAGACAGTGGTTTGAGGAAGAGAACATACATATGTACTTTAATAAGCGACGATTATTAGCTTAGATTAGTTGGCTGTGCCAGCTCCCTTTGATGTTGGGTGTACGTGATTTATGTTGACAGGTATTTGATTCGTGCTCACAAGGTGGCAGACTGTTTTAACCATTGAAGCGACCGTCGCTTCTTGTCCTCATAACTGTGTACTTTTGTACTCTTTATTTTTTGAATTTTGTTGAGGTTAATCCACGAAATGAAATACCTACAAGTATGACAACTTTGACAGGCAAAACCAAGAACTTACGAACCCACGAAAATGTCTTTTTGTGCAAAGCCACAAAAGTAGAGACCCACGAAAATAAATGATACTACAGTATATAATAACGCTTTATTACATCACAAATTCGAAGACGTTATGTCTAAAGCACACACATATACTTGCAAGTCATTTCACTACACTTGTTTGAGTTTTATTGAATATGAACATTCATAGAGTAATAAGCAATGCAAATGTTGTGCTAATGCAAAGCATAATTTTTTAATTTTTTAATCTTTTTTTAAAAAATGATTTTACTTCTGATTGATGTTTACTAATACGTTAGCAATTGGTTTATGATGTGTTCTCAAAATGATGATCTAAAGTACATTTCCAAGTGATATTAGTAATCTCTGAAACCGGAATCAGAAGCAGAAGTAATTCCTTGCAATTTATGGTTACTAATGATAATTACATAAAAGAATTAAAACACTAATATTTCACACTTAACATTTAGCGAAAAGGCATTTTTTATTTTTCTTTTAAATTAAAGATTCGAGAAATAACACTTCATCAAATTTTAATCCACTTTTATGAGCAAGCTATACTAAAATATGAATGCACAGTGATTTGTGTTAGAATGTGTGTCTATCCGGACCACAGTACGGTAATCCGCGATGGACATATCACCTTATCTTATAGATGATAACAAAAAACATAAATATGGTAGATATGGGACCTTTTCTAATACTCGGGAAAAATATCGTAAATATTGCTACGAATAAAAAGCACGCTAAATTCATAACATGTTCCTTGTATTACTTAATATATAATAGACATCTTCTTTCCTTGGAAAATGGGATTTTTTTGTATGTCTTGTTTAGTTCATCTAGGAAGTCCTCTGAAGAGAAAGAACTATTGCCTGAATCCGACGCATTGTGAATCTTATCACATCTTAGATCTCACAATTATTTAGTCCCTTCATACTTTACATGTTTTAAAACCTTAAATTTCTTTGTCCACGAAAAGTCTTGCTATTTGGAAAAATCTTGTCAGCATCGAGTGTAATGGTAATTAAATGCAATTTTAGGGAGACGGAGAAGACTAATACACATTATGAGGTGCAGACTCGAGATAATGTCTCTCACGTAGGTAGAAATATAAGTTAGCATACATATATAATGTATACGACATGGAAGATACCCAACGCTACAACAACTACAGTTAAAACAAAATGGACATGAAACCACAGTGATAACAATATCTGAATATTATAAATGTTCTATTAGTACAGTGTATGTTTTTTATTTACTATTTACATGCCAAATATTACACAATAATGCAGTCTAAATAAAAGTGTCTTTACCCTAGAAAATGTTTTTCATTCATATTTCACTTTCATTGAGACTAACATTAAAAAAGTAATATAGACATTATTAATATTATTACTATTATTATTATTTCAAATTATAGTTCACTTTCTTTATTTTAAAATTATAATAAAAAATAACACCCATTATTTTAAATAGTATTTGCATTTAAATTTTTAATGAGTACTCATATTATTTTAAATACCGCCCTTGATTATACAAGCATTACGGTAATAGTGTTTTCTTTTATAATAATAATAATAATAATAATAATAATAATAATAATAAATATAATAAATATAATAATAATAATAATAATAATAATAATAAAAACAACAACAACAACAACAACACTACTACTACTACTACTACTACTACTACTAATAATAATAATAATAATGTGTTTATTTCCAATACAGGTTACTGGCCCATGATACATATCCATACGTCATGTGGTACAAAAAAGGTGTTTAGTGTGCAACAGAAGAACACCATATCTATTGGAAGTGCTATACATGGAATTAATCATAATTGTATTTTTTCAAATTGGTGAAATACATATATATTATTATCACAGTAACGCGATCAATGGTGCTAGATCACGTCGAGTTGTCAGCATTAGAAAATCAGGATAATTACGAGACGTGATCTAGCAATCAAAATCGCTTTACTGTGATAATGATATTTGTGTTATATACCTATCAATTTTCAGATAATTTAATAAAATAACTAATTGTTACTGAAAAACACAAGAAATTGCTAAACATTTCAACCTCTTTAATACGAACTTCATCTTAAAGCATAACCCGAATTACTTTTTGAAAAGTTGACATGCGCATGAATATTAGTTTTATGAATGAAGCTTGTGAAACAACGCTCACTCAGTTTGACTATCATCACTGTCAATAACACGAAGTCTTCGACGCTTGGGGCAGCAGACTCTTATATGTGATTTACAGTTATTGTGCAGTTCTCAAATTTTGCATCACGGAAGATTTCACCAGCTGAATGACTCTGAATGTTTCTTTCGGAGGCCAGGTTGTTAGCGGTTGAACTGTTTCTGTCATAAGATTGTCAGAGTCTCCGACGGGGACTTGACATGAGAATGACAACATTGTTTTGACAGTTATTTACAGCAGGATTGGACAAATTGTTGGAACTTGATGATACAGATTTGTGGCAGAGAATGTTACTCATTTATAGTTTCAGATTCATCCATTATGCGAGAAACTCGCTAAAGTCACCAATTATGAATTTCCGTAAATTGGTTGTACTGTACCACTGTAATATTTTGGTACGCGATTTCCTAATGTGATCTTGTTTTGGACGAACCTTTTGGCTATATTTTACTACTTCAAAATAAAGGAATATATGTTTTGTTTTTATTGTTGTTGTGACAAAAACATGGTTTAGACCTTTCGGATATTTTACATATAACGCAGGATTTCTTAACTAACGTCGCTGTGAGAGCTTTGTTTACTACTAGTTTTGGCTTCCGTCGCTAGGGGAATATCAAATGGAACCAGGAAACCTCGAGGATAAAGTAGTTCCAGCCTCGTTTGAGAGTATGGTTATACGGAATTAGAAAACGATAGTATCATTTTCCTGCTTGTAGGAAATGACTGTAAAGTTCTGGCTCTTTCTTGGGTAGAAAATTGGTAGGTATATAACAGAAATATATATTACACAGTAATCACACAATATAAATTAAAGAGAACCCGAAAGCCTGCATGGAGTAAACATAAGTTTTGTGATATTGATCTAGAGTATATGTAACAGGAGTTGATGATAAAACGGTTTTTCTAATTTGTAAAGCTTTTATAGTCAACATTGCTAAATTAGTCATCAGAATTGTGCTAGTATTGTTTTGTATAAAAGTCCTATTTTTTTCTATAGTTGGATTTTTATATACAAAGGTGGATAAATATTTTCTTCGTAATTCTCCATATAGAGGACAAGCAGTAATAATAATAATAATAATAATAATAATAATTTATATATATTCATTTTATCTTATTATTTATTTACATTTGTATAAGTGTTTTGTATTACAGAAAAAATAAATAAATAAATAATAATAATAATAATAATAATAATAATAATAATGTCAACAGTACGTATTTTTTAAATGCTATTCAAATTGCTGATATCTTAAGTACCACCCAAATATGAATCAAACGAATGCCTAGGGTGAGGACACTTTTATTCAGGCTGCATTGTTGTGGAATGTTTGGCATGTGAAACAAAACAAGCAAAGGATAGAAAATATATACATATAAATTAACACCTCACCATGTACAGTACATTAATCTGTTCCGTCTCCCTAAAAATAGTATGAATTTAACATTGCACTCACCGTTGGCAACATTTTTCCAAATTGCAAATGTTTGCCGGCTCGGAGGAAGGATAGTCTGAAATTTCTAAGGTATGAAGAGATTACGTAATGTTGAGCTAGATTGTAATAACGTCTGTTAATTACTTTCCAAGATGAAATAAAGAACACAATTCAAAATGTGTCCTTTCATGACTATAACTTACAATTCTGCAGTTTTCAGTGTTAGGTACCCATTAAAATGCTGCATAGGGAGATACATTTTATATTGGCATGGTTAAACGGTTTAAATGGAATGTTGTACCTTTCTTCTACATAGTGATTTACTATATTTGAAAAAAAGTGGTAAGTATCTGATACAGTTAATCTTTTGAACTTTATATGACGCAGCTATCATCTTAGGTTATTAAGAAAATGAATGTCGAATAATAATGTTACAAGCGTTTATTCTGATACTTACTCTCAAATCAGAGACCGTCAAAATTCACAACAAGATTTTTTTTTATTATGAATTATGTTTTCACACATTGACGCCCTACAACTATGCTAGCAATTATAAAGCCGTTTATTGCAATATATTGCATTTTGTTCCCAAGACAAATGGGACAGTTTTATTGTTTGTTTGTTTATTTGCTGTTGTTTTTTTTTTCTTCTGCAAAATCTGATGAACAAAGAATATTGCAAAATGTATGGCAATAATTTTGACGACTGTTCAGACATTTTCGTTTAAAAACAAGCACTTTTTTAGAGACACAACTAATGACCTTTGAATGTAACAATATTGTCAAATTTAATCGGTATGCTTTTCTTTATAACAATTTTATTTGTACCAAATCGAGCGATAGTTTTCACAAAAACATCATTATATATATTCTTAGTTCAGAAAGTCTTATTTTTTAACATTCTTGATATGAATAAATCTCATAAAAAGAATGCATATGAATTGACGTCTACGTATGTTCAGCATATATAATTTCGTATGTTCCTCATTATTAATTATCTGTGTCAACCAAAGGTTCCCATAAGTCATTTTCTTTTCGTTTGCCTTCATTATGGAATAAATGAAAGTGTTCTATAGCATAATAGTGATTCACAGCAAACTATTGTTTGGCCCGTGATCTTGAGAATTTACATGTGTTTGAGTCGAGCTCTCAAAGAATATGGAAAATATTAATAAATAGGTATAAATATATTTAGCATGGTAAAATAAACAATGGTTTATTATAGACAACCTTTAAGCTCTGTGTGTTTTCCAAACAGTTAATACAATCCAACTCGTCTTTAACAAGTATTCTTTCATTCCTTAACATCTTTATATGCTGGTATGAACAGTTACTAATTTCTTTATCTACGAACTTCGTTTATAATTTATTTTGTGTCAGAAGGATGGCTACTACGCACAGATGATTCTTGAACTTAACAGGAAAAATCCCCGACCTCGAGTTTTCGTATCAGTAGTAACAATAACACATGTATATTGTGACAGACATTAGTTTATGGAACACCATTGTAATGATTGATTACACGCTCATATGTTAATCACAAAAACTACTAAAATACGTAGTAAAGATATGAACCATCTTCTTAGTGATATTTTCCACAGGAAAACCTCCTGCGGGAATTCATAGCAACGTTTGATCCTGTTGTCGATCCTCAAGATATGAGTTTGGCGTTATGTTCCTTTTAACCTTGAAAAGGCATGCACGAACATAAGTCCTAAAGGATTTTGATACAATTACGTGTGCAATAGGCACGGTAGCAAAGTAGGTGTAAAATAGGTATTGAAACATATTTTGCAACAAAATATCTCTGACATTTACTTTGCCAGTCTCGTGCATGCCTTGTAAGTAAAGGACAACTTTCGAAATACAACAGGGTCCAACAAAGGCAACAAAGCATATAGAGTGTGATAAAATGACCCTGAATGCGTCTTTAGGAAAGCCTGGTCTAGTTGTTAAGGCTGGATCACAAATAACTCTTATATGACGAATTACAGATATCACTTGAAAGGACAAAAATGCCAAAAACGGCAGAAGGAGCAGAAATACAATATCTAAAATATTCAAAACTTTCACTGCATTTTCGGTCTTAGGTAAAACTGTACAATATCGGCGGCCATTAATTGTCATTAATCCGTTAGTCCAAGTTTTATATAAATAAACTGTTAATGATAATACGAAGAGGCATATAACGCATATTTTTCCTTTGGCTGATCCACGTGCAAACTTGTTTATAATCACAAAACTTCTCTGTAGAAGGAGAAATAAGGCTGCCATGATACTATTCCAAAATGACATAAAGGGAAAGAAATGGCTCATAAATATAACCATAGGACACATTCCGGGAGCCTTGTAAACATCAATGTCCTGTTCCTTCAACCAGGTCAAAAATAAACTCAAAAGAAATCCAATATTTGAAATGTTAACAGCCAGATAAATCCGGGGATAGAATTTTCGGGAAAGCCTTGTCATGGAAAATCCCAGACTGCAAGCAAGGTTACTGACGATTCCTGTTGATAAGACCATGGGAACATAGTATTGTTGCAAATTGTTTACAAGCTTCGTTAAAAGTTTAACGTCTTCTTGTTGTGCACTGACCACAGTGTAATGATCTGAAGTGTTGTGGTACATTTTTTGTGATGATAGGTTAAAAAGCAGGAATGGATTCATAGTTTCCAGAGGAAGTATTGACTTGGCATCCTCCTTTTCCGTATTAAAATTTGTACATTCCCAGCTGGAAATAGAAAGCAAATTTTCATCAAATGTTATTATGTTCTCTGAAATTTCTAGAAGTAGAAGAATGAATATTCATACTAACCAAACGAGAGGGAAGAACGGATATTAAAAGGCAACAGTCGACATAAAACGAAATATTCAAGAAAAGGTGAAGTATGCAACTAGCTAGATAGTAAGAGTAAGATTTAGGCCAAAAAGAAATATTTAGAAGAAGAAATACAAATACATACAATTAATTCCCATCCGAAACGTGATGTCTTAGACAATATTATAGCAAAGAACTATTGTAAGTGCCTTTCGAATTTAAGGTATTTAATACAATATATCTGATAAGAAAATTTTCCCAGCACATTTAATATAAAAGACAAAGGATGAGACAAAAAGGGCTTAGATTTGTATTCAGCTTTCGTATATTCCACTAGTACTCACAACCACCAAAAATGCCATTTTAAGGACATTGATACAAAAGGTATGAGTCGACAACACCTATTATTGTTTCAAACCTGCATGAAAGCTACGAGATGTACATATTCACACACTTAAACTGATACAAAATGGCATATCTGCTCGCATTGTTACATTCATATTTTTTGGCGGCAACTAAGGGTGGCGAGAGACCAGGCAAGCAATATATATATATATATATGGCATTAGCCTCAAAGTGATGCCCTCTTTTTAAAAAAAAATATGCTAATATGTCATGATGTCAAGGTTAGGTCTTTTGCTACATATGAAATATACCGTATTGAACCTACATTATGTAAGCAACATTTTCCAGCCATATTTATTTATTTTCGTTTCAAATTTCGAAAACAAAGAGAAGAAAGACGGATATAAGATACTTGAAAAAACATAATTGCAACTTTGAATTATAAAAGTGTACTCTTTGAGTAAAAGTCAACATATGGAATGAATTTTTAATTTGAAATGAAAGAAGACATTTTTATTTCATGTTGAGTAACGATGAAAAATCCACATGAAATAGACAAGACCACAGTATTCATTTTAATAGCATGCATCTATTCTTGAATACATAAGTAACGAACGCAGAGGCACGGGTATACCAATTGCAAAGGATTTCAAGAAAGCTAACATTAATGAGCACAAAATGTTGACTGCGAAATGATTATTAAAATTATTTATGTTCATTTGATTGTGCAGTCTCCTGGATGAGAAATAAAAAAGTCCATTCCTTTTTAAGGGTGTATCCTTAAAAGGATTATTTCATACAGTTACTTGGGTACAATGGAGTTCATCGTTCATGGAAGCTTCAATATCTGGTCATTATCACTTTGAATTGAACCTTTTGTCAATAATATCAGCACAAATAAAATCAAGTGCATTAGTTACATTCATAATTTATCTACTCAGCCTTACACGATAGACGGTTTCCTGCATCTGCAGTAATTTAATGTCGCGCAGGGTATAGTGCATTGCGATTCCCAGTATATGCTGACTTCAGACCAATGCCTCTCTAACATTGTTATTCGATTATGCTCATGCAATAAATAACAAATATTATTTATACAGTAGTGATATTAGACTTGTAGATAGTTTGATAAATGTAAATCATCAAGGATACTCACACGCGCGATGATAGCTGAGGTTTCGGACCAGAGCAGCTTTATGTCTCACGGTTTAACTCGGCTCAGACAAAACACTCTCTGATTATGATGGCCCAAAACGTATCACATATCTTTTGGTTTGAGGTTATACTAGGTCTGTATACATATATACCGTGTAAAATGTGTTCACTCTAAGAAAAATAGCAGATTTTAATTATGTCATTAGCATGATGACATCATACACTGTCAGCTCTCTTTCTCTCCCTCTCATTGTCTCTCTGCTTTTTCTCTGTCCTTCTTTCTGTCTCTTTCTCATATTAATTGTAGATATACTTATTTATAGACGTATATCTTTGTTTTGGTTTCTTTGAAATATTATGTCTTTTAATATATGTAATTGTTGACATAGTTTTCAATTTTTTTATTTTTATTTTTTTTATTCGTTTGTTGGTAAAATGATTGTCATCTTCGGAGCATGTTTGATTATTTTGGGAAAGGACTTGATGAGTATTTTAACTGGTATTCAATTCCATAATGCCTTTTAAAAAGGTTAAATTATATTTAAAATAAAAAAAGTTTTATGATATCAACTTCCAATATTAGCAGTGACAGCAATATGCGTTAATATGGACAAAACGTTTAATCCGGTCCAGGTAATATTGGCAAATAATGAAAACCAGACTTAAATAATACGAGCTTCTTGATTGATTATATGCTTATAGGTTGTCATGTATAACCATGTAAAATATATATCGGGTGTATCTGACCGTTTCCTAGATAACAATCATCACATTTATCTTCGAGTTTCAATATTGTCCACTACTAAAACAAAATAAATGTTGTTCTGTTTATTGGACTATTATTATTCTTAGTTGCGTGCTCATTCTTCGATAGAAAACGTTTTCTAAATTAAGAAATACGGCGCCAAACCCATTTTCTTAAATTCCTTCTTTTTTCAATTTCCTTTCTCAATTTGAATTACGTCTAAACAATTGCAAATCAGAGATTAAATGTGTAAAAAGTCATTGCATTTATTAACGCATAACCTCTATTGGTCTAAACAAAGTATTCCCATTTACAGATACAAGTAAATAGGTTCAAATGTTTAAATCATTGCTCTTGACCCTGTTACATCTTACTATTAAAAGGGAGACTTTTTAGACTTCTACTTAAACAACAACGTGTATTATCATCGCGTTTTCGCTTGTACTTCTGTACATTTTCCTTTTGGTTCATCACTCTAAATTATATACATTTAAAGTGCAATTTCTGTTTATGTTTGACTTTTACCAAATATTATACACTGACACAAAAGGTAACTAACTTGGTGCACAATCCAGTTTGAAACGCGTTAAAGTCAAGTGGTTATATATTTCGTTTTACAGACTCCTCACAATATATCTTTATAAGTTTCATTTGTTCTTATAGGACGTTCGTAAATACTAAAAATGAAGTACACATCAGGTTTCATATAAAGTATGTTACAGAGTTTTGGATGTGACCTCTGGGTCAAAGTCCCAGATAGTGGTGGCTAGGGTTACAAAGTGTGGGACTGTAGCGAGAAAGCAGTACAACTTCATTGCGAATTCAAACTGAAAGAAAATAAAAGAGATTTTAAAAATTATCCAATATGCCGCCCCTCAGTTATGACGCTTTATCTCACTGAGGTAGCACAATGCTTGCTGTCCATTTATGCCTATGTATGCTCCTAAATATGAAGAAAAGGAAGATTATTGTTTTCTCAAATGTGTATTAATGGTGTCGATAAAGCCACGTATGCATGATATTGACGTGTATGAAATCTCAGTTTAAGATAGAAGCGAATTTCGTATAGCAAATGACTCATACCCATCCAAACTGTTAAATTGTCCGGTTCGGTAGAGGCGCGATCGGTATACCGACAAACAGGTTTAGATCGGTTTTACACGCCGATACGATAACTGATGATAATCTTACTTTTATCGATTAATAAAATATTAAAACAAACTCTCGATTAATCATAAAAAATTATGTTCAATAAATGGGATAAATCAATAAAAAAAGCTCTGTTCCGTTGATTCAGTCAGTCACAGAAAGTAAAAGAAATCAACTATGCTGAGCTACATCTCTTAATCTTAGTTTTGCATCTGACGGCATACCTTCAATGTCGTATCTTGTGTGTTCCCATATCTTTCGTAAATGAAACATTTTGTTGTAATATGATTTAAGTTAGTTCTGCTGTGCCCAGGGAGTTCCTGGACTGGAATAAAAAAATGGGAGGATGCGGTAAAAATAAAGAAAGAGATAAACAACAGGCGCAAGTTTCGAGTTTATTTCCACCGAGAAGAGTATTGTTGTTAGCTTGAAATGCATTGTATAGTCGTAATGTAAACGTAAATCAGTCAGCTCCTTTAGTGTGTACCTCTCCTGACAGTTACATAACTATATATTAGCAATGCTATAGGCGATAGCTAGATAACTGCAATACAAATCTCATATAATGATATTATGCGCTCTAATTCCTTTGTTTACTTCATTTGGTAAATAGAGGTAATTAAAATTATCAGTGATAACACTCTGTTTTCAGTTGCGCATTCACGAGTCATTCTACGATGACTTTATTTTGTGTACACCAAATTGAAATGAAAAGCTCCAAAATAAAACTAAAGTATAACAATGCCAAAATAGTACGATATATGGTATGATTTCATGGGAATAACCTTCCAGTTGGTATCCATTTCTCAATTAAGGAATCTAGGAAGCCATTTTACTGAATCATTTCTTAATTTTCGGTATTTGTTACTACCTTTACATTCACGATATTTATAAAATTCACTGAACAGTAAATATAAAACTCAATTTCCATGGAATTATTATTGGCAAATTAGGAAACAATCATTTGAATAAGTAATACCTTCTGAATTTATTTCATTTAAAGGGTCAAGATTGCATAGCAATCTTGCATAGAAAGACACTATAGTAAGCTTTGCAGTCGCAAAAGAGTCCCTTTGGGATATTTAACTCAAATTTTTGGATGGTGAATTTATTTTTGTATTCATGCTTGGAATTTAAATAGATTTATTGAACATTTAGCGCTGCAAAATTACTGTTGCTCTTGTATTTTATCAAACTAGTTCTGTAAAATTTTCATTTGACATTTTATTAAACACTGTATTAATATTAATGCTTTCTACTATGCAGCTGAAAAGTGACTAGAAAAAGCTCACGAGAGAGTATGTAAATATTAATGCCAGTGACACGTGATAATAAGACTCATTTGGCTTCTCAAACACAACATTTGATCAGCATAAATCAGATATGGCAAAAGCACGTATTCTTGCCGCTAATATCCTTGTGTTCTCGACGATGTTAATTGTGACTATGACTTCATGGTATAACTTGTACATTTTGTGTTCAGTTCTATGTTTCAATCAGATGTTGGCCTACTATGATAACAAAAATGTCACTAAAGTATGACCGTCCTTTTGTCTATATGGTGAAGTAAAATTTTATCTGAGCTATCACAATATAAATATATTAACCCCAATGATGCTGAAAAACCTAGTTTTAATAGACCTAAAGGCAGGGGCTAATGAAACTAATTACAGTGTGTTATCATAAATGTGTCTATGATAATTTGCGCTCTTTGCTAATTTTTTAATTATTTCCCTTATTATACTCTCACGGGGAAATGAAATTTCAACACGGTTTCAGTAAAGGAATGGTTTAAATGGCGAAACAATACTTTTCTGAAACTGATCTGCTACACGATAAGTTAAATTCTCGAAAATATTAGTGTTCAAGACCGTGCGAAGAAAAACTTCATAATTTGTTTATCTACGTGCATAATTCTTTTTTCTTTGTCTTATTCAATGAACATTATACTTACATCTCTTCATAATATTAACATCTTCTGTCTACTAATCCCCATATCTGTTTTGAATGAAAGAATTTTCATTTGTCTAGTCATTATGGCCATCTACTGCAGTACTAGCGGTATTTGGTCAATAATAAGGAAGACAGAAACTTATAGCGGTTAGCTTAAGTAAGGGCTATTGATTTTCTGAGTGATTTTATAGTTTTCATATTATTATTTATATTGTAATACTTAAATCTATTTTACTATGTTACATTGCTGGGAATTCCAAATATTAAAAAGTATAATTAATCGTCCTGAAACAAAAGAGCATTTTTTTGGTTTAATTTTTGGGTTCGGCCAAACTCTGTACAATAAGATGACATCCTTTTGACAACTCAGCGGAAAAATGAATAAATGGAACGTTATTATTAAATTGCAGGGAGAACACAGTGTCATATGCAACCAATAAATAACGAGGATGATGTAATTACACGCTTATACAATAATATTTTTATCTGTATCTGCATTTGCGTCATACAAGCATTTATAGAGCATCAACAAAATAATCAATCACAGCGAAGGGAAACGTGTTAGTTGATAATAATCATTCAAGAATTCGCAAGCCAGTCTGTGTTACCGCCTATTCAGGCTAACAAATCAAAATTCTACATTTTTCTTCTGACTCGTCGAAACTGTTATACCAGTACGAAGACAGAAAAGGTGCCTAATTAAATTTTGTGTCAACAAAACACTAAGTTTGTTTTTAAAGAATTCCCGCCGTTCAAAATGAATCATATTATCTGATTACCGTCAATCAATACTCGTCCAAATTCAAATCGTGCATCGAGCTTAGTGTCAATTACATGTGCTACAAGTAGACATCTTCTGATGAGCTGTCTATTACTCATTTCTTACCTAAAGACTTCTGACGCTTCGAGGGTGGCTCAGTGATTAGGGCGCTGACCTCGTGACCAGACAGAAGCTGGTTCCATTCCCATCAATGGATAAGCCAGAATCGGATACGGTGGTGCGCCCTTGGGCGTGCCAACGCAATGTTGAAATTGTTGCTGTGCCGTAGCCCCCCCCCCAAAAAAAAAACCCCAACAAAAAACAAACAAAAAAGCAAGCAAACAAAGAAACAAAACAAACCAAACTAAAACAAAACAAAGACACAAACAAAACAAAACCAATGGGACGTTTCGTCTGCTCTGGCATAGTGTAATGTGCAATATAACTAATTTTACTTGCAAAACAAAGATATGATTACATAAATTAGAGACAGACTCAAGATTTCCTGCACATACATTTTGCTCAGTGTTTTTATTGCCATATGTTGCTGATAAAAATCATTTTAATAAAACGTAGTAAGAACCTTAATGCAGCAGCAGAAGATTAAATCTTTCACCCAAAATACCGTAGAACGTGATTCAATTGTCAGTGTAAAGAAAGCTTCCAAAGGAAAGGCAGTTTTTTTCTGATCTTGATACCGTCCTTGAAAACCAAATGTAGGTCATAACAACAGAGTAAAAATAACAAGCAGCGTACCAGTCTGGCAGAATCTTATTATGCTTATACTTATTTCTAAACAAATTTCTTTTTTAAATAATCGAACGTTTCGTCATCCAGATGTGGATCAATCACCTTTTTGAAATAAGTTATTGTTTCGTTTAAACAAAACAATATATATATATATATATATATATATATATATATATATATATATATATATATATATATATATATATATATAATGTCGCTTAATCGATCAAGGTAAAGTGATAATGCTTTTGAAAGTAAAAGGTCGAGTATATAACAGTTTAACAAAAGTTATGCTGCTATTTAAAGTTTCGATAACAAAGTCTTGATAAACGCAAGTTTAAAATATATGCATACTTTGAAAGAGCAATACTCTCTAATTTCTTACTATAGATATAAAGGACAGTATTAATGAATTCTAGAAAAGATAATATGTGCAATACAGTGGGAAGAGAGAATGAGAGAGAGAGAGAGAGAGAGAGAGAACATACCGTCCATATTTCTCCTCGTTAGTAGGTGTATTTGTGTGTGACTGTTTGTGACTGAGTGTGTGTGCCAGAGAAAGAGAGAGTTGGGGAAGCTGAAGGAGATACCGAGAGACAAACTGAGATCCAAAAATGAGGATACCTATCCAGCAGGTTATTCAATTTTGTGTGTGTGTGTGCAAATTTCCTATGTCAGAAAAAAATATTTAGGTTTTATCTACCACGTATATCTCCGAAATGCTTAAGGTCCATGAAAATGCCATTTACCCCTTCCACATCACTTAACCTAGCTCATTTGCGAGGAATACGCCCATGCACATCTCCAACTCGAGTTATGTATTACTATGCTTGTATAACCCCAAAGTCGTGATAGCTTGTGCCCGTACAAGAAGCATGGACTGGCGTCACATAGGGACGATTACGAAAGTCTAACCTTAAGACCTGACCTTTGGGTCGACTAACTTGGTTACCGTAAACTATTTGTTTTTAAAATGGAGGCGTGTGGATGGATGAAAAAGGTGACAAGTGCAAGTAAATTGATCCAAGATTGGACCTCGTGGCTTCGGGCTGAATATATTAACACAGAAGTCATTGCGCTTCTTAAATTAGATTGTGTATTTGTCATATAGTGCAATGGATTATGTAGATTTGTGATTTATTTCCTTTTTAACTAAGTGAACAGTCAGTTTATTTTGGAACTATTGCTATACAGGAACCTTGGCAGAAAGTTGGTTCGCCAGCCCCCACACCCGCCGCATCTGAATTATTTCACCCACTAATTGACTCTAAAACTTTAAGAGAAATCAGTACAAAACACTTGCAGATAATATTGCACTGGGAGGGGGTGGGGGTGGGGGGTTGTCCTTGAAGCTGAATAATTATTACAGGAACTGATCACGAATGTACCTCTCAAATATATTCGAGTTGCTTTTCATAAATCTTGTTTGATTCATTAACGTAAACGTTTACTTTTTGAGTAAAATGTCTTGCCTAAGGACACACTACAGTACCCGACTAGGTAGTAGCGTAGCAAGTAATTATGGGCCCCCTCGCAAAACTTAATCATGGGCCACCCCCTTCCCAATAAGAAAGGTCGTTTGATGAGAATTCGGGGTTGCTTGGACGGTTGCTACGCCACTGGCCTCAGGCTGATCTTGTAGTAGGATTCGAACACGCATCCTTTCTGTCACGAGTCTGGCACGCTAAACACTGAACCACCGTGGCTTTTGCCTCCAGTAGTCGCCTCTTACGACATACAGGAGGATGCATCGGGCCTATTCTACATCCAAGAGTCCGCAAAAAACTGGAAAGCATCGTAAAGCAACTACATAGTTAATGTTCTGTTGGCAAGCTTTTCTTTCATTATATATTTTGATATACACTCCTCAAGAAAGGAAACAAATACACAAGGAAATAATTCCATAAAAAAATGCTTTTGATTGCAATTTACAAATGCGCATTCAAGTGCCTCCTTGATTTCTATCACGAGAACTTATCTCAGTGTAATACAATCATATGAACAAAAATTCCTTTAAATAGCCTATCTTTATAGAATATTTGATAAATCTGGTGTATAAACCACAATAATTTGCCCATTTGGACTATAAAAATATGTCTACACATGAACGTCATTCCTGAGTTAAACAATGGATTTAAAGTTAAAGGCTACCTCTATATAATAAATAACCTCCCTTTGTTGACGAAGCAATGTAAAATATATGTATGGTTTGGTTTTTCATCACTATTGAAGACAGTATCTTCATGTAGCAATGTAGCACTTTTTAAAATGTCCGTGTTATAGTTGAAGATTTCGAATTGAAGTTAGAGGAAAATACATTTAAATACAATCGAAGAGAGTAACTGAAAAAGACATTTATTTATAGTAACTGTAATATATTTTGGATGTGGTGACGTAAAGTGAAAGAAGGTATAACAAATCCAGACTAAAATTATAATTTAAAACCAATAAAAGACACTTTTCATGTTCAACGTTTATGAAACATACTTTGCAAGCAAGCCTAGTACGCACTTACGCATTACAACTAACAAAGGATGCTTGCGTGCATCATTCACAAACACAGGGGTCTAGAGGTTACCAGTTTTGGAGAATTACTATTTAAACAAATTACAAAGACTATTATATTCAAGACTGCGCATTATTTGCTCCAATTTATCGTCTCTTCTCCGTAAGCTTTCTCATTTTAACGTCTGATCGGGTTCTAGAAATGATAATGTGACTCTCTCAAGAGTGTTATAAATGATTTAATTGCTTACTTAAATTAGATTGAAAACATATAGACAGTGTCGTCGTTTATTTTCAATTAGTGAGAGTCTATGTTTATAAATTTTAGCTCATTGTCATTTTAAATGAACTTTTCAATCAAACTTTTAGGTAGAAAAGATCAATCAAATTTGTTACATGCGAACTGTTTCATTTAAACCGACTTCCTGCGCCGGGTGTGGTTTGATATCTCCCCCGCCCCGTCTCCACTCCCTCACCCCCACCCTCCCGTATGTTGGCGCAATGTAGTTGTCATGTCATGCCAATTGCAGACCAAAAACACATATTATTGCATCTGTTGCAATTTCATCTTCGATTGTATCTGCATAATTTAGAAACGAGAACATTATTTCGATTTTCAGGAAAGAAAACGCCAAATAATTCCACAAATATGAATCATTGCGTATGATATAGTTTGATCGACAACAGCTCTGTTCATTTCAACAATTACCGCAACGAACTATAAAAAGTCACTGGTATTACATTATACTGTACAAGATATCACAATCGAACCGCGGTTTAGAAAGTCACTGGTAGTACATCATACTGTAACAAGGCGTCACAATCGAACCGCGGCATAAAAAAACCCTGTACTACTATCCAGTTGAGTTCAGCGTATCGAATGCATCATATAGTGTCATCAAAGAAAATGTTACGGGTAATACATCTAATAACTAATACTTGCAAAATGTATGTTTTCCTCACAGTCAGTACCACTGCTTTATGATAAATAAGAACATTTTAATCAAGTACTTAACTGATACTGATAACCATATAACGTTTACAAATCAAATCCATAGTTTTATTAATAATGTGATACAAATCAATGTAATTGTTTTTATAGTCTCAATAATCTGGAAAAATACGTGTTCTTCTAAGATATCGTCTTATAGTAATATATTTTTTTTTTTTTTTAATGATTTGGGTTCTCAAAATCAGAGAAGGGTGGGGATATTGCATTCGTATCAGATAAGTGCATATTTTAACATTTAGACGTAGTTTTTAAAATGTATTTATGTATTTATTTTGGAATCAATAAATTGCATTGTTGTATAACGTATGAATTGTTTCATAAATAGAAACCATGTATATAAAAACAACGCTTTTGTCTTAAGCACAACACAGATTACTGTTACAAGTATAAACCCAAGAAGATAGAATAATCTAAGATGTTCGGTCATTGTGGTAATTGAAGAAAAACGCCAAGACATTGGTAATCTTATAAAATGAATGTGAAGACAGTGGACTAATATGCTCAATTCTAGCTGCATACTTAGACACTATCTTCCAAATCAGCCTCACGAATATGAGAATTTAGTACGATGCTTGTTCCAAGACCATGGAATCGACGTTAAAACATTTCATTTTTACAATCTTAAAGGTCAGTTATTGCAGTACCATTAGATGCATCGACCATTCTTGAGCTACAGAAAAGATGTAGGAGAGTGCCGCAAAAAGGATATTGATTTTCTGAGTGATTTCTTTATTTTATTCTAATATATTTGTCTTATCTTATTACCATCATCAGATTGTCATTTGTTATATAGTTGAATACCATAAACACAGTTTGGGCCTTGAAGGAGTTTTTCGATTATCATCAACAAACAGCGCAGTGGAAAGAATTTCGAAAGAAGATTTTATAAACTAGAGGACAACAACAACATTAGTACTACTACCACTAATAATAATAATAACAATAACAATAATAATAAATAATGAAATTTTAACAGATGACGTCAAATGCATGCAAAATACATGCATAATCATACAACTGCAATACACAATTTGTATTGATGGCATACAGCAGAATTGTTAAAACATATACAAACTAACTGACTGAAAAGGTGGTAAAGTATCTTAAATATGTTTGTTTTAAACTCGATTATTTAGACTATCTTTGATTTTATATTTCAGATTTTGAATCACAAAAGCAATTAACAACACACTATATTGGACGTTGTAAGCGGAAACATCACTGGCGGACTGGCCACTCTGCCAATCTGCCACAGGGCAGATAGGCTGCGGCTTTTTAGGCAATATTATGCAGAAGAAGGCCGCCATGGGCCGCATGATTATTTTATTTGGACCCAGTCCGTCACTGAGAAACTAAAGTAATCAAAACGGCCACGAATGCAAACAGGAAAGAAATGTCAAACATTTAAAGCAATATAATTAGAAGATGACGCTATAATTCTAATTTACCTCTTTAAATCTGTTATCTTAATGTTTTATTACAACATCCCCTTTTAGAGCACACACTAAAAGTATCTTTTACTAATACCAGATGGATCCTAGACACGACCAAGAAACATACTTCGAATGCACATGACAACTAGTAGGTATATGATTAATTTGTTAAAGAGCGATCCCAGAACAGAGGTACACAATTGAAATAAAGTACTGAATAAAGCCAGATAACGGGAAAGAAAATTCCAGAGAAAATCTGTGTGCGAAAATGACGTGACATGTTCCTTTTTTGCTGCAATAACCTAAATATCTTCAACGAAACTGTTTTTCTTGCATTTTATTGCCTTCGGCTTTGATTCGTATGTTTTTGATTGTTATGTATTATTCGTGAAAAACTGTGCTTGATGGAAACTATAAAGATAAAACGTATTTTTTTAGAAAACCAACAAGAGCACTGAACAATGAATATGCCGACAAATTATTTTTTCTTAATCACAGGGCGCTGAGTACGAGGGTTATTTGAAAAGTTTGAATATTTTGTTATAACTTTTTTTTTGTTTCTTTGAACCTGTAAATAAATTTAACGCCGATTGATAGATAAAATAACCTTCTATAAAATGATCTGCAGCTGCACGAGTAGGACGCAGGACACCTGCAGATATATACGTGTGACATAACATATGTACATGAAAGTGACCTAAAAACGTCAGAAAAGGAGAACAATTTTGCTACTGAGCGAAAAGCATACTGTAAAATCAGGGTGCTTTTATGGTACTCGCTGAATGATATCAAGAGCGACTTGAATAAAGTTTATGGATGATATTCTCTGTAATATCCTGTAATTTTAGATGGTTTCATCGTTTTAAGGATAGTCGCAAATCCATGAAAGATGACTCACGTTCTGGAAGATTGTTGTATGCGAATGGTGAGCAAGAAGTGGTTGTTGTGTAGGAGGTAATTGATTAAGGTGCTCGATACAAAGTGAAAGATGTATCGATTAAAACTGGCACAGATTCGACAGCTGTTTTTAATATACTGAAGAATCATTTGAAGCTCAAAAAGGTTTGTGCTAGATGGCCCTACGACTGTTGATCAAAAATAGACTTGGGTTGACATCGCCAAACATCTACTCGCCAAATATGAAAAGAGTGACCAGATACGTTTAAATGAGCTCGTCGCAGACGATGAAAGATGGATTTACTTTTGTGAACCCTACTCAAGAGAAACAAAATAAAGTCTGAATCGGACAAAACAAGCAAAAACCACAAGCGCCCGATGTAGTCGGACTGTTAATAGAATTTCGTCCGCATTATTTTTCAATGCAAAAGGTATGGTCGCCCAGACACCTGTACCTGATTTTGCGAATGCTACTGGAGATTGGCATGCCTCCAAAGTGTTGCCAAAAGTCGTGAAACGCTCCCGAACTACCGGTCCGCGCACCGGTACATGTGGTAATCCATCTACTCCAACGCACTGGCGCCTAAATTCGCCGTCTTGACAGACTTCCTGAAGGATCACAGCGTGAAAATTTTAGCACATCCTCCATACAGCCCTGATTTAGCTCCAAGTGATATGTGGCTGCATCTCGTTATCAAAGAGTACTTTGAGGTGATGTACTAACTTACTGTTCACAAATAAAGAGCTTTGTTGTACAGAGCACTAATATTCAGAACTTTATAAATAGAACTTTATAAATAGAACTTTATAAATACCTCTCGTAATTCGACGGTGACCAGTGACGGTTTAGAAAGGAAATATCATGATGAGCTTTAGTGTTTCTCATTTATTTATTTATTTATTTGTTTGTTTTTTTTTGTAAAATAAGGGGAAGCAATTTGTTTATATGGTCGGTCAGTAACGAGGAGGCGGTATGCACAAGCCTAGTTGTGTTAGCAAACAAATTCATGTTTAAAGAGCTACCAACAGAACATATCAACGTGAACAGATAACAGCCAGCAACCCACAAATGCCAATGTCAGTACTCAAATTTTGTCTTCAAAGCAAAATGAGCTTTTCGATTGTCCCAAAATGAAAACTACATCTTTTAAATCTTACACAGATGATTCCAATGCATGCAATAATTGCCAACAAACATGTCTAAGACAATTTATGTCAGGATCAGAATGCAGCATAGTGTGCCTTAAAGACTCCCCTTTTTTTCAAATGATATACCTTCTGACCCGAGCAGTTACAAACTGTTCAAAATTCAAATACATCTGAAAACATGTATTAATACATTTGTAACACGCGGACGGCCTGCAATATGCTTTCCATGAAGATATCCCTTCCTATTGTGTAAATTAGTACACATCTTTCCTTGACTGCTATTCTGAGCCAGGCAGTGTAATGTATCTCTGCGTGTAAATTATTGTCAAGAGCAGAAAAAGAACAGATTCAACTATTATGTCCGATAGAGAATATGGACAAGTTTTAAATTATGCTAGCAAAGAAGAAATACATATGACCTTCTTCATATCATTATTTTTGGACACTTGTCCATATAGAGCTCGAAAAATCAAAACAATTTCTTCCTCGGCAGACGGGAACATTTCTAAAGAGACGTCATTAAAAATGCAAAGAAGAAAGTTCGATCACGAATCTCAGTCATTAGTCTCTATTTATAGAACGGATAAAAAAAACAACAATTTACAGATAATTACTCCACCAGGAATTCAAATCATGGATTGCTCTAAAGACACGTATAGAGAAGATTGTTCAATGTAATTCCTAATCTACATAAATATTGAACCTCATATTTGACAGGATTCATGAGGACATGAAACTCAAACATTGATCACACACTGCACGAACGTGCGTAGCAAAACAATTAAAACACATTTATATGGACAAGTTTTAAACGTGCACTGAAGAATGCACACTATCTAGTCATGCACTGTCATCTACGTAACTTTACATCATAATAACTGATTAGTTTCGTAAATCTTCAGTTAACCTTTGAAGCATGACAGAATAATACTGACGAGGTGTAAAAGACAAATATAAATTTTCAGATATTTGAATTCCGATCATTTAGGGAGGAAACAAACATCACTTTCAGTGTCAAACTGGAGATACTACATTTTGACTTTATGCTTTTGCTATCCAAGTGTTCGGTTAAGTGCCCATTCATGGTCTTATTTCGTACAATAATAATTTCAGGGAAGCCAGTCATGAAAATGTGCGAACCTTTGCTTAATGTATTTCCATGTTTAGTATGACCATATTATTATGGTCATTTAACTTTGAAACTATTGTCCATTGACCTTTATTTGTTATTTACTAACTTTTGTAGATTTTGTGGTTGCTATAAACCAAGAATTTAAGAAACCCATAAACTAGAGTTGAAGACAGTAAGACTTCCTTCCAATTCCGTAAATGTAAGAAGACAAACTCCACAAAAGTTGATGCTTTAGGGTTGAAGACTGTAAAACTCCTTCCCATTCCCATGAATTTAAGTATACAGAACCCCACAAAAGTTGATGCTTAAGTAAATAAATGATTCATGGTAGACATTTGCGTCATTGTTATCACCTGTGCCGCGAAATCACATTGTTGACGAATCGATTCAAGATCAAGATTGTGCACACTAAAACCGCTGAAAAGATGATACTATCTTTGTCTTGAACTTGATATATCTGCCGTATCATACTACGCTAAAGCTGTCATTTTAATAGTTATATTCTCATCGTAGGACCCAGAGATTATACTTCGAAGTGGTCAGTTATAAAGTCAAGTATACTTCGAAGTGATCAGTTATAAAGTCAGTCAGTAAACCTGCCATTGTAATACGTAGAACTTTATTCTTTTTGTGAAATCCATAGATTCAGATCGTAGTAATAAATACTCAAGTTTAACTTCATGATAAAGCTAGTCAGAGTTGACATTCAGTTAAAATAATTTTACGGCAGTATGAAACACTGTAACAGAATGATGTTATTTTTCAGGCATGAGCGTTTTGTTCACCAAACGAATCGCTACCTTATTGTAGCTGTACACTAGACGTGCAAAGATTTGATAACCTTTGGTATCCTCTTTACTGATTCAGTTGCGACTTATTATGATGACAACTTCTTTAAGCAAACTACTTATCTTCACGAATATGCTGCATGTGCCATAATTCGACGACTCAGCACATTCTTTCACTACATTCTAAAATGCAACGGGTAGTTGCTGCTAGCTTCGTTTAAAGAGAGCACCAGCACAGTAGTTTCTCAGTAGAAACTCTTAGAGTATCTTACCTAATATTTTTCCTTGAACTTGTTCATGTTACTTTCCGTGAATTTTACCGTAATGCGGACATAAAAGAGTGTAGGCGAAACAACAAAAGAAAAAAGGAAAAATGTTTAGACCAACGAAAAAACATGGAAATGTATATGCATGTACATTGCTTGCATCAACCTATGCATCTCTATTAACATAGTGGCTGGAGAAGTACATCGCGTTCCATCCAATCAATGCGCCACGTTAATAATGTTGCTCGGATTTAGCTTCGATTACAGATAAAGACCAATCCCCTCTCAAGCATTTTTGTCACTTGAATAAACAGACACTTATTACTCAAAAATCGAAAAATTGAAAGAGAATACTGCCCTGAGTACTTGCTGAAAGAGAATAATGTCAAAAGTGCTTGCTAAGAGAGAATAGTGTCCAAAGTACTTACTAAACAAATACTGTCCAAAGTACTTATTAAAATAGAATAATATCCAAAGTACTTACTGAAAGAAAATAATGTCCAAAGTACTTACTGAAAGAGAATAACACCAAAAGTACTTACTGAAAGAGAATATTATCCAAAGTACTTACTGAGAGAGAATAATGTCCAGAGTACTTACTGAAAAATAATAATGTCCAGAGTACTTACTGAAAGAAAATAACGCCCAAAGTACTTACTGAAAGAGAATATTATCCAAAGTACCTACTGAAAGAGAATAATGTCCAGAGTACTTACTGAAAGAAAATAACGCCCAAAGTACTTTCTGAAAGCAAATAACGCCCAAAGTACTTACTGAAAGAGAATATTATCCAAAGTACTTACTGAAAGAGAATAATGTCCAGAGTACTTACAGAAAAATAATAATGCCCAAAGTACTTACTGAAATAGAATAATGCCCAAAGTACTTACTGAAAGAGAATGATGTCCAGAGTACTTACTGAAAAATAATAATGCCCAAAGTACTTACTGAAAGAGAATACTATCCAGAGTACTTACTGAAAAATAATAATGCCAAAGTACTTACTGAAAAGGAATAATGTCCAAAGTACTTACTGAAAGAGAATAATGTCCAAAGTACTTGCTAAATAATTACATTCTTGAATAAAATAGCTTTAAAATAGACACGATGGAAATTAGAGGGCCAAGTTTTCATGAAACGAGATAAAAAAGACCCAGTTATGAAGTGAATATTTTCGAGCAATAATGCTTGTCCATTATACAATACCTAATCAATCAGTGACAATACATATTACTTGGGGATAACCCTGCCAACGATATATATATATATATATATATATATATATATATATATATATATATATATATATATATAAATATGAACCTTTTCTCTTTGATTTTCCTCCAAATCTAATACTTACATGTATATATGAATTCATGGTGAAAGAATCGTACAGTTTAAGATTCCGGCTCATATATATGTCTATAAAGCAGCCTCAATTGTAATCTGTTTTTGCGACACACAAACTCCCAGTCAGATATCCCTGCCATCTGCTTGTGTCCGAAGCCACTAACAGCACAGTTTGATACATTAGCCGTGCTTGTGCTTTTATCGTGGGAAGGACTATGGACGTTTGCAAAGAAATAGTTATTGATTTTCTGATCAAATCTTCTTTCGTGTACTTGCTCTGCATATCTTGTTGTTTTACAGACTCATTATCGAATACTTTTGAATTAAATATTGTATTAAGAATAATGAACTTCATGTCTCTGTCTATTTTCGAAGGGATTACATCCCATAGAAGAATATAGCGTTGGTGTAATCAGCAGAGAAAAAAAATAGAAGTTTCTCAGGGTATTGTTTTTGAAAGAAAAGATAAAAATATAACAGTTGGAGTAAATTTAGGCCGGTACGTCCTATTACAGCGTTACTACCTAGAAAACATATCCCAACGTGTGGTGCATTTGTCACGGCGAATGAGTTTAATAACCGATCAATGGGATAGCCAAAGTGCTGGATATTCCAAGGTGACCTCTAACGGGAGGCGCGCTGAAGAGAACGTCCTATTATCGTGGCAGTTGAGAAATACAGTGACTGCCGGTAATACAGTATCAAAGTTTAAACAGTGACTGTATGTAATACAGTATCAAAGTTTAAAACAAAATCAGGAAATATTATGTAAAATCAACACATTTAATAACAAAATTTCAATATTAAATTCATAAATTTCATCAAGATCTTTATATGCATGAGCTGTAACAAATCCATGAAATAATTATGACTTATCATATTCTTATCTTATATTACATGGTATATTTATAGTTAACCCCAACCCACGTAAACTTAATAATTGAATGCCCCATGTCTAGAAAACACCTTCTATGAATTTGAAGGGATGACATGGTTCATTAACTTGGCTTTATACTATTGATCTAAGAACCCACACTAAAACAAAACTCAGTTTGACAATACACCCTCAATGGGCCTCGGAACTTCAGTCAGGTCACCAATTCTGTTTGTATTGTTTCAATTGTGTAGCAGACGATCTATAGACATTGTGCTGGGCACGAATTTATTATTGAAAAGTAGAAATAGAAATTGGAACTGGATATAGTATGAATGGGATCTTATAACTTACTTACATTTGTACATGTAAAGGAAATCTACGATTTGGTTTACCCTGAATAGAGTTATTCTTCAAATTTTCAATATTCACGGCTATGTAAACTTCCTGATATTATGTTTACATGCAGGTTATTCCAATATTATGCATTGTGACACCACTGAACAAAAATGTTAAAATGCCGTTGTAATCGAAGCTAAATCCTTGCTAAATCCAAGCTAAATCGCATCAACATTATTAACGTGGCGCATTGATTGGAATCAGTCACTTGAAATCATTCTTGCACTGTAGTGATAAACAACTAAGGCAAATACACAGTGTATTCGAATAACAGTACCTTCTTAGAAGTTACTACTTGTAGTGACCGCTGCTGTTATCTTTTATTAAAAAAAGCATAAACTTTGAAGACATGGCAGATCACATGTAGAGGGTGTGTCTACCATGTGACTAATGTCCATATTTGAAAATGGAATTACTATCTTTAATAGAACGTCTTTTATATCGTTTTAAATTATATTTTATCGAAAAAAGTATATTGTTCCTAAAAACGGAATAAATATGTAACAAAATATATAGCCACTTTGATCAGCTGAAATGTTGAATCCAAAAATTATATGGAAGAGATGTCTTTCACGTTATTGGTTTAATTTCTCTAAGTATGACAAATCCGATGTTAACAACTTTCCTCAGTATTAAGTTAAATCAGAAAGTACTAGAAATGAAAAATGTCGATTACAGAAGTTGGTCTCCTAAAAGTAATTAATTTCTGTCCCGTCTAGACTTTGTGATGTAGAAATGTTGAATAGGCGAAGCTATAAAAAGAAAACACCACTATTGTTGCACATACGAGGACCTAAGCAGTCCAACCCAATTTATGAGGAAGGTGAGCACACACTAAAAATAACCTTCTTCTGGTATAGTTTAAAAACAGAAATGTTGGAAGGAACGAAAACTATTGAATGACTGTTATTGTGCTGAGAAGTTGCAATTAATAACCAGAATATTTAGTTCGTTAACATCTGCAAACCTGCTTCAACTACCCCTGTCATTAGAGTTTGTAAACGTGATCCATAATTAACAATAATGGCATATATGAGTTAAATGACTTAGCAATCGTCATGACATTAAGGTCTAAAAAAAAAACCAAGAATAAATTGTGTGAATAATTTGGAATATTGGCGCGGGTTAAGACAAGGCGAAATACGGGTGGTGCATGGAGAACATGCACGTATGCCACTGCTGTTCTAATGCATACGAAAATGCCAACACTCCGGAAACACATAGCAGGGTTATTCTTTAATTTGAAACCATGTTCAAGCAAAATCTTGCTGTGATTGGACTCAGATGTTCGGGGTATTTGTGGAGGGTGAACAAATATTCATCACAATCCCGTATATCCATGACGGTGTTTTCCAGAGTGGAACACTCGTGCAGGATTTTTCTATCCCACCTCGAATAGCGATATTACAGTGGTTCACATAATGCCCAACGCAATCATAACGAATGAAACATCATGCTCGTCTCTTATATATGTTTCTATTAGTTTCATTAAAAAACTTTAGTAGTCCATCGTGTTTAAACCATATGTGGTTGAAACCATATTTGGTTGTTTGCACTGAATGCATATTTTACCTTTAATGCATGATTTGTATCAAGAAGACAGCAGCTTGTTAGTAACCCATGTTTTTGACAAATAATCATGTATAGGGGTCGGTGTAAGGTGTAATGTCCTTGAATAATGCAAATACGGGTAAAATAAATATGAGAGAACGATAACAGGAAAGATTTACTGAAACTTAACTGCAAAATGTATCTCGCATGTAAATATGAGAAGAAAGAGTTACACAAATAATTGACAATTATTGCGCCATAAAGTAATTTCAATGACACTGCTGATAAGTTTTATAGCTGGTACGGACACTTTAGTATTGTGGTATGTGTACGTGATGGATCCTACAGGAGAATGCGTGAAAACATTAACAGAAATTTTAAATACGAAGAAATAATATCATCATCAAATATACATATGCCAGCGACATTGTAGCATCATTTGATGGTGATGTGTGCATGGTCGAGAGGGTACGGGGATTGGTGCGTGTAGGCAATGCGATGGGTGCCGTAAGCCGCGGACCCGGGTTCAAACCTCCGTAGAGTACGACTTAAAAATTCTCTAACCTGAATAATAATAGTATTCTTGGCGTTTATTACGCTTACCTGCAAGATAATTTGCTTGACTGGCTGGTAATTTGCAATTTGATTCAGAAAAAGAATTTTGAAAAGATCTTAACGAAAATATATATTATTTTAATCCAGAAGAATCGTCACTTTATTATTTCACGACACTTTGTGTAGAGACAATGTAGTTGCATCTTTCAAGCAAAAAAAGATATCGTCGACTCATTAAAAAAGATTTGTAACGAGATCTGTTCATTCATACAGTGTGAGTTTGTCTGCGATCTACTATGTTGAATCGCATTACACAAAGCTGGTAAACAGATTGATCAAGGATAAAACGTGTCATTTGATATACTGAACTTGTATCATGATACGACCATCACAGCACGTGCCATACCCTTTTGAATAATCGTAGGCTTTATGAATGAGTTAAAATTTGATAAAAACATTTGCTCATTCTTTACATTATATATCTTTATTGAACCACCTATCGCGTATCCAGTTGTGTACGACTCAAATACAGCTCACTCACTTAGTCGCACTTGAAATACTAAATTGTAACTACGTGTCGGAAAAAAAGAGAAATTAAAATCTGATTTTACCTAAACTGATGGGCCGATTGTGCCAATTTTTATAAATCAAATAAGTAAAATGAATTATATCCACTGAATACACATATACCTTAGACAGACTGTTCCCTTAAAGTTGTGAAGCAAGCATTTAAGTTGTATTTACAAAATGAAATGATGACATTATATGTAAACTGTTATAAAGCCTCTCAATCCTTTTTAGTAGGTTTTATAGCTAAATCTCATCCGATGTTCATTATAAAGTAAATATTGTTTCTATTTGTTTTGTATCGAACATTCAAGTTTTCAAAACAATTTGTTAAGTTATTTCCAGTAAAACGAGAATAAAATATTGACATTGATTCCTTGTCACGGATGACTATTACTAAACTTCATCAGGACAAATAGTGTCCAAAATAAAAAAATAAACTCTATGTCTAAACATGTATAATTCAAAACAAGCATGAGCAAATACATTGGATGCACGGTGGTAGGAAATAAAATAAAAAGCATTTCATACAGCCTTCTAACATAAATGTTTCTTTAACAAATGTGTTGCTAAACTGGTCTACGCTACCTGGTAACTGATGTTGTTTTCATCGTAGGGCACATATTGTGTATAAAGCCTTACTCTATAAATTCACAGTATTTACAGTCTTAAGAACAGAAAAAAGTCACCCAAGCAGCCACATACGGACAAACAAAAGAAACAATATTGATTATTAATTGATCTATCTGTCAACAGATATATATATATATATATATATATATATATATATATATATATATGAGAAGGTAGGAAGATAGATGAAGGATGATTAAGTAAACACGCAAGCACGTAGGCAACTAGTAACCAAGACTTTACTTTATAAGCACAGGCATTTAAATGGTCAACATATACAAAGTTAAAATGAGTCGGTCTAAACTTGCCGTAGCCCAACAGTTGTTTTAATTCAGTATTGTTCATAAGCGACTACTGCAAAATATAAACTTGCACCGTCAATAAATTTCAGCCTTTATAAATCAAAAGTCATATTTAAATAAATAATTATGTAAATAAATAAATAAATAAATATTTCTGACAACAACAGATTTGTCCTGAAGAAATGATCTTTATCATGATAGAAATAGTTGCTATAGCTTGTCATAACGAAAAATCATTTCAGTAATAGATATGTTAATTTTCAACTTCAAGTTACTCTTAAAACAAGCTCAGCATTGTATACATATCGTCACTAGCCCATTAACATGTTTCTTATTTTTACATACCGTATAAAGATATCAGAACACTAAAACTCCATGTTAAAAAATCTGAAAAATGTGGCCCATATACTAACTTCAAAGTATCACAGAAGTTATTCATGTTATTCTTGAATGTATATGACTGAATCTAGTCTGCCTTGTTACTCAGGCATGGTCTTGCAACTCTCTGAGTTTGCACTGAACAGTCCTCTTGATGTTGTTGAATGTTGCTTTCTTAGATGAAGTTTTGTCTTCTAAACAGGACATTTATAGATGATGTTTCTCATTCAGTAGTTTCTGTATGGCAGAATCATTCTCATCAAATCATTTATGTTGTTTACGTGTGGTAGGACCGAATGTTTTGGATGTACCTGAGTAAACATAGTCTCTGAAGGATGCTCAACAAATGTCTCTTTCACATTCTCCTGTTTCAATTTGGAGACAATGAGCTTTTTGGGCACTTTTTTGCCTTGTGGTTGTCTGATAGGCTGACTCTGGATATTGAGCTTGAAGAATATGAGCCTGTGGTCAGTTCAGCATTCTACACTTCTTGTGACCTTCGTCACTCGGACAGCCTGTCTGTCTCTTCTAACGATAACGTACTAGATGAGATGCCAGTATTTGGATCGTTGGCGCATCCAAGATGTCTTATTGCGGTTGGGCAGGACGAAGATTCTTGGTGATTAGTAGGTCGTGTTCAGCGTATTTCCTCAGCAGTAGGAGTCCGTTTGTTGTTGTATTTGCCAATACCATTTTTGCCAATGACATCTTGTCATGTCTGGTGATCTGTGCCAATTCTAGCATCTTCATAACAATGTGTCCTTGATCTCATCTGGGTTCGTCATGGTGGGTGCATATGCGCTGATGACCCTTGCGTGTTTTTTTCTAGACAGTGTCAGTCACATTTTGTGTTAGTCTATCATTCTCACCCTTTGATTTGTGGACTTGCTTACTAGCTGTGATTTAATGGCAAACCCAACACTATACCCTGCCAGTGTCCACTGACAGAGGAATACTTTCTTGTCCATGAGAGAGTATTACAGGTACAAGAAAGAAAATCACGCAATAATGATTTAACACGAGCAAAATATAAACGTCTTAGCTGATAACTAAGTTATATATAGACAGCAAAATTGAAACAAAGTTTCTTTAGAGAAGAAAAAGTTTAGAGAAAATGGTAGGATATAACGCTATTTAGGTTCTGTCAGTGCTAATGTTTTCTTACAAATTCAAAAACTGCAAACCTTTTTGAGCTATTTTCGGTTCTCTAAATGGAAATCTATCTTGCAGAATGTAGGAAAGGCTATACAAATTTGCAATCACAGCAGGAATACTTACAGTGAGATTTGAAACAACCAGGAACTTCAAAAAGGTAAATAATGATTTTAACAAACAAATTACGGACATGGACAACAAGATAACAGCTAATATTAAAACCATGTCAAAGTTGTAGAATCGAAATGAATGAATAGATATATCTCAAGGAATTTTAGAATAAAAATGAATGAATAGATATACCTCAAGGAGGACGTAAAAATGTTTAATGAAAGCACGACATGATGTGATTAAGCAATCAAAAGCAGGCACAAAGTAATATGTTAATCGATAAGTTGTTTATAATATCGGTGTGGTACAAGGTATTATTGATAAAACGTGTAAATAAAGATTTAACTGATTTGAAACAAGAGATTACAACATAGACAGATGCATCCAAAACTGAAGTGGATAAAAGACTCTCGCATAATATGATTGAATTGATACAATTAAAACCGAAATAAACATGAAAATAGATACCATCGTAGAAAACAAAATCGATATATACTTGAAGGAGTTTGAAGCGTAAACCAGACTACTGCCGGTATACATATTTCTTTAGGATTTTGACAGTGTTGCACCCCTAGAGAAAAGTTTTGCCTTTAGAAGTCAGGAGCATCCGGATGGTCTTGTTATAATTGCAAGTACAACGGATTTGTATTTATTTGTTGGAAATAAGCAAGGAGATAACATTCTTTGTGTCTTAAAAAAACGATTTTCTGACGCTTCTGACTACGTAATTATACCACAGACATTAGTTGACACGTTGATGATTTAACTACGCTTCAGCACGTTTTACTGAAAATAAAAGTTACAAGTTACGCACAGCAGATGCCTCACGCCAATATGTTATTAAAATCAGATATTCACGTTTACACACAACGTGTTTCAACTTGTATAGTAAATTCATACTATGTTGGGGCTTTACGGTTTAGTTTTACATTGAATTAGAATAAGGCAATCAACCTGTTTCTTATTTATTAGACCTCACTTTTAAGTGGAAAGGAATCACGAACATACTATTTAAAAAAGAATATATTTTTGATAAATTGAGTTAAAAAACACACACACATACACACATAAAACAAAACAAAACAACAGAACCACCTATTCAGTCAGGTTGTAAAATTAAAACCAGAAGCAGTATCTAATCGTAGCCCTTTTTAACACAATAAAATGCCGTATGTAAAAGCATTGCTTGCATGGTCCTTTCAGCATAATAAATGGCACAAGCAGGAGTAGTTATTGGTGGAGCAATAACTAACGGTCTAGCCAAAAGCAAATATCTCCTTAAATTATTGATCCTAATGGATCTGATAAAGAGAAATTAGACACGACAAAATCTAGGACTAGGACAGAGAAAAACTGCAAACTTCAATGAAAACGGATCCAAGATAATGGACTGTTTGAAAGAAATATTAAAATAACAAGGTTTGGTTAGTCAGACTGTAAATAAATTGGATGTTTGTTTTGCTTTATACACTTCACCCTAACACATCGTTTGAGACGAAGTAATAGAGATGCTAAATATAATGTGGTAAATAAGTAATAATCTTCGCGACATACCAAGGGTGATTGATACATGTTTCGGCTAGGACAAATAGGATGAACAACGCATTCTAATGCACCAAACATTGGTATTGAAAGTATGTATTTTTTATATAAATAGAAGCTTAGAATACCGCTTGACTTTCAGATTCTAACATATCAATGTCTACAGTGTCATTGTGATCTTCCACAGGATTTCAGAATTAACATTACACAAGCAAAATCTTATAAAGTAATATCAGGTGGTGTAGGTTCTGTACAGCAGAATCAAGACTATGAACCTGAAAACGTTTGTCTGGAATATGATATGAGGAATCGATTGCACAATCGGTAAATGAAAGATGTTTAAATGGAAATACTTTCTTTTACGACTGCATTGCGAGAGAGGAAATAATCGACGTAGAAGGCAATACAACTTTGACAAACCTTACACTTGAATCTCCCAGGATGAGCTTAAGGGGTGTTTTTCAAACTGTGCAAAAGGTGGACAGTGGGATCCAGAATGACTTTTTACAACTCAGTAATAGACACAATCTTTATTACTACAGACTATTAGACAAATATTGTCCATTCTCAAGGTTTTATATCCAGGCAATATTTTTCAGAAGTCACAAACTTGATATATGTTGAATAACAATAGCACACATAAATTAGGAATGCAGGTGTTAAAATGGTTTACAATGATAACTATTGAATCTAGCTGAATTTAATATGTACTCTTGAAACATATTACATTGATTTGTTCTTAAAGCTAGGTTCAAGAAGATATTCACTTTGAAATCAACAGAAACGAAAATATAGATGCTCAGAAAATATACATTTATTTTGTTTCAGATGTTCAGGTAAACATTCAAAGCAATTAATCAATTCAAGTATATTTTAGTTATTGTTAAATATACCTAACGGAGCCTCAGACATAATACTTCGTGCAGTGACTAATTCTGGTAAAACAATGTTTCCAGTGATTCTTTTGCAGAGTGAATACAAAAGCATGTTGGTTACATCGTTATTATTTTTCATTTTTAATGTACAACGAAACTTACCATAGCAAATGGATACTCAAAGATGAAACCGTGATCGTTATACATTCTGCTAAGTGATAAGTTAAACCCTTGTATTGGTGGTATAGCTATTTCATTTAACCTTTTATATATGTATTCATACCAGTAAATGTCTTTGTTCAAATATGTAGAGTGCATATTTGTAAACTGGTGCAATATGTCTGTAAAATTTCATCACTTTTAGCCTGCTCTTCAATTGACTGTCTAATGAAACTCAATGTATCTACAAATCTAACTGCCCTTTCAACTGATATTGAATATATCAAGTACTATATCCTTGCTGAATGAAATATATTTGTCGTCGCATTTGTTCGGTATGATTCTTACCTCTTCATCTAGATCCTTTTTCCCAAGCATCTTGATGAAAAAGTGAATGTTATAACCCAACATATTAAGTACGAACAATACCATGTACTTTGTATGTTTTAAATTTCAAATCTGATTCGTTGTGTTCTTGGACTTTATAACTGCCTGTTAAGTGATCGTGATGACGCAACTTGTATCCGTGTGATTCGCCATCGCAACAGTTATCTTAAATTTTTTTTTCTCACGGGTATAAAATATATTTGTTGAATCAAATACCTTCTTCTTCGTATGTGAACTCCATAGAAGTTGACCTTTTATGGTATTAATGCCTTATATGCTCAATTTACAATCTTATCAATTCATTGTAAAATACTTGAATACAATCTAGTCCTCTGGAAACTATTGTTTGATATTTCTTGTAGATTGTTTAAACAACCTATAAGTGTAACCATAATGGAATGTGTTAGACTATTTTTCTTGTCCAGTATACTCTTTGTATGTACTTCGCACCTCTCAACATGTTGCCTCTTGCATGATAATATATTAAGTTGTGTACCAATTTCCATTTTCACTGGAACAATGACACTTTCGAAATCACATAAATAACATATGGAGTTATAATTGGTGTTGATAGAGTTCGACTTTTATTGCTGAATCTTCTTCAGATGTTATATCTATCGAGTTAATCTACATTGCAACTGAGTCTTTTGCGTTCTAATAATTTTGCTGAGATGTTGACAAAATTCAGGAATTTATTTGCAAAGATAGATTCTTCTTTTATCTCTGTTTATGTTCGACGAAACCATAATTTTGAAAATTTATTACTTTCAATGTAATGGAATCGTCCATCTTTGTTATCGTTAGGTCCGCCATAAATTGAAATGTAATTATCATGTCAGCATGTATTTTTCTTTCCATTGGGGTTATTCTAACATGATTGATGCATTTTCTCTCCATACTGCTGTCTCCTCCCCCCCAATATATCATATATATTTACAGAAATATCAATTAATTTTCAAAACTCCCAACCAACTCCATTTGTTTCACATCGTTCAAACCAATGCCTGTATCTATTTGAATTGTATTTGATAGCTATCAACGTGATCACATGGGCTATTTTACACAGATTCAAAACCATAATAGAGACACTTGCCGTGTTGATTCTTTTACGTTTATGAGTGCCCTTTTGATTTTAACCCGTTCAGGAAAATCTAAGTGTTTGATATATATCTCTGTGCAATGTTAAATGTTAAACCCCGTCAAAATTCCATATTGTATTTTTTCTAATTTCCTGTCCGAATATGGTATATAAAATGTAAAATAAACGCTCAGTGACATTATCAATGGGGTTATCTATATTTAGAAACCTTATCCTGTAGTAAACTTTATACACTCAACTTGTGCACCTTCTTCAATGGGTAGTTTTTTAAGTCTGATCGTTCAGTCTAATGAAGCTTTCACAGACCAAGATTACCAAATGTTTACGTTTAAACATATTTTATTTCATACATTTTTAATTGGTGATTACAATAAGTATAGTATAGAAGGTAAAGGATTAGAGCGATAGCCAATGGCTTATAATGTTCTTCTAATTTTACGATACATAAATTGTAAAAATATATAAATATATGGTGGACCATATTAGGTTTTAATGACAAAAAATTAAAATTACTGAACAGCCAAAGTGAAGAATCTCCTGGTTAAACATTAGCATTTGGCCAATGTACATGAAGCAAGATGATGAACAAAGAGAGAGTAGGTGAGAGACAACGATAAAGGAAAAGAAAGCAGTTTAAAGGAGAAAGTGTTAATTCAAATGTGCCAAACATTGTGAAAAAAATCGAGAAAATAGGGAGGAAGGAAAGGGGAGGAACATTAACCAAATTTATAACAAAAAAAAAACAAAAAGCTACATTAAAAGTGAACAGTACTTCCTTCTGGAGCGAGTCGTTGTGGAGGCGATAGCGAATCATTTGGAACAATTGGGGACATTATTGTTTACAGCTGTTCATGACCCGCAGAAGTGCATGCGTGTTAGTAATAGTAATATGTGCACTTAAGTACATCTTTTTGACTTTTCAATAAATTTATGAAAGGCATAGAAAATACTAATGTTTACTTCATACGGAAGCGTTGTATCACCATACAAGAAGGTATTGAATGATAAAAATTACCTTATGGTACGAGGGATTGAAACAGTTCGATGCGTTTTTCTTGGTAATAAGCGCAAGAAAAAAAGAAGTGTTGTGTACTTTCTGCAGATCCACATCTACAAAGAAATGACTCGTTTATATTCTTTGTACATAAATGTTAGTTTAGTGAACTGCAATTTGTTCTAAGTCGGGCATGAAGAATTTTAAATTTTCTTCTACCCCAATAAAAGTGTCTGGGAACATGAGTGTCGTGATTATTTAATGTGCTTTTCAGGTGTTCAATGCTTTGAATGATGGTCTTCAAATATGGTTCAATATGATTCAAAAATTAATATGACTTTTTGTTGTACTACTATCTATACTTATTTAAATATCTCTTAAATGAATCGGTATGTCTTTTAGTGCTATTTCTGTTTAAAATTTGCTTATTATTACGTCCCAATTATTTCCTTAATGGAAGACATTAAATGGGGTTGTATTTTGTTCAAACATGTTTTAGTAGTGGTTAATCGATTAAAAAGTCTTTAATTTAAATATATATTTATCTATATTTCCATTACTTAACTTGACATAATTCAATGTCTAGTTTGCTATTTTGAATGTGTTTTTTTTTAATTTTAACCCGTGTCCTTTATCGTAAAGTTTAGCGAAATACCCTTGCTGTCTGTAAATTCTACCCCTGGGGGGAAGTTATATCAGAATAGCACCGTTTAAAACCCAAAAGGGAGAATACTTTTTCTTTACAGCAGATATCATTTTTATGTTGTTTTGGTTTTGGTTGTCTTGGAGGGGTGGGGGATGCCTTTTTACATGTGACTTCTCAGTAAACATATTAGTGTTACGTATTTGTGAATCAGACGCACAATGCAAAATTTACATGTATAACATATGTCTTTTTTTTGCATGCCTTGTTTTACGCTTTTTGTTAATGGCCGAGCTTATTTTGATCGCGTAATATGTTTGAGCTGCTTTTATTATGTAGTAACCTCTACAGAAAGCAAGATGGTTCTCGATTATATAGAATATAATTTCCTCATGCACGAACTCGACCACATAATTATCACTTTTAAATCGAATGCTTCACGTCTTGACCACATAACTTGCTTAGTACACTGTAAATGTCAGTTCCTTCAGAACAACAGCATTTAAATATCACAACAACAGGGTCCATGTACGCATTCTCTTAAATCATTCAGTTTTGCTGATGTTTCAAAATTACAATCGTAGTATTTATTTTAATACGATCTGAGATCAGTTGTCACAATTTCATTTCTTTTTTTTGACTCATTACAGTAAAGGTAACTTATAGGTTTTGTCTGCCACTACATTAGAATTTAAAACCATGGACGTCTTGTTAATGGCTCAGACCAGACTCCATAATAAATATATATTTTTGATGTAGCCCTAAGGAATTAAGCATGAGAAGTACACATTAAATATCTCTATGGCTATTCGAGCATGGAGATAAAACCATAAAGGGGATATATCTCATTTATTTACTTGGAAATATCCCTGCCGACGAATTAACACCGGCTACATGGCTTGTATCCAAGAAGAGACATGTACACTGCATACGGCTCCGGTAATTTTTATGAGTTGTCTAGTAGATTTTGAAAAATAATTTTATGTTCTTATATCCCTGTAACGGATTTAAAAGGCCAAAATAGTATCAGTCTTCAACGGTATGTATACACTACCAAGCTCTAAAACAATTGTCATATTGTTTGACATGACTGAGACGTTACTCATAATCTCAACAAAGACTTGGACACATAATTAATGTCCTTTATAAAGGTTCCACTTTATTGACATTTTTGAAGAGGCCGTTGATAACAGACGAAAACCTCAATTGCAGCTTTCCAGTTATAATTAGTAAAGTGGAAGTTACTTACTGTCTCAAATAATAATGGAACGATAATAAATTAGATTTTGTGTATTCTCAAGGGACTCTTACAAGATGATGTCTCGTCTCATTAAACTAGACAGTTATGGACGTAATACGCAATACAATCATCGTCAAATGAGACTAAAGGCTGTAGCAAGTTAATCCTAATTGAAACGTAGATCTATTTACTGATCTATCTATCCTTATAAAAATACCCATATATATATATATATATATATATATATATATATATATATATGTGTATATCTAAATCTATATATGTATGTTTGTATGCATCTTTCTACATAACACAAAGATGGAAAGGTAGATATAAAGTGACAAATCCAAAAGGGTAGAAGCAACATTTAGGTTATTTATTTCCTTGTAGATTATACTATACTTATCAGTCTTGTAACTATGTAATATATCGTCATTATTATATATATATATTACGTCATCTTTAATAGGGCTATATATTGAAACTTGACATTGATTACCAACCATGCACCGCATAATCCAATTTGGAAATTATATTCCAATATTTTAGACAGTGATATTCATAAAAACAAAACCAGTTACATAAAACTCTTGTTGAGTAAAATTGAGTCGAATCCATTATATTAGATAACCAACTCAGTGAAGGTTACATACGGTAGTAAAAATTCAGTTTGGAATTAACTCAAGTGCTTCCTAATATTATTTTAACAGTTACTACACTCTGGCTTTATTATAAGATAATGCTCTTTGATATATAACGAGTAATTACAAATATGCGCTTGAGTACAGGATTTGGAATAAAAAAGGAAAATGTAGCCTAAATAGGTTTTGGAGATCGTACTGCCTCAACAAGTTGTAAAACGACTGTTTGATACTTTTTTCCTAAATCGTCAGTTCCCATCAAACATTTTCCATTTTCTGGTGGGCTATACTGTGTAAAAAGAGTGGTTGACTTATTGAGAAATAATCCTTCACATTCCTGGTTTTAGTGGCTGTTTGCGACACCAACACATTTAAGACATTAGATAAATCCTTATCATGTATAGCTGTTTTTGTAATGTGACAATGATCTTCAGGTAAGGTATCTAACGTTAACAAGATAAGGACGAAATGGAGTGCGATGCTGTGTATACACTTGACTGCTAGTGATATCCACATTTGTGTTGACGAGATAACAGTTGCAAAATTAGTTTCACATTTAATCTTAGAAGTGAGTAACCACGTGAGAGTATTAAACAATTTGTCCCAAAAAAGCCAATCATTATTTCTATGTAAAAAACAATTAACATGTCAGGTATTAATACCGTATAAGCCTATACGAACTACAAACTGTATAGACCCAGATCTGCCGTCGCAGATAAAATCTACGAAAACGGCTGGCTTTATTGAATTGCTATTTTTCCATTGACAAAACTTTTCTTCCTTTAAGGATAGAGAAGGAAAAATAATTCAGTTTAAACACTACATACCACGAAGTATAACACCAGATAGCATAAAAATGTATGATTTTATACAAAAGACCAAGATATGCAGTTGAGGTTTATAAATGTACTGTTTTGGACAAGCTTTAAAGCTTACAAATTTAAGCAATATGTTTCTGTCGAACATAAATGTATGCAAGCAAACATATTCAAAGAAGGAATGTACATTTCCAACAACTGCCATAGCGAATTTGTACAAAAAAGCTATTTCTACATAACCTCGTTGGTTCGATTACGTGCCATTTCTTTTGCATTGATTTCTCAGATTGATGCAGAACATAAGAAAATAAGCTCAGACCTTTAAACGTTCAAAATTAAAAGAAAAAAAAAATACAAATATCAAGCCGGACTTTACATTAAACAGAAAAGAAGAATTAAAAACTTTGCACGCAATAAAAATTAGGAAAATAAATTTCAAAATAGTAATTATCATGAAGCTCGAGAAAACTAGAATGAAAATGTTATAAATTACACTTTGCAAGCTTGGACCTTGAGAGATCAGTAAATCAACTATATAGTACAAAAAAGATTCAATTATGAAGTCAGAGTTTCAGCTGTCAAATAGTAGCATACATTCATGAATGTAGAGTTCTTCCCAGAACAAAAGAATACATGTCGATGCGAAAAATCTACAAGTTTCAATGACTGTGCCAGCTAATCAGATTGGCTAAATTGAATTGGGATTTTTTATAGACGAGCAGAGCAATATATAGACAAAGAACATACTACTAGTGATAATATGTTAAACTCAGATTGCTTTATCCAGTTACAAATGCCGATTTTAATTACATTTTTATCCATCAACTTGATATATTCTTACATCCTAATTTAATATGACTGTCTTATTCATTGTATGACTTATGTTATACGTCGAAATGATCCCCAATAAGGTCATGGATATGCAGGCTTAAAACAGAAATCTATATATAGGAATTTATATGCGTTTATGCATGGCCTTACACATCGATAATATGGCTCTATTGGTTTTTAAGACATGGTTTACATAGACCTTGTCTACGGTTTGTATAAAGTCCTATTTGACATGGAATTTTAAGAGCTGTTTCAATATATTGTACATGATGATTAATAAAACCATTTACAAGCAATTGGCGAGAGATCTGTCTTGCTACTAAATACTGCTTCCTAGGACAGAATGCATCTTACATGTTTCTTGCAAGGATCATAATTTTAAAAACGTGTCCATTTCATAATTTAAAAAAATTAAATCTTTTAATACGACAAAGATTGAATACACTATAGTTTACATTTCACCGATGGCAGATGTACAGTGTTTTATAGCAAAAAACAAACAATTGGCATACATGACATCACAGTTTGTAAACGGATCTGACGCACTAACTAGTATTGATTAATTCTCGAGACGTCTCTACTTAATAGAAATCTCACCCAAGGGCAACTATGTTGCTACTATAGCCTTGATTTTGATCCTAAACAACTCTAAATGAAGGTCAATGGTGTGGAGAAATTCTTTATGTTACACGCCCTGACTCAGTTTTCAGAAATTAACAATATAGTTTTAATACCGATACAAATAACATATACAAAAAATCTTAAAACAATGTGTGACTTTGTATCCCCTTGTTAGCTGAATGTACAAGAAGGTCACTTTGTCTGAATTTTCTGTCGTATGATCTTGCTTCTGTTTTCTGAAGTTATTCATAGTTTGTCACGGTAAGTTCGTTAAATCCAATTATCATGTTTTACCAATTCTCATTGACGCGGTTTTGATTTCAAATTGCAAGAGAAAGAAAAGGCCAATAAGGAGAGAAAGAACTGCGGAGAGTCCAAAACAAAACAAATATATAAATTGATAGATACAATGAAAGGTGTCGACTACGTGTACACATACAGTATATGACAAGCATTTATTCGATCCTGATTGGAGTCATTCATTCATCCTCAAGGTAAGAAAAATAGATGTATAAAAACATAATAATACATTTTTACTTGTGAATTAATTCATTTAGTAGCACAGACGTATGGTTAAATACATCAGTGATTAACCCAGACAGGAGAAATTTTCCAACTTGAAAGAAATGCAATAAATAATAAATACTTTAAGACACCAAACAAAAGACTTAGGTTTTAGTACACCAATATTTTGCCTCCATTTGGCTTATTCTTCAATTTCTTTTGTTTAATAAGCAATTTGAATGCAGATAAGATACACATAAGAGGTATGTGAAGAAAAGTAATTACATAAAATTATATTGAATAAAGTCCTCATAAAATCAATACAAATATATGACTTCAACTCAGTGCGTTGCGTGCATAGCTCTTGGCTAATGGGACTTTAAAATTTTCAGTTCATTGTCAGTTTAACTGGAATCTTGTCAATCTGCAATACACTGTTTTAGCACGAAAACCACCACTTGCATTCTTTACATGCAAACATTTTCAGTTTACTTGACATGCAAGACGTCGTTTTGTACCGGCAGACAATGAACGTGCCGCATTGGATTGTGAACAATAATGGATTGTGCATTTTCAAAACATGCCAAAGAATGAGTCAGCAGCATTTTTCTATGATCATATTTATGTTGTGTAAAAAGTTTTAAATAAGATAAGGAATTACGACAAGATTTTGCTCGAATATGAATATGAATCATGCGCAAGAAAGGGCATTGACTACATAAAACTAAAACATCAAAGCTGTTTCTGAATTTATCATGATCTTGCCTCGCTTATACGAGGCGTTGTAATATAACCTCAATCTGACACAATATTTTGCCTTTCAGAAACGTATACACATTTGTTGCCAGAATAAATGTCCCAAAATCACTATATGGAAAAAGGTTTTTGTGGGAAACATGTTAACCTTCGCATGTAATCCTACAATTTGCCACGCACCCATCATTTTATATTCACTTTTTGTCACTACCCAATCATATATATAAAATAATAAATTTAATTATCGCAAGTTGATAAAAGACACAATGGGTCGATTTGACAAGCCCGTTAGGAAGAAAAATGTCAATACAAATGTGTCTTGCCTCTTGGAAATCAATTGTAAAAATAATAAATTGAACAACATTAAAGAAAATAGCAAACAGACGATACACACACACATACCCAAATTAATTAATTCACATTTGAGCTTGCTTCAGTTGGACGAAAAACACTTAAAAAACGCATTAGTTGAAAGGGCCGTTTATAAAAAAACGTTTATGGAAATAATTTGCGTCCTGCATTATTATAATTATTAGTGTATAAAACGAATTTTCCTAATCTGTTGACAACAGGATCTTAGATTCTTCAGATATAAATGCATTAAATAACTGTTAACAATTGAGTGTATTATGTAACTCAACTCCGATGTCTGCTCCAATAGCTCAACTCTGATGTTTTCTCCAATAACTCAACTCTGATGTTTACTCCAATAACTCAACTCTGGTGTTTGCTCCATATCTCAACTCTGATGTTTACTCTGATAACTCAACTCTGATGTTTGCTCAAATAACTCAACTCTTATGTTTGCTCTATAACTCAAATATGATGTTTATTCCAATTACTCAGCTCTGAAAAAATTTACTACAATAACTCAACTCTGATGTTGACTCCAACAACTCAGCTCTGATGTTTACTCCAATAACTCAACTCTGATATTACTCCATAACTCAAGTCTGATGTTTACTTCATAACTCAACTCTGATGGTTACTTCAATAACTCAACTTTGATGTTTACTACATAACTCAACTCTGATGTTTGCTCCAATAACTCAAAACTGATGTTTACTCCATACCTCAACTATGATGTTTACTCCAATTACACAACTCTAATGTTTACTCCAATAACTCAACTCTGATGTTTACTCCATAACTCAACTTTGATGTTTACTCAACAACTCAACTCTGATGTTTACTACATAACTCAACTCTGATGTTTACTCCAATAACTCAACACTGATGTTTACTCCAATAACTCAGCTCTGATGTTTACTCCAATTACACAAGTCTAATGTTTACTACAATAACTAAACTCTGATGTTTACTCAACAACTCAACTCTGATGTTTACTACATAACTCAACTCTGATGTTTACTCCAATAACTCAACACTGATGTTTACTCCAATAACTCAGCTCTGATGTTTACTCCAATTACACAAATCTAATGTTTACTCCAATAACTCAACTCTGATGTTTACTCCATAACTCAACTTCGATGTTTACTCAACAACACAGCTCTGATGTTTACTCCAATAACTCAACTTTGGTGTTTACTCCAATAACTCAACTCGGATGTTTACTCCAAAAACAAAGTTTTAGTTATTCTCTCATCTTGTGAAAATATTCTCAGACTAACTCAAACACGACAATAACATTATTTAAATTGTATGTCAATGTGGCCATGTAGGCACATTCACTCATCTTAAATTAAATATTAATTGTTGTTTTAAAATTCAATAATAACATAGTCTAACCAAAGTCTATTCAATCCTGATTATTGAATCCTCTGGACCTTAACTGTCATTAAGAAACTTCCAGGCGAAAATTATTAATTGCTCTGGACTTTTACAATGGTGACCAGGTACTAAAACTGGGTCAAGATAAGAGTACGTCGGGTCTAATCGTCGCAATAAAGGGTAGTACGAATTTTATTTGCAACATGTGTAGCTTTCATTGTGACATCACAGCGAGCGACATTAAATCCGGTTTGTACTGGATCATACCTTTAGTTGACCTCGTCCAAAAATGTCCAAGTACTTTAACATTGAGTTTTGCCGTACGTGTTTCTCGGGGCGTGTAAAAAATGACCTTCCAAAGGAATATGGATGTATGAGGATCCAACTAAAGTGAACAATCGCCATATAATGGTGTGTGCAATCAAATTCTAAAAAACGACACCCTTTACTGAAATAATCGGTACTGAATGCATGCATGACCTGTATGACTTTTACTATAAAATGTTTCCTGATAAGAAAAAAAATTCTACTGCGTGATTGCCTTTTTCTATCTCTATGTCTTAACGTCTATCTGTTAGCAGCTCTAGCTCAACCAAACGTGATAAAGTTAATCAAGTTAATTCACGAGTTTATTTAGACTGATTGCTAAAGCTGTAACCTATGTCATGACTTCTGTATTAGGTCTTTAACTCGAGAGGTGGTCAAAGATTAAATGTATCAAAGATACGTAAGTACAGGAATATCTGTGTTTCTATTGCAATAACCTTTTAATGAATCTAAACATAAAGAAACTGATTTTTAGATATGGACCATGTGGGCTTTGTGGGCCGCACTATAAAATAATAAAATAAAATAAATAAAACAACTGTTAAAAATTCTCTTAGCTGCATAACATTTTTTCTTTTCTTTCTGTTTCAGATAATTTTGGATTACAGAAGGCAAGTAAATAACAGAGATCTGAAAACTTAGAATTAAAATAAAACAGAGAGAGCAACGTAGAATATATAGCGAGCATTATTATATTACATAAAGGAGAGTGATTTGTGTGTGTGCAAAGTGTGCTTACAAATTGGTTCACACATTTTATAGAAATATACATTTCAGAACACACTGATGTACAGTTCACAAAAGGAAGAATTTGTGGAAGCACAGGAATTAATGTCAGATACGAAGAGCAGTTCATACACAAAATAAATTTCCATCCAAGACAGGATTACAACTTTTACCATATACTCGGTATGACAGAATATGATGTCTGTTTAGACTTGTTCAAAGGATTATACTGAAACAATTAGTGTATGAAAACGTTTCACATTCCAATGTTGAAAATGCAATGTGTCTTGTTTGACAAAGGGTCATATTCATAGAATTCATTAAAGTATCTCTCAGTCACACTCAAAATTGGTCCGAAATCAAAGGTGTCAGCTGAAATTACGTTAGATTTATTTGCAACATGTCGACCATTTGTGACTTTCTCTGCATTATTGACATCTCTCTACACCATAAGCTATCAATCGGAATGTCTTTGGCCCCTTTCCATCGCATGCTAGAAAACACTCGGGTGTTAATAATGGCCATATTGAACCGCTCTCATGCCCATGGTTGTCATTACATCATAGAAACTTCATTGACGTCACATGACTAGATAGCGTGTCTTCACTAACAGCATCGTAAGCAACAGTTTCAGACTACTGAAACCGAATGATGTCTTCAATTTCTTTAATTACAAAGTTGCATGAATAACTTTACAAATTAAAAATGCATATATTTCATCGGTTTTTGAAACGTCTTCGAGTATTTTCTTTTTTCAATATCAGTCATTTTAATAGAATCTGTTCTTGCACATCTTGCTTGATGTTCGTCCGCCAAAACCTTACCAACATGGGAAGTATCACTGCGATTACCTCCGAGTCTCTTTCATAGAGTCGAAGGTATTCGACTCGCATTGGAAAGAGACGAGGATGCTCCGAATGCAGAAGCTATTAGACAACTCGCCTTGGCTATAATAATAATTCACGCAAGTCAGCATAATGTCTTTCCGAACAACTCTTTTGTCTCATAAACGATCGATAAAATTGTCTTCGTCAATATGTGAGCAGACTTCTGCATGGTTCTGTTTCGCTTGTGTGAATGAAATGGTTTCAAAGACCACAAATGCAGGGTGAGGAACTCAGCACGCAGTTGAAGATGAATCGGCTTATAGATCAGAATAGATCACAATAAAAATGTATCCTCAAAATACAGCTTTTGTATTAAAATATAACACGGTGGACCAATAAATAAATAAAGTGAGGAAGAATTACATCGGTAAAAGTAATTCATATACAAGATTTCTATGGAAAGTCCCAAAGTACTTAAAAATATCGTGTCTTTGCCATTACATTTTTTCACGTTATTGTCTGATATGTGGCTGTTTACATGGTACTTGTACCGGTTTTAATTAAAACTGTAATCTTTTTACACTCCGGTCTCCACGGTCGCCCCACGAATCTCAAAATGCTAATTCCGCTTGGAATATTTGCAGAGCGTTCTAATATAGACACAGAAGCTGTAGTCTAAATCATAAACAATGCTTGAGGATATTATATTGCCCAAGGAGAATAGAAGCACTGAAGGGTTGGATATTTTCCAGAAATTTTGTTCCCGAAAAATGTGAGAAATAAAATAATTTCCCAAACAAACGTCGATGACATAAAAGTGTAATCTTTTATAACCATTTGCCTAAAATGAGATGGCTTCCCCTTTTACCTTAATATAAGCCTTAGAAAATGAAAATGAGATACTTTAAGAGTTTTCATTTTATCGGGATCAGTTTGAATCAATGAGTTGGTCGAAGAATATATACAGGACCAGATTAACCCATAGGCTAATAAGGCTATAGCCTTAGGTCCTCATATTTTGCAGGTCTCCCTTTAGACCCTCAATTCCATATTTTTGCAATAAATAATACATACTTAGGCCCTTCTCTCCTATTAGCCTTAGGTCCCTCATAACCTTAATGCGGCCCTGAAAAAAAAAATATATATATACACGTTAATCGCTAATCGCATATACCGGACTGACAAGTTCTGTGCTTCCGACTAATGAAGTCAAAGCATTTCAAAAGCCTACGTATATATATATATATATATATACGAGTTCATTATAAGCATATATAAACATCTTCATAAACATTTGTAACGCTGATACGGAAAAAGTCACAATGGCTAAATTCGATCGCCTTTGCTATGAGCGGCGCATGGTCTATTTGTGATGTACATTAGTCAAATGTCTCTGATATTTCTCTGACAATGTTTTTTAATAAATAATGGAATCTTGTGACACAAATTACCAGATAACATGGAAGTTCTTAATCTTTTTTTTCTTGTTCATCGGAAATACTCTTCAGGTGACCAAGGTTACATATTAAAAACGACCTTTATTTGTTGTTGATTTTCCTGAATAATAGAAAGGTTTTCTTTCCGATTTGTTCTATAACATTTTCATAATGATGTTAAATTATAGTGGAACACACATCTAAAGTAACTCATTTTGCCTCAAGCCAGCATGTATTATTTAAATGTTGCCAGAACACGTTTCATAGCATTAATACAAGTTTTAATAATTGGAATTTGTTTTGTAAATTTCAGGAACCTGTTTATTTGTCGAGACTGTGTTACACGAGTTAGCAAACTTAGGTACTGCAGAAATAACATTCCTTTTATGAACGTGCTTGAAATGGTTTAGTTTGTAGACTATGAGATACCAACGAATTCCATTCATTTGTGTACCACCATGATGCTTCGGTCTAAAATTTATTAGAAAGTAAGTAATCTCAAATGCATCAAAGGAAATATTTACTTTAAAAAATGCACGTACAAAGAGCTTACTCGAGGCCAGTTTGACCGCACCTCGCATCACCTTTTTTGCTAAGTCACGGAGCACCAACGTTTTTGAGGCCAGTTTGGCCCCATCTTGCATCACATTTTGCTAAGTCACATAGCAGCTACGTTAGACCCCGATAGCCTTTGGGGGGTAGGTGGAGGGTTGGTCTTGGCAGGCCTCCAGCGGTCATGGTAGTATAGCAGCAGGTGGGTGGCTATCACCAACACACAAATTAGAGACGCGAGGGATCTATATGATACCGTCAGTAGTAATATTCCGACGAGGAACAAACACGTGCACATGGATGCCTTGGTGGTAAACAGAACCGCGTGGACAAAAAATGCTTCAGAACCTATTGCGCGGGACATGCCCCGCGATACGGAGACGGGATAAGGCTACTGACCTGCTGGAAATGCTGGACAGGCACCATCGCTACTCACCGCATATGCAGCCGCTGTGGAGATGGCCACCAAACCGACAAGCTGCGACCCATATTACTAAAAGCCAGACGACAATTTAGGAAGGTCCTTAGCAAGCTAAGTAGTAAAGCTCATCCTAGCCCCAGGTCACATAAAGCGACAAACGTCTCTATTAAAGCAGCGCTGGAGCAAGCGCATATTCCTGCCTAACCAGTGACGATTGTAATCTCACATGCAGAGAAAGGCTAGGTAACATATCATACATAGCATCACACCAGGGTTTCCAGTAAGGGCTGACCTCAGTCAATAGCAGCCAGCCAGCGACAATTTTCCAATTAGAGAAAGGCTGTCTATCATAAACATTATTGCCCACGTACACGCTAGCGATCAACAGTGCTTAGCATAGAGCGAATGAACAGGGAGCTCAGGGAAGGTACCCGAGAGCGAATACATTGATATGCTGGAGGCAGCACTGGCAGCCAGAGCATGGCAGCCATCCCAAGCACCACTGGGCAGCGGCCCACACCAGCCCCATGGCAGCAAAATCCTATATAGGTTCCAAGGCAACCACCGACGGCATTCCGTTAGCAGCAAAAGCCTACACCGGCGCCAATGTAGCCACCGACACCTGCTCCAAAGCAACCCCCCGACGCCTGCTCTGAGGCTATCTAAAGCGGCTAAACGACGGGCTAGGCGAAAGGACGCCAAGGACACAAAGGCCCCTCCCCAAGTTCCTGCTAGACGATACCCAATCCTATTACAAAAAGAGAGCCGTTCTGTAAATGATATAATTGTCGTCGAGAATCAATCCATGATACCAAGAGGTCACGCCCTAGAAGTGGACCTTTCCAAGTTGCTCAGAGCCATGACCCCTAGCCTAAATAACATTCTCACACACGAGATCAGAAAAAGAGGGTAAGAGACCACTGCTACATCACCAGCTGATACCACGCAGCTGCCCATATCATCTGTAACCACCAGCTACGACTAAACCTAGAAACAAACTAAAGTTCCCGTTATCTTCCACAGCCTGAGGAACTACGACGGGCACCTGCTGATGGCAGAGATGGGAACGGCCGCAACAGAAGATATCAGTGCCATAACCACTAACATGGATACACATATGACCTTTTCCCTGGGCCAGCTCCACTTTATAGACAGCTACCAATTGTTACCATGCAGCCTTGTCAAACTGGCTGCCGATCTTCCTCATAAAGGCTTCCACGTCAATACGCACACAATGTCCCCCTTTTGGTTCTCATCAGCCATGCGAGCATATCTTCTGAGAACTATCAGTAAGTCCAGAAAGTATGGGATACATTTGACTGTAAGACAATGGGAGACTGTCACGACCTTTTACCTCAAAACTGACTTGCTCCATCTGGAGGATGTCTTTGAGGCCTTTCAGGTCACCAATATGAAGATGCATGTCATCGACCCTCCCCATTACTATGGCGCCCCCGGTATGAGCTGGGACTTCCATCTCAAAGCCACACCAGCAGGGGTCGAGCTACTGACAGACATTGATATGCGCCTCTTTGTTGAGAGAGGGACCAGAGGTAGCACCTCCACGGTCAGTAAGCGGTACGCGAAGGCTAACAACCCCAAAGTGCCCGATGTATGACCCATCCAAGCGAACCACCTGGATCGTCTACCTGGTTATAAATAACCTTTACGACTGGGTCATTATGCAGAGCCTACCCATGTGTGACTTTCTCTGGGCCAACTACGAAGAGAGTGATTTAAGAAGCATAGCCCCAGTAGTTATTTTTTCCACTGGCCCCCGAGTCCATGAATATATCAAAGGAGTGGCTATCCTTCTACCAGCAAGGCCTGGTGGATAAGCTGGGAGGTCGCTACGCCAGATGCATAAAGCAGGTACTCAACTTGCTGGCATGTGCATCACCAAGCTTGATAGGGTTCTTGAGTTTCCCAGAGCCCGTGGTTAGCACCCTACACCCAGAATAACACATACCTGAGGGGCTAAAGCCACGAATAGTTTCGACAAGGACTACTTTAAGCTGCTCCACAATTCCGTCTTTGGCTAAACCATGGAAAATCTGCGGAAGCACATCCGCGTTGATCTGCTACAGCCAGAGTGTCAAGAGGACAAGCTAAGATCTTTGAGGATAAACTCGTGGCTGTACATTCCACCAAAGCCAGACTCAATCTTAACTGCCCCATCTACACAGGCCAGATCGTCCTCGATATATCGAAATATTTGATGTATGATTTGTATTGTAACCACATAAAGGGGCGTTCCGGTGATAAGGCCCATCTCATATACAGGCCATTTGAGCGTTCCCAGCTTGTAGATCCGCATCAGCGCGGCGGAAACCTCAGCAGCCTCTTTGCTGGATAAGGGCTCGGCAGCCTTTTATCAGCTGGCGATCCACCACAGTCAGCATGTACTTGTAGACGCGTCGACCAACCTTGTCGTGCGGCAGAAACAAGACGTCGGCCTGGTGAACCTCGTTGGGAATCGAGAGGTTAAAACTCCGGGGGTCCATTTTGTGCGGTTTTCTCATCCACTTTCTAGCAGTGTATATCGGAGCCCTGGCGGCCGGTGCAAACTTTTAAGCCGCCGCCTCTCCCTTCATGTAACCCCTGGGGCTATAATAGTCGGACGCAAGACGGGAATCCATTGCTCCAATCTATTAGACTCATCTTCAGATGGTTACACGCCCACCAAGCCGCTCGCCTACGGCAGGTCCCGAATGACCTTTAGGTCGTGGATCAGGTCTACGTCGGCCTTGTGCCGGTCCCACATGTCTTTACTATGCGGGTGTGCCAGGTCGTTCCGGTAGCACGCGGCCTCCACGCGATTGATGGATACTTCACCCGGCTTGGGGTTACTGGCGGCATCTAGCCGGATGTCCAGCCGGGTCCAAGGCCCACAGTAGCTATAGCGCGGCAGGTGCTTTTCCCCGTGATACATGCTCCGGGACAGACCTAAAAGCTTTCAGATGCTGGCAGCGATGTCGCTGCCGCGCTTATCTACCTTGGACCTCCCCCCACCCACGTCACGAACGTGTTTTTTTATGCACCGCACACCCAAGAGGGCTCGCGTACCGTTGGCCAGGACTAACTCGCGGCGGTCGCCAACTGAGCCGCGGCACCACAGGTCCCTACCTCCGTAAAGCGTTTGTGTGTTTCCGATTGGCTCGCCAGACAGTGGCAAGACCCAGCTGTTGCTGAACTCCCTGACGAGCTGGATGAAGTATGATCGGTTGTACGTGGTCGCCCCCGGCGCGGACAACCATGCATACTACGACGTGCTGGGGAAGATTAGTGACGCGACCATCCTCGAAAAAATTGAACTGCTGTGCGCAGCCAGTGGTGGGCACCCTATAAAAGACGCCATAGAAGATGCGGTAACATTCTTTTCTAGCATCGACCACGTTCCATGGTATGACGACCTTGATCGCGAAAGGACAAAAGAATCCCACCAGCCTCTTAAACTGTGAAACGCACAAAAACGCAAACATGATCGTCGCCTTATGCGGGACCGACGCCCATGGCCTGTGCAACGTCCATGACACTTGAAATTGCATTCACGAAGACGAACAGCGACGCGGACAAAATATGCCAGCCGGAGGAGCACGTTGCTGCGCGCAGCGCGTTGCGCGATAAGCTTGCTGCTAAGCAGTTCGAACTGAAAGACGGTCTTTGAGGTAAAAAAGCTCTCGCACCCGTCATAACGCCCGTTAAAGCCGCCGAAGAAACCCGCGAGAAGGTCAAGGACGTGAAGCGGGCGGTGGCTGAGTGGGGAGAAGAAACGTTAGCGGCCCTGGAAGACGTTCCGTGTGGCATGGAGGCTTCTATGCAGAAGCGGGAGATACGCGTCTCAAATCACAACCATGCCGCAAAAGTTTACCGAAGAGGGTCGCCAGTATAGTATAGAAAGGACCGCTGAAGGCCGCGGCTGATGTTCCTCCCATCCGGAATCAACTTCTGTTACACGAAGACGATAAAAGAACATCGATATAGAAGCTCGCCGACTCGTGGCCAGAGTGTGTGTATCGCGAAGTGATGGACGTAGAAAAGGCTACAGGTTCCAATTATAAACAGTTTTTAAAATGGGTCATCAGTGTAAAGAAAAAGCTGGCCCTACTGATAATAGGATATTTGCAGGGCGTTCTCCTGTAACACGACCGTTGTGGCATCAACGGTTCAGTCTCAACTTGAAGCGTGGGCGCGACCCAAAACGACGCAGCTGGTGCCGCAACTTGCTCCTCAGCCACTGACCTAGTGGCCAATAGCAAAGCCAGCACCCCAGCCAGCGCTGCCTCCGCAGTGGTCAATACCGCAGCCAGTGACGTGGTCAGAAGTGAAAGATGATACCCTCGGTTGATGGCTACCTACCCACCCTAAGGCACATCCAGCGATGAGGCAAACTGCAGCTGACAATTTGAAGGCTTAGTATAAGGAGTGGTTCATAAGGCAGTTGAAGGGCAGTCAAGACATACATGAACGGTGCTGGGCAAACAATTATGATATTACGATGTCGGATATCACTCGCGAATTCGCCAGGATCCAGCATGCCAAGAAAGCGGGCAAAGGCCTACCTGGGACTGCGGCATGGGGTGCGGCTTTTTGCTCCGAGACCGCGAAAGAACTTGTCATCAGCGTGGAAACGCTCATCGGGGCCTACAGAGCTAGCAACAAGTCCCCGGAGCTAAACAAAGAGTCCGGCGCTATGTAACGGCATCTGTTCCAGGCCAACGCCATGGACAGGCCCATGCAGAACCGACGATGATGTTTGTAAAGGATGCCATAGATAATGCCGACGAGGTCCAGTTTACAACAAAACAGGTTATAAATGCCGCAACTCAAGCGATGGGTTCCAACTTCAACCTATACTTCGCGATACGAAAGTGGTAACTGGACGCGCAAGATAAATGTTTCTGCGTCATCCGTTTAATCCACATCTTTTTCTTCTGCCAGGACGTGCACAAGGTCACACCATGTCGCTAACCCGCAACAACACCGACGACGACGCCATCTTCCGCGTCAACGCTGCGGCCGAAGACAAAGCTTGCCCTGTGGATGGGACTTGACGTTCAACTACATTCAGATGCCTCATAATTTACAATTTTGCTTTATGTGGCTTTTTCGCAGTTTTTCTTTTGTAAAATCACGAGGTACATAAGTTTGGAAAATATTATATGGGTTTATCAACCTAAATACTCCATGAGTCATTAGGATGAATAGCAAATAACCATGTCCTAAATTTAAAAAAATAACAGATTTCATGATAATTTATTGAATATCCCCAGTGATCAGTGGATTAGTTTTGTGTTTCTTAAGGATTCTGTATTCTATCAAGAAATGATACAATTGTACCTTAGAATTAATGATTGTGATGTTGATGATGATGATGATGACGATGACGTCAACGACGACGACGACGATGATGATTGTGACGATGATGCATAACGATCATACATAGTATAACCTAAACATCATTTTGATCATAAGGCGAGTAAATTTAGATATCATTTTGGCATGGCTCAAGCTTTTAAAGGATGAATCTATGGTCTGTATAATTAATTTCTGATATTTTTATTTTGGTTCTGACTTACCTAACACTGGAAACACATTATAATAAAATATGTAGACAAAAGTGCTGTTCAATGACGCTATTGACCAAATAGCCGTGTATGCAAGTCTGTGACTATTACGTTATCATCTGATGCGAGAAAACAAAATTATCTATTCGAGCGTCATCGGAAAATGAAAGAGACTCGTTTCATTTAGATCATACGACTATCACTAGGATGAGCTGTTAGAATAAATAACCCCAAATAGCGTATAGTAGATACATCATGGATTACAGTACTGGATGGCAACAAGGGCAGGTATAAAGTTGTCCAAGTACATTCCATTATTCATTGTCTGCAAATATCCCCGGCTGCATCACTGGATTAGTTTCACTTCTTTATTCAACGTTTCAATGTGCATTTCAGTTATCAATACTTTGGAGCAACAAGGATAAAGCAAGGCAGATTTACACAGAATTGGAGTCAGATAAATACCATCGGAATGAATCGCATCTCAAATAGGGTGCAATTGATTGCAAATCTAAAATAACGACAGCTTAATTTAGACAGAAAAGCCCCATCAGATCACAGCTGAGTATGATGAAAGAAGTCTAAATACCAAGAGGCAATATCCACAAAGGCTTATGTTGAAGCGTATCTGTTCTATACGGAAGCCGGAAAAGATCAAGGAAACGATTTGAAACGCGAAATTTCGGATCTTTCTCTAACTTTTGAGGGGTTTATATTCCCTAATCTTGTAATTATCACATTGTCTTAAATATTTTACCTATGAAGCTGAATTTGAAGAAGAAAAAAAAGAAAGAATACATTTTGGCACAAGAGGGAGATAATATCTACATATAGGCACCCACAAGATTGAATATGCTGAAGGTAATAGAGTAAAAGTTATGTAGATAATCATTAGAAAGACGTGTATTATTTTGTCCCAGTTCACGCAGATATATTGGAATAGATGTAGACTTGAAACACTTTAACTTGAGATAGGATACGTGGAACAAGAATTCCACAAAGTGTATAGTTTCCTAAGATTTACAATCAAATTGGCTGACCGACTTTAAGAATAAAAGACAATTTCATAAAGTCTGCCTTGTCAAAGTGTGTATATGGTACATAAAACTCTAATCTCAATAAACTCATTCCTCCAGTAGTTGGAGACACATAGCTTCTTATATACGAGGTAGAAAAAGGTTTTAGTAATTGTACGCTAGACTAGAAACTTCTAAAACTCATGTTTATGCTCAACAATTAAAATGTGCAACGTTATATCGAAATTATTGGATAGAGATAAATGTTATTCAACATTTAAAAGTAAAGTCTTATTAAAAGCACTTGGAATGCCCCCTTTGTATTTGGTCAGAGACGGGAAATTATCAATATATTTGGGGGAGTGTTCCAACTATTAACTAAGGCGTCTTAATTATCTAAAAGTGTCGATTCTAGGGTGCAACTGCTGAACAATATTCCTACCAGGTATATTAGAAATGATGATTTCTCAAACTAGTGTTAGTTTGAGTTCATTGACACAGAAGTGTGATGAACCATATACAATTTTATGAAAAGTTTATGAAATTGTTTTCTTTCTGACAAAGTTGCCAGCCAGTTTTACAATTATGTTATGAGACACACATTGTGTAAGTCCAGTTAGAATTCTTCCTTGCTTCAAATTGAAAACAGCATAACAGACTGGATATATTTTTCAATTCATTTTCTAAAATTGTATTGTTATTTTACACTCAATAAGTGGATTTTATAACCTTCTTTTCTCTTGGCGAGTGTCTCGTGGTACAAGTCCCATGATATGGATACAATTTGTACAGGGCGTTTTTGACGGAAGCTAGGCAGCGGCACCATAGATCCCCTTAAAAGTATATTTTTCATTTCAACGTAAATATAACAAAATTATTTGTCGTTGGGATCTTGGTTCCAAACTATCGATAAAATTAATGAAGGCCTAACGAAAGCATAATTTTGTTTCGCTTAATAGTTAGATTTGACGTAACATTGGATCTGTTTGAGGGATTTCACGACATACAAAACGTGTGCTAAATATTACTCTCTGAATCGATAGACAAGTGGATTAAAATGAGTAGAACTTCAATTGTTTTAAAATTTCCTAACATTTAAATTGTGTGGACAGCAAGAAGAATTCGTCTCAACGTGTTTCTAATTCAAATTTGCATATGTTATTCTATGTAGCAATATATGAATGAATCAATCGATTGAGATATCTATATATTTATCGGAAAATATAATTAAATAAAGATAAACTTTACATTGATTCTTTCTAAAGTAGAACCTTTAAAACGCACTGTTCTTTTACATATCCGCCACTACACACAACAAATGAATCGCCCCGTTTCTTATATGTCACAATACTATGATTAACTTCGACTTAAGATTCGGGTTAACATTTTAAGTTCTACTAGGAATATTACATAAGCTCATTAAGGTAAGGTAATGTTACATTATGGTGATTTTTATAATTTTTTAAAATATAAATTTGTGAACATTTCTTCGAGATAGATTAAATAACGTTCAAAAGTCAAGTTGTGAAGGAATGCTTGTCAGTAAATATTACGACAGAACCATTTGCAATGTTTAGAGAAACTGTGCAGCTGAGTTTTGTAAAATGTATTAAAAATGGAAGCAATGACATTGAAGGAATAATAATATTAATAATAATAATAAATAATATTAATAATAATAAGATGATGATGATGATTATAACATATTGAACATAAGAACTTGTTCATGATAAATTACATCTACATTCTAACTAAAGCACAGCAGTAAAATATAATGAAATTACATCTTTGTTCTCCATCAGAGTATCATACTTACAAGTATAATAATCCATGATCCAAAGACTCCTACGGATGAAGCTCACGGCTCATGTAAGTTTTCAATCATTTAAATATGTCTTAATCTCTGGCAACACTCAGCAAATTCAAATCCGAATAGGCTGACCCCAGAAAAGTAGCACCATCTGCTTTTGTCGAAACCCTCTGATTGTACTGTCTGGTGAAATGGTTGTGCTGGTGCTTTTATCAGGAGGACAAAGCCGCTCAAGTTTGCTACAGCAGTGGTTATTGATTTTTTTTTATTCAGTGTATCTTGTATCCTGCCCTGTATAGTTTTACAATATCCATATCAATTTTGTTTATCAATATATTCTGATGAGAATGGTAAATATGCACGCTAACTCATGTGTCAAAAAACAATTTCATTTAATCAAAGAATAAAACCGTTAATGAAAGTAGCCCAAAAGATAGAACTTTAACACAAAGTCTGGAATTGTATCACTACAATGATACACTATCAAATAGCTTATACAGTGCATATAAGAATCATTATATTTTACTATTATAGTTATTTCTTAGTATTTAAATTACCTATTTTCACTTATGTTCATTGTTTGCGTTATTTGTGCATTATCGATGTCTTACATTGATAAAATAGAGTTCAAATTTGAGAGCGTGGCTGATGATCTTTAACAAGGCTATGTATTGTACAAATTTTTGATTAAAGCAACAAAATGCAGTGACTTGGATTTGGAAAACATTCTTCAGAACCCAATACTAGCTACAAGCAATTTTAATTGCATCTGATATAACACTATATGCTTGATTTTGCAATTCTGATATGTATGAAGATCTTCACAAGGAACATGACCCTATAGGTAATAATATTAGTTTGTTCTAATACGTGGACCAGGATATATAATTTTATGCACTTTGCTTTAGGAACCTGGCCTTATTTCTCCAATCACGTACTGCGAACCCTATGACGACAATATTATCAAGAATTAAATGGAACAAACAAAAAACTACTGGCAATGGAATGAATATGTAATCTAATTATCTAAAAGCAATTTTTTAAAAGTCTAGATTCTATAATCAGTAACATCTTGTAATTTATATAAGGAGAGGAAAAATTTAGAGTTTCAAAAATGTCAATACGTAGATCAGTAGAAATGACAAATGCGTCCCTTCATGATACGTGGTATGTGAATCAATCAGACTATTGATTTTGGAAAGGTAGCTATATTGCAAGTCACAGTAAGTAAAATGTAGAGACCATATGCATATTCATAAGATATTTGAAAATGTTCATAATTCACCAGCTTGAAACCATGCTGTTTGAGCATTATTTCAAGCTGGTGAATGATGAACATTTTTCAAATGTCTAAATAGAACTGAACTAGAATGGTCAGAATCTTTGTGTCAAAAAGAAAATGATTTAAGGTCACTGATCTATGCAAACGCTCGCACGAATATATATGAGAAGAAAGCTATCAAACGATCGTGACAAATTTTCTCAAAAGGAATCTTGCACTTAGGTATGCAGAGAGAGAGAGAGAGAGAGAGAGAGAGAGGGGGGGAAGGTACACGCAAGAGACATAATTTTGGTTTTTAGCATACAATCAAATGACGCAATTAATAATTAGAAGACTGCATGAGAAGAGCTTTTCCTTCAACATAAATATTTAAGTTTTCTGATGGAACAGGGACGTTCAGAAAGAACATAAATCCCTCTTTTAAAAAAACAAAAAAAAAAACAAAACAAAAAAAAAAAAAAAAACAGCAAAAATATTATTTAGAAAATGTGAAACATTCTAATTCATCTAACATTGCGTATGCTAGGTATTTACACTGTTATGTATGATGTTTATATAATATTATAAATATTTTAGGAAATTATAAATGTTTCTTCACTTTAATATTTGCTTAAATCTTAATGTTTATCAGGAAAAACATGTTTAACTAGTGTCCTTGAATTAGGTTGTTTTGATCAATATGTTTTCTCAATTTGAAGGTCAAGGTTGAATTTTTGTTTACAAGTAAAATTCCATTAAGATGACACACAATCTAGAACATTCTGTCATGTGACCAATCTTTATATATACCATGTTTGGTGGACATTTATTCAGTTTTGACATTACCATCAGTCTTGTAAAGAGCTATTACAGTTGTGAAAATTCATTCCAAATTCTAAGAGATGAATTATTTTAAATATTCATTGGATTATAACAGTGCTCATAAACCTTTGGATTTTGGATTTTTAATTGATGATTTTGGAATTTAAGTGAACTTATTCAGATATTTTGGAATACTTCATTTTGACATCAGCACATCAAGATTTCTAGTACATCAAGACTTTGGAGACCATTGGCACATAATAACATTCAAGGACACAGCCGTGAATTCGGAACATTCTATATTTAGGACTTGTGATTAGAACAATCATTCTTATTGGATTATTAGGATTTCAAAACACATTACTGTCAGTGACTTTTTGATTTTTCATTTTAATTATCTAGTAATAAATTGCTTGTTGATTTTTTACTTGATTTGTTGGTTTCACTTTCTTTCTGTTACAATTTTCTTAGACCATAGAGTCGTAACAGAAATTGGGGGCTCGTCTTCCGGGATTGAATTTCTTTAAAGCATATTAGAGATATTAAAGTTATTTTTGAAATTCATATTGATTTTGTCTCTGAATTTTTTTTGTCTTTGGCAAAGATTTTTAAATAGAGAAATTTTTTTGTGTGAAACCAACAAGCATTTACAATGGCATCTAATGTTCAGAATTTCATTTCAAAACCTACCCAGGAGGGGTTAGAGTGCATGAGAAAGGATGAGTTGCTCGAGCTTGCCATAAAATACAGTCTATCTGAGGCAAAAGTATCATTGACAAAACAGGAGATAAAGATTATTTTGATTCAGTATTTAGTAGGAAAAGGAATTTTTGAAAATAGTGCTTTAAGTTTGAAGAGAAAGCCTGTATCTGGTTCTGACAGAAAATTAAGGGAATTAGAGTTAAAGAACCAGATGGATTTAGAATTGGCAAAGCTTCAGATTCAGAGAGAGAGAGAAAAAGAAGAGAGGCAGATGGAGAGAGAAAAAAAGAGAGGCAGATGGAGAGAGAGAAAGAAGAGAGGCAAATGCAGATGGAGAGAGAGAGAGAGAAAGAAGATAGACAAATGCAGATGCAGATGCAAAGAGAAGAAAGAGAAAAGCAATTTAAGTTAAGAGAATTAGAACTGGCAAACAGAGCACACTCCACTCCTTTAAACACAAATCCAGGTTTTGATGTTACTAGATATATTAGATTAGTACCCCCTTTTCAGGAAAAAGAAGTAGATAAATACTTTCTTCATTTCGAGAAAATAGCTGAAAACTTGAAATGGCCCAGAGAGCATTGGACTTTGTTATTACAAAGTGTACTTATTGGCAAAGCTCGTGAAGTCTACACTTCACTGTCAGTCCAACAAAGCACTGATTATGATGTGGTTAAGGAGTACATCTTGAAAGCTTATGAGTTGGTACCAGAGGCATATCGACAAAGGTTTAGAAATTGTAGGAAAGAAACTGGACAAACTCATGTCGAATTTGCAAGGGATAAAGAACAACTATTTGATAGGTGGTGCTCAGCCAAGAAAGTTGATCAAGCTTATGATAACCTCAGACAGCTCGTATTAATTGAAGAGTTCAAGAGGTGCATCCATAGTGATGTTAAAACCTATCTTGACGAGCAGAATGTGGAAAATTTGGAAAATGCTGCTCGTATGGCTGATGATTATTCCTTGACTCACAAAATTTCATTTGGTAATAAATCGTCCTCTCAGCAGCTTTCTGGTAAAAAACCATTTCAATCTCATTCGAGTACTTCCAAAGTTCACAACAGCACAACTGTTAGGAATCAAACATCTGATAAGACTGATCAGAAATCCTTATCTCTTCCTACGTGCACTTATTGTAAAAAGAAAGGGCACGTTATTTCTGATTGCTTCAAGTTGAAAAATAAGCAACAGAGTAAAGACAGAGCTTTTCCAAATGCTCTTATTTCTACGAGGTCAAGGTCACGGTCTTGTATTGAAAGCAATACATTTGTTGGGTCAACAAACCCCAGTCTGATTCTATTTTGGAGGCTTATGAACCATTCATGTCAGAAGGTTCTATATCACTTATTGGTGATTCTGCCAAACCTATCCCAATTAAAATATTAAGGGACACTGGAGCTTCTCAGAGTCTTTTATTATCAGGTACTTTGCCTTTGTCTCAGGAGTCTTCTTCAAGTGAAAGTGTTCTTGTTCAGGAGTAGAGTGCGGCTTTGTAAATGTTCCTCTTCATTGTGTAAATTTGGCATCAGACTTAGTTTCTGGACCTGTGACTGTTGGGGCAGTGACTTCTTTACCCATAGAGGGTGTTCATTTATTACTAGGCAATGACCTAGCTGGAGATAAGGTTGTGGTTAATCCACTTGTAACTGACAAGCCTTGTTTGGATCAGAAAGTTGATCCTGTCGAAACTGAAATCCCTGATTTGTACCCTGCTTGTGCAGTTACTAGAGCTATGGCAAAAAGAGCTCTTGAGAGTGATGTTGATCAGGATATTATTCCTTTAGCTGACACATGTATTGGTCAGTCTTTTGATGAGGCCACTTTTTCCTCAGGTATTGATCAATCAAATGGTATTGATCACGGTGATCCTCTTTTGGCAACTCATTCTCTTTGTCCTACTCAGGGTGACAAACGACAATCCCTTGTCGTTGAACAGGAGCAAGATCCCGAGATATCTTGTTTGTTTCAGAGGGTTATTAGTTAAACTGAAGCCACACAAGTTCCAGTGTGTTACTTTGTGAAAAATGGGGTCCTTATGAGGAAATGGAGACCACCTGATGTACCCGCTGGTGACGAGTGGTCAGTGAGCTATCAAATTGTTGTTCCTAAGTCATATCGACAGGAAATTCTTAATTTAACCCATGAAATTCCTTTGGCTGGTCATTTAGGAGTCCGTAAGACTTATCACAAGATCTTGAATCATTTTTATTGGCCGAAACTCAAAAGTGATGTTTCTAAATACTGCAGATCTTGTCACACTTGTCAAATGGTAGGAAAACTTAATCAGAAGATACCTAAGGCTCATCTGCAACCTATTCCTGCATTTGATGAACCATTTAGTAGAATAATAGTAGACTGTGTTGGTCCTTTACCTAAAACCAAGTTAGGCAACCAATACTTGTTGACCATCATGTGTACATCTACAAGATTTCCAGAGGCAATTCCTCTGAGAAATATAAAAACTAAAACTATTGTGAAAGCTTTGGTGAAGTTTTTTACACTTGTTGGCCTTCCCAAATCTGTCCAGTCGGATCAAGGGTCAAATTTTATGTCTGGAATTTTCCAACAAGTTATGGATGAATTAGGCATCCAACAGTTTAAATCTTCTGCCTATCACCCTGAAAGTCAAGGTGCTTTGGAAAGATTTCATCAAACTTTGAAGAATATGATTCGATCATATTGCTTTGATACAGAAAAGGATTGGGATGAGGGTGTTCATTTGTTGTTGTTTGCTGTTAGGGAATCAGTTCAAGAGTCGTTGGGTTTTAGTCCCTTTGAACTAGTTTTTGGTCATACTGTCCGTGGACCATTGAAATTATTGAAAGAGAAACTTCTTTCAAATGAAGATTCAAAGATTAATCTTCTTGATTATGTTTCTGATTTCAAATACAAGTTGTCAAAGGCCTGTGAAGTAGCAAGAACTAATCTTCACACTACCCAGTCAAAAATGAAATTAAGGTATGACAGAAATTCACAGGAAAGGAGTTTTAAACCTGGTGACAAAGTTCTGGCTCTCTTTCCCATACCTCAGAATCCTCTTCAGGCTAACTTTTATGGTCCTTATACCGTTGAAAAGAAAGTAAATGACTTAAATTATATCATTAACACTCCTGGGAGACGGAAACAGAAACAACTTTGTCATATAAATATTTTAAAGGAATATTTTGACAGAGATAGCCCAGCTAATTATTCAGTTAATTTAGTTGTACCTGTCCCACACAGTGAAGATATCAACGATGGAGTTCAATCAGACTATAGTGACTCTGGTATAACCAATCTTCGGAATTCAGAAATATTGAACAACCGAGACCAGGAACTTTCACATCTACAACAACAGGAAAGAAATGAACTAAAACAGCTATTACATGACTATGAGCACTTGTTTCCTGATGTTCCAACACGAACAAGTACAATTTATCATGACGTTGACATTGTAGATTCTGCGCCTGTGAAACAGCACCTTATAGGATGAATCCTCTCAAACAGAACTATCTGAAGAAAGAAATTCAGTATTTACTGGAGAATGATTTCATAGAACCAAGTAAAAGTAACTGGAGTTCACCATGTATTCTTGTTCCCAAGCCAGATAATACATTCCGTATGTGTACTGACTATAGAAAAGTCAACAGTGTCACCAAAACTGATTCATTTCCAATCCCAAGAATGGACGATTGCATTGATAAAATTGGAAATGCGGAATATGTCACCAAGTTTGACCTTTTAAAAGGATTCTGGCAAATTCCACTGACGGAAAGGGCAAAAGAAATTTCAACATTTGTAACTCCAGATGGACTTTATCAATATAAAGTCATGCCGTTTGGAATGAAAAATTCGCCTGCAACGTTTCAACGTCTGATGAACATGATAACATTTGGTCTTGATAATTGTGACGCTTATATCGATGACGTCATTATCTACAACAACACCTGGGAAGATCATTTGGAAACCATTCGAAAATTCTTTGATCGACTCAGCGATGCGAATCTGACAATTAATTTGAGCAAAAGTGAGTTTTGCCATGCTTGTGTCACATTTTTAGGACATATTGTGGGACAAGGTCAAGTTAAACCTATAGAAGCTAAGGTCAAAGCTATCTCTGAATTTCAAGTTCCAATTTATAAAAAGCAACTGATGCAATTTCTAGGTATGGCTGGATATTATCGGAAATTTTGTTCAAATTTTTCCAAAATTGCTGAACCTTTGACAAGTTTATTGAGTAAGAAAACCAAATTTCATTGGTCTGACAAGTGTCAGGAATCTTTTGACAAGTTAAAGGCCATGCTTAAGAATGCACCAGTTCTTTCTGCACCAAATGTTAGCCAATCATTTAAATTATCTGTTGATGCAAGTGATGTAGGGGTTGGTGGAGTATTGATTCAGGAAGACAAAAGTGGTGTGGATCACCCTGTGTGTTATTTTTCTAAAAAACTAAACAAGCACCAGAAAAATTATTCCACAATTGAGAAGGAATGTTTGGCTTTGATATTGGCTTTACAGCATTTTGAAATGTATGTCACCTCAGCTCTTTCTCCAATTATTGTGTACAGTGATCACAATCCCCTTACTTTCATCAACAAAATGAAAGATAAAAATCGGAGATTGTTGAGATGGAGTTTGATATTGCAGGAATATAACATTGACATTAAACACATCAGGGGAGAATACAATGTGATTGCAGATGCACTCTCACGTGCCTAGAAATGTAATATTGCTTGATGTAATTAAGTCCAGTATCATAAAACATGTTCTTATGTAATTTTGGTTATTATAGTATTAGATGTATATTCAAAAGAAAGCTTTATTATATAAATCTTTCTTTTTCTTTATGAGGGGAGGTGTTATGTATGATGTTTATATAATATTATAAATATTTTAGGAAATTATAAATGTTTCTTCACTTTAATATTTGCTTAAATCTTAATGTTTATCAGGAAAAACATGTTTAACTAGTGTCCTTGAATTAGGTTATTTTGATCAATATGTTTTCTCAATTTGAAGGTCAAGGTTGAATTTTTGTTTACAAATAAAATTCCATTAAGATGACACACATTCTAGAACATTCTGTCATGTGACCAATCTTTATATATACCATGCTTGGTGGACATTTATTCAGTTTTGACATTACCATCAGTCTTGTAAAGAGCTATTACAGTTGTGAAAATTCATTCCAAATTCTAAGAGAGGAATTATTTTAAATATTCATTGGATTATAACAGTGCTCATAAACTTTTTGGATTTTGGATTTTTAATTGATGATTTTGGAATTTAAGTGAACTTATTCAGATATTTTGGAATACTTCATTTTGACATCAGCACATCAAGATTTCTAGTACATCAAGACTTTGGAGACCATTGGCACATAATAACATTCAAGGACACAGCCGTGAATTCGGAACATTCTATATTTAGGACTTGTGATTAGAACAATCATTCTTATTGGATCATTAGGATTTCAAAACACATTACTGTAAGTGATTTTTTGATTTTTCATTTTAATTATCTAGTAATAAATTGCTTGTTGATTTTTTAATTGATTTGTTGGTTTCACGTTCTTTCTGTTACATTTTTCTTAGACCATAGAGTCGTAACAACACAGACCAAATTAACTGGCAAAATAGCTTACGGAGGCGTGTAACATGTAGTTTGTTATGTTTAACTAGGACGCATTTGCTTCATATTGGAAGAAGTATCTTAGTTTTACCCTCCTTTTGTTGTATAAATTGGTACCTTCTGAGTCTGCCTCGAGACTTATCAGCCTCATACAAAGTAAAGGTAAAAGAACATACCACATCTGTTTTTGTTTTAGCATTACACATTATTACAAAATGAGATCGTGAACAGCAAATGAAAAGTCATAAAAGATCTTATTTTCTACTTGTTCTGTGTTTATTTGTTAGAGGTGTTTGCTTGAGTAACTATTGTCAACAGTTAAACGTGCTTTATTTTTACAACTGGCACTGCCAATACTTTCTTTAGTGTGGTAATCGTTAGGAACTATTGATGCTAAAAATATTTAAGAGGCCTTTTTCATTTCTAGTGTAACGACGCAGCTTATTTCGTGGCGTTCATAAATATTACCCGCTCAAAATTTGTTGCAATTTCTTTTCTAAAATTAATATAATTCAAAGCAGCTTGCTGTCGGAAGGTTTGCTGTTTTAATATCATTTACAGGCAATGACCTTCTCGCCTTTCTAATAATAGCTACGATAGCACTATTTCAGACCATTTTAAGGATGAACTTTAAGAGAACATTATATTGTTAGATTCAGTTTTGTTGTCGCAAGCGTTATTTGCAAATAATAATGGAGTGCGCTATATTAGCCATCACAAATGGTTTTAAATTATCAATCACAATATACTGTTACAATAGATTGAAGATGGAACACCTGTGTTGAAACAATATTTGCAAATTAGTAATTAAAAAAGCAAGCCATCTCCTTACAAATTCACTGATATCATATTTATTTGCTAATATGGAAACAAAATATCTTGAACAATAGTAATGAACAGAAGAATCTGACTCCTGCCCTGCATGTAGCGTGATCCAAGTTTCCTTCGGTAAACAAATATAATATACATTGGTCCAATAATATGGGAAATTATATCTGGTCTCATGATGTTGCGACTGAACGTTTCTTAAACATAATAAGGCTTTAAATAGTTGATGTGTCCCATTGGTCAATGGAAATGTTTAATGGACTGGTTAAAATGGGCATGATCTTGTCGCCGCTGCACTATTTCTTAAAATTGTATGCCCTTTTCTTTTTGGATGCTTAAAATATTTTTATAACTCATTGTGTTGTTTAATGTTGATTTCTTGAATATAATTGCCTTTGTAGTGTCTTCTTTGAATCTAACTGTCTTTGTAGTTGTATTCTATGAATCTAACTTTGTATTTGTTCTTGTCTGAATCTGTCTTTATATTTTTATCGGAATTTAAAAACTTAATGAAAAATAAAAATACACATTGATAAGCATTTTTCTATTTCAATTTCATTAGACATTGTAAATTCTTTTTTTTTAAATTGCAACATTTTCAAATGCAAAAAGCTTCTCACGTATCTCGCTATCTTTGGATCGGGGTTTCTTTCACTTTGCTTTTCTTTTATTTTTCCCACAATTACGTTTAGATCACCCTAATATTTGATAAACGGCAGCTTACATACAATTTCAGACAATTCTCATCACGTCATATCGAGAGGTTAGATCTGAAGGATTAAATACGATTAATAATTATGATTATTAACATCGAATGCAATTTTATTATCCCTGGGCTGTTACACTTCGTGACCGACTTTCGATTGCATTAATTCCGAACAATAATCTCCTATTATACATAGGAAATTATTTTAAATAGGTTTTAGAGCCATTTTGACTCACGTTACATGTCCGTCGACTTAATTTGGAGATCCTCCTGAAAATAAGCTAATATCGTTGTCGCACATTTTAACATATTGATTTACTCTCATTTTATTTACTAAAGTCATCAATTCATTTGATATAGATCCGCACTGGATACTTGGGCACAAAACAAACAACAACTTGTCTCAACAACTCATCTTTACCATTCATACTTGACTTTAAATAAGCATTTTTAAGGATAATATTTTATCAGTCATCTGCGAAAAAAATAACAGTTGCAAGTTACAGGATCCTAATATACATTCACTGACTGGATATATAGCTTTTCTGCCGCTATTTCAAGATCTCATAAAAATAATCAGAGAAAACTATAGGTATGTTAGACTACTCGACTCTTTCTCTTATCCATCAAAAACTGTTTGTCTAAGTATATGATTCCGCAAAGTAAATTATTCTGTTACAATTTCATTTTAAACAATAAAAACACATTAGTTTATCGAATTGAAAACTAGAAAATCGCCTACACTTGTTTTTATTTAAAAAAAAAAAAATTATAACTAATTTTATCGCTTCTTCATATCTTCTATTTTCTCTGTTCCCTCTTCTCTTTTTCCTTCTTTTAACATATGACTGTCATTGATAATGTACACTAAACCACCAATCTGTTAGATCATTCATATTTATAGGTTGTAGCTTTTCAATGCAATTAAAATAACAATGATACGATAGTATTGATTATGAAAGAAATTATGGACAAATAACCAAGACTCACTCTTGGTCTCTCAATTTAAAGGTTGTATGATTCTACAGTAATCGAACTTCATAATCTTGTAGGTACGGATTTAATGTTCAATGTCTTAAAGTGCAGATTGGTATTGTTATGAAATTAAATATTTCAGACAGAAAAGACTTCACATACAATTAAATTTCATGCATAATCTGAGTCAAAATGTGCCTAAAATTTGTGTGTGCCTGCAAATCAAGTGGAGAGATATGTAAATGTTTTCCGTTAAACAAGATTCACAGCTTGACAGAAGCAAATGTCGCAAATTATCATTAATGAAATAAATCGATTTTAAGGAGAACAAACGATATGTGAGATAAACAGCTCTACCAGAAAACCACATATCCAAAACTGTAGCCTTTGGCCACCCTTTGTCAGCATCTGCATGAGCTGTTAAATTGTAAAATATTAGAAACAAGTTACTTTAGATTTTCAAGGGAGACATTTGCTCTACATAGAGAAACCATTCTGTTCTGGTCACTCCAGAATAGCAATTGATGCTCTTGTTCATTATAAGACACATGCTACGTAAATGTATCTATCTCTCGTGGGATAAATTCTTACAATCTTGCCTATAATACGCTTGAGATCACCGATTCTTTGTACAAAGTATAAGATAACGTATTTCCGTTCTTCTGAACATGTGCTTCCTACTTCACAAATCTATATGTTATTCCGGTGAACGAGTATGACTGGGATAAATGACCAACCATACCGTTCAACCTTTTCGCATGGATTTGGTAGGTGAAGACTGTAATATCGATAACAACATCGCACAAGGCAAAAGAGTTAAAGGAAACTATGGATACAAATATGTATTTATTTTTTCTAGAGAAAACAAATGTAAAAAAGAAAAACGACAAATAATTGGTAGATGGATAGATTGATAGATTGGAAAAGTAGGACAAAAGTTTAAGGTCACCACAAATGGATAGGTTTAAATGCATGGTAAATAATATATTCGACAAATTAGATTTATCTCTTCGTGATTCCTATGATGGCAAAGTGTGGTTATCTTCCATGCGAGAATCCAAATTAAAAAGTTTTTTTAATTGTTGGTTCTAAAGTACAGCACCACATGTTTCCTAGGACTGTGTGTTTTCATATGCGGGACATGATTAGAAAATATTTGCTTTGTGAGCCATTTACAACATTCTTTACTGCCTTTTCCTATTTCATCTATTATTGACTTCTTTCCTTGATGTTGTTCCTGTGCTGTTGATTTTTTTTATGTAACAATCTCTCTGCGTATTGAAAAAGGGCATACTGACCACAATTGGTCCCAGCGTGAATAATATCATTAGTTAATGCCCAATTATGTAATGTATAGGTAAATATTCCTGCACGCTTTGATAAACAGATGTGATTTTTATGATATTATTGGAATGTTGTTTCAAACTTCAATAGCATCCGCGGCTGAACGTCTTATTAGTTTTGAACAAAGGTATCGGATAGCTACATAAGCTATGGGATACTCTACTGTGCAGCAGCTTTTTAATTACACTTTCCAATACTAAGATACTAGTTCTTGTGTACCTTTCTAATTGTATTTTTCAAAGAAAATGACTGGAATTTGTGCAGGTTCTTTGTATGTCGATACCGATATTTAATACAATAAAGCTTTTAAATAAAACATTTCCTACGATAGAGTATTGTTCTCTCTTGACTAAATGATGACTGATCAAAACAAATATTTCTCTCGTGAAATCATTCCATAATGAATCCTAAGAGTTCCCTGCGGTGAGATTATTTTCTGATTAGAGCTCTCGCAATGAGAGCTCTGACAATTTGCTGGTGAGGGAAAAGGGGGACACGTGGACAAACACATAAAGAAGATTAGTGCTGGCATATTGAGTGGAATATGCTTTCATATGGTCTGCACGATTTATGAGGTCCCTACATAACTGTTAAGGATTGAACTTTATCAGCGCTTATATATTTGTGTTGAGTTGAAATACACAAAAATGCATGGACTCTTCTAACTCTATAAAATAGTTCCAACACCTCAGTCAACCTTACTAAGTATTTCCTTATCTCTTTACCCATAACCAATAACAAGGCAAGCTCTTGTTGTCTAGCGTGAACGATTGAGCAGTGTTGCATAACCGAGGTAAATATGCGCGAGCTTATTTACCAATTGTTTCACATACGTGACTTAAATATAGACCTTTGGTACTAAAAACTTACTGATTATATTTAGATCAAATTTGGATCTTTTCTTATTGGTACTTTAAACAGTAAGACAGTACAAAGGGTATTTTAGACAATTTTGCACAGTTAACAAAGATTTTGCAATGCAAATACGGCTAGGCGGGCTTTAGAGTAACTAGCGAAATTATTTCTTGAAGTACGTCGTATGAAAAGACATCGAAGTAGAGTGAATATCTTTCCGCTGAAACTTAAACTGCTATAAATATTCGTCTTGAAAATGCTCTCGATATTTTAAATGTTTAACGCATAACCTAATTCCTTAATGCTGTTTTGAAAGTGCATTTAATTATCAAAGTCAATATACAAGGAACAATTAGAGCAAACTTTCAGGTTTTTATCACAAAAGTAAACTTTTACTTTTTATTTCAAATAAAAATTTCCTGTTGTTATTTTGAATCAATAATTAGCCGTAATCGCTACACAAATTGATTTTTGCACCGGAAGAAACAGTTCTTTCTTCAAATGCCTGAACAAGAATATCACGCACATAAAAAACCTATCATTTGATTGATCACAATTGACTAAGTCGATTTATCAAACGAAAAAATGAAAAGAACTGTATGAGAGAGGTTGTAACTGTCATTCACATGGGTCATTCCTGGTAAGTAGATAAATACCAGCATTCATTGATGAGAACTATTTAAAAATCTAGAAGCTGCATCTTCAAACTGCACCAGAAAACAACATGTGTAATTTATGGAAAGATATTTCGATAAAATGTAAAATCACAAGTAGTATGGGTACAAAAACACAGTTGCGGTTGAGTTATATGCTCATAAAGATGGAGACAAAAGTCACCTTTTGAGGAATATTTACAAATTCAAATAAATTTTACGAACTAAAAACAATTAAGGAAGCTCTTAGAAACAATTTATTTATGAGATATCTGTCGTGTTTAAAATACGTAATGTTGTTCTAAATATTCACCTATATAATTACAAGAATACAAAACCCGTTAAAACAAATGAGTGCAAATCTCTGACAAATATAATGTGTTTGGTGTCAAAAGAAACAACAAAATATGTTCGATTAAGATCCATAGACATCAACCAAGATTTAAAGTTTAAATACCAAACCAAGAATAGTATCAGACAATCCTTATTAGGACGGACTAAAATGCTGGAGTATACCGAGGAAAAGTGTAAAACTGTTTGGATTCATGAGCTTGTTATCGTATGCAAATAATAATAATAGTAACATTAATAATAATAATAATATATAATAATATAATATAATAATAATAATAATAATAATAATAATAATAATAATAAAAACTTGGTTGATTTGAAAATTGCTCGTTCATTATCCTTTGTAACATAACTCAAGTACGAGTCAATAATCACCGTTTTTGAAGGGACTCGTAAAATATACAACTGTATATATCTCGTAAACTATTTAATCAGTTATTAAATGGGAAACGTGAGCATCTTGACAGAAATGCAATACTTATTTACGTTGATGCCAGTATAATGTAAGAAAGTAGGAATCGAAGTGGAAAGAATTTACTTTATCGGAAAAAGAAATTCACTTTTTCATTTGGAAAAATAAAATAATTAGTGATAGGTATTAGACGTTATAGAGCTGAGATTTAGTAGTTACCTGAATTATTTAATTATGTTTTTAAATTTTCCAATATAGAAAACTATTTTTCCAAGTATCAATCAATTATACCTGTCCTTGCATCTATCTTTTTAAAAATTGCATTTTGTTTCTTTTACTGAGTTCCCGGAAGGTTAACGTTAAACTTCAGTAGATCTGAAAACATATTGAGTAAGTAAGTTAAACCAAATTGACAGTGACAGATGAACAAATTAAATCGCTGCAAAAACTGTGTGACATCAAAAAACTGCGAACAGTAAGCAGTTGCAAAATAGCTGGTCTATTGTATATAGTCATCGATTAATCTGATTATCATTTATATCATATATATATATATATATATATATATATATATATATATATATATATATATATACATATATATATGCTTCTTTCACATGACTAGATATAAATTTATTTAAGATCCTTTCAGGCACGAAATATCAAGAATCTAAAATTGTAATAATGTAACTACCAAAGAAACTGTTAAGATAATAAGAGAATAATTTTGGAATAACATTTTTTAATTGGCCAGGTAATGTGTTTAGCAAACGTGAACGTGAAAGAGATATATAAAACAAGATATCAACTGAAAAAATACATTAGCTTGAAATAAATTAGAAAAAAAGAAATAAATACTGAACCATAAATCATTCAATCTTTTAAGATGATATTGAAATGAATGTGCCCATTCAGTGTTCACTACATTAAAATCACAATTAACACTGTCAGTTATAGTTGGAACTATGAACACACGCTAATAGGTAACTTGGTTGATTTAAACAGAAACGATAACCTGTTGCAAGGTTTAATTTTCAAAAACGACAGTATAAAACCTTGTTGCCATTTTACTTTGCAGAATTAGCTGCGTGACAAGCCTTTATTGGTCATAGTTGCTGAAAAACATACAATTATTTAGCATTTTCTTACTTTAAGTATATTTAAGCAACTGAGAAAATAATATCTACTGGGAATAGAAAAGCTTGATTTAACCACAAGGTAATAGAAAACTACGCTATTATAAGTCTTAATGGGCTACCTACTTGATTTAATAATATCACATATACTTTTTACGATGGTTAACTCTCATTGGTGTTTTATGAAGCCTTTGTCAGGCAAAATTCTTAGGAAAAAATGGCAAACGACGTTCAGATCAGAGCAAAAATGGATTGAGGAATGTCTTTAAAAGATTTTTTCTTAGATTTTGAAACATAATATTCACAATCAGCAAATGTTAAAACGATTTATTTTAAATTTGAAGTGTCAAGAATGAACAGTTTAAGCTTGCTTTTTTAAATTAAAAGCTAAGATTAAAAGTCAGTAGAGTTTGCTTACAAGATGGACCCAATCCGTAATAAAGAATATTCAGATATAAAAAACAAACACAAAAAACTTCCGTTCATAAAAGTGTTATTTTCTTGACATCAGTGTCTGTAATATGGAAATCATTTGACTCATGATACTATTGTGTTTAGTGAAAGATATGGAGATATTTTGTGAAATTGGTATAATGGTATATTACGCTCTAACACTTCTTCGTACATAAAAATGATAAAGTGATCACAAATATTTAATTTATTGAAACTAAAGTATACGACAATGAAAGATCATACAAATTTGTCTTGTCATTTTATGTTCTTTTCCCAGACTAAATAGGTATTTTCAATTAATGGAATAGTTGTCATCACTTTAACATGTAATGTGATACGTAAAAACAAGTTTTTTTTTTGTGTGCAGTAACATAAAACTAAAATTCAAATTTAGTTCAGTTATTGAAAGTACGTTTGAACACAAAAACTCCTCAATTCCAACCTTTTATTTTCCGCTGCTATCAAACCATAGATGTTTACGGTGAATTGCTGGAGACTAAGGGAATGGTACCGTACGGTACTTGTTTTTATATGTAATAGTAGCATCTACGTCTTCGTCCTGCAACGTATTTAACGTGCTTACAAAAAGAGATACCAGAAGAATATTGCTATTATTAGCATGGTGGCGGATGTCACGCAAAGATGATAATTGAATGCAGTATATGAAAATATTGTTTATCAAAAGGCAGTGAACACAATAGTTTCATAACAAATAATTAAAATAACATTAACAAATGTATTATATTTTGCCGTGAGTAGAATAAGAGTCCCCACTCCCTTTTATTTACAGTTACTGAAACATTTTTGTTCCCGAATTGTTGGCTTTCATTTTCGTTATTTTCTTTTTTATGTCATAACCAAAAATAACTTTCGAGTGTTTGTCTTCAAATGGTTAGAGTAAACAATAACGATTGCAACTGCAGTGACAAACATTTGTGTGCACATATGGACGCTCACAGTTGCAAAGAAAATTGTGTAAAAGGAAAAAATATACTGTATAAGTTGTAATTCAAACCGTTGCTGATTATTTGTGAGCATGTACCGCTGATTATACACGAACACTCACTACAAATTCTTGATATGTTTTTGAAGGAAAGAGATATATATATATATAATTAATCGGACGATCAAAAAAGTAACCATTTAAATTTACTAGACACTGAAAATATTGCGTTATAGCTTGTTGTTCCGTTGTTTTCAACTTATATTTTGTATACAGTTGCCTTTAATAATGACAACATATAAAACATAAAGAGTTAGACACGATCATGCATCAGTATCCAACAAATTGCTGATTGACTAATTAATATTTTAGGCAAAACTTCACCTTATATAAGATCGTCAGGTTATTGAATGAGTTCTGTAAAACATGGTATCTGGCCACATTTTTCTGGCCAAGCATAGGTCACACTTAGATCTAACCTACTTATATGTATGTACTTCCTTCACCACTGACCAATATATTTTCCTCGGGACAAGATGGTTAGGATCTTTTGAATGGGTATATTACGCCATAGTTCGTTTATTTCTTAAATCCAGTCAAGATGAAAGTATCGACTTCCATAGTAGCATGTGTATTTCTCGTAGCTTAATGATTTTCTGATGAAAAAATATTATTAAGGCATCAATGATATTGACGTAGGGACAGGTTAAATGTAATGAATTAAAAAAAATCAAAGGCTTAATTAGAGCATCAAAGATGATGTGCTAAATTTATAAACCTGGACTTAAATATTGGTAAACAACAAGAACTCAAGAACATTGAGGGGTTATAAAAGGACGAGTTTACCACGACATCAAATGGACAATATCTGAGTGCTTGCAGTAAAAACATATAGAAGAACTTGAGATGTCCCCCTGTTACAGGATGAAACCGGGTGGGATTGGATCTAGAAAAACAGTTAATACTACCAGGTAAATGAGATGTTTATATAATCCATATTAATGATGAATGCATCCTACTACAACCTATGCAAACGCACTAAGCCCAACAAAATGATATAATTCCTATGTGATATGATCACAGCGTGGACTTTAAGAAATATTCACAAATGATCTCGTATGTCAACGGATATAATCAATGTATGGAACTTATCGACTGATATATGAATCTATCAACAGATATGATCGATGTATAGAATGTATCAATATATATGATCAATATATGGAATTATCAATAACTATGATTTATGTAAGGAATTATTAAGATGTATAATCAATGTATTCTTTATGAAAAAATATGAATAATAAATGGATTTATGATCAATGTATTGTTTATTAACAAGTACGATGCTGTATTAGATTGATTGTCACACATATAGCGACTTTGAGTTTTAGGTCCATACCCTAATAAATATATAATATGGAATAAATAACTGTGTCCAGTTTATATTCTTGGTTTTAGTCACTGGCAGTCTTTACCCATGTTTTTCCCTTGAGTTGATAATACGCTGAAAAATGTCGTTAGAGTCGCTTAAGGTAGTTATTTTATTTCTATATTTTAATTTTATTTTTATAGCATCGCAAGCGATATTTATTCTCTAGCTAATTAAACACGGGTATCCGTTGACCTCACATATAGTACATTGCATTTACTTTGCTAGTAAGTAGCGTTCTATCTCTATGCGGGATGAGGAAACGCAGCATCCCTAAGTAGCATATTATTCCAGTCTATCCTTACAAAGTCTTTACTAATTTGTTCACTTGACGTTGAGGGGTCTATAGTGATATTGTCTCTAATCAGTTGATATGAAAAGCGAGATAATTTGCTATGTCGAGTAAGCGAATTGTGCTCTAGCTTATTGAAGTGTGGACTATATTGTTGGTTTTTGATTGGATTTGTTAATCTCTGTGATAATAACATTCATTAATAGAAGGAAAGTGTTTACAATAATGAATTACACACATTCTTTATCAATCAAATTTAATAAAAACGGTTCTTCAGAATCACTCCAGCTGATAAGGGACAAATGCATGTAATAAAACGAATAAGAATATTATCGGACAACAAGTTCAAATTTACAAAATTTACAGACAAAGGGTCTGTATAAATGGGGTCGGTAGAAAGGTGTCGCTTCTAAACTTAGTTCCATCACAACAGAAAGAACTATGGGCAGGGTAACTCTGGTTAACTGAAACTATTACAGACATATGCTGATTTGCTGCTTTTTATCATCATACCTAAGAAGTTCCTAATATGGAGGAGACTTTGATTAGTTGATGACAAAATTTAATATTAATAAAATATGTCCTACATAATCTTCACGTTTATAGAAGTTTATCACCATGACAAAAATGATCAAAACGACACAATAAACTTAAGTAATACAAAGCAAAAGCCTTTTGAATATCAGTGCATTGAAAACATAATATTCTTCATATGTACGCGTTTGTATAAGATCAATGAAGTTTAAATTATTAAATGAATTAAACGTTAGTTGTCAACATATTTCCCCAATCAGCTCGTCATACTTTATTTTAATGCTAATGGTCTAAAAAGTGCTTAAGACTAAAGAAAACGGTTGAAAATAATTACTTAAATAGCGTCTAAATCTACATTGACGGTCTACATATGTATATATACCTTTTACTTAGGCCAAGTGTTTATGGAAAAATGTCCTAACAGGAGTTAAATTGAGAAATTATAAGGGCAAAACGTTGTAGAAATTATAAGAAATGCAGAAATTTCTTGACTCATGCTAACAATAGTATCTATATATGGATAAACATGCCCACCAAATTTTATTTGTAAGTATTGATTGGATGTATGTAATCATAGCATCATGTTACCTGGGATAGACGGATAGACAGGATCAAATCTTCATCCCCTTACCACTATGGTGCTCATAAATGGTTTCAATCTAGGACAATAAAGGGCCATAGCAGGATACAAAATGAACATAATGTTCATTATAAGGAAATTCCGATGTTAACAAAAGGCAAATAATACAAGTAATTTCATTTTTATATATTTTGATGGATAATAACTTTATTAAAATATCTTTACCATGTTTTTACAAGCAATGTGAAAGTTATTTTACTGGTGCCTATGGACTTTACGCACTGATATGATACTATGGAATGTATACACTCTTATGCTACTTATAATCTCTTCATTATGAATTAGATAATAAATTTAACACAATCACATTGTAATACCTAGCCTCCACTTGCACATGCTAACAATCATCAATATAAAAGAAATATAGTTTGTTCTAAAATTAGTATTAACTTGGTGCTGGCTGAAGTATATATTTCATAAGAACGTTTTGCTAAAAAGAGACTAAAACACTATTTCACTAAAGCGGAAAGAAAAATAGGAGTACCTACCATTAACGTTTCTTCCTTATTTTTGCATTTTCTAAACCATAGGTGACACAACCTAAATTGATATAGAGTTCTCCCATGCAAATGATTAAAAACTCTCACTTTCATATGCGCATCTGCAGATATAGTCCAATATTCTAATCATCCACTATGTTTAATTTTTTTTATCTCTTTGCAACGGCAACATACATTAACTTACTATAACTTACACACAGATGCTCATATATAGTACTTTTAACCTGGACACAAACAGAGCTTTGCCCTTAATATCTTATTATTTGCTTCTCTCCTGACCAATTAAGTGCCTCGTGAAAACTTTGTATTCTGCATTCAATGTATTATGTATGCTTTTATATCAAAGAAAACAATATCCTGAAAAATAGTATTGGTTTTGTCATATGCATCATATGTGCTGTCTCTTTTATGCAAGTGCCATGATTTATAGTTAATGTCATTTTTTTAAGCCATTCACCCCACCGCCGCACCCCCACTCCCACGCGTAAAGAAGAAACAATCATGAATCATACTTGTAACTGACCCTATTATTACAATTTGCTTTGCACTTTTAAAGCACAGGACATAGTGAAAAAACATTTTAAAGTTCCCATTATAAATATCATATTTGTTGTTGATGTTGTTGTTATAATAACTATTGTTAAATCTCTCAATTATTATTATTATTGATTTATTTATTGATTTATTTATTTATTGATTTTTCTATTGCCCCGAACAGAAAAGAGATGTCATGGTTGGGGCGCCTTGGACTCATCATTATGCAATACTCAGTGTCGATTTTTCAATCCGCAATTAATGGAATTACATTGAATTGAAAATCAATATATTTAAATCAACACAGTTATTGCAAAAAAGAAAGAAACAAAGAGGAAGAGAGATATAGATTTACTGTTTGTTCAATAATTTGTAAAATGTCTTACAATCAGTGTAATTCAATAATTATAAATACAATATCTCACTGTATTATTATACAGATTCATATTTTCATAAAATAAACGATCATTTCATCACTGACAATAATGGTTGGGAACTTTTATAAGTTTTACCCTTAAATATCATCCATTAACAAATCACATTCTCTGTCATACGTATAAGCCTCATATTTTTCAATCCAATAAAATGCATTAGTAAGCCCGTATATTTCCTTATATTTAAATTTCCTGATTTAGGTTTCTGTGTGTATACATATTATTTTGCTATGTTTCCAATTCCTGTAGGGTTGCTCTTAAACTATATATTCAACAGAGGACTTACCTTTTTCCATTTACTGACATAGTTAATTTCCATCATGCCATCTAAGTTAACAGAAAAAATAATATCTTGTAATTTTAACCTGAGGTGAAATGTTTGAACACTACACTTTATATAACCATTTCCTTTTGCTTTGGTAATGTTTAATTTGAGAAATTTGGACAGACTTTTAATACCTTTGGGACAAGTTAGAATGAACTATCAAAAAGTAATGCTGTATCATCCGCAAAATGTGTCATGAAACACTCTGTGCCATCTAAATTTATTCGTTCCACATTCATATTGCTTTTCAACAAAATTGCTAAACTTTCTGCACACAACAAAACAAGTATGGCGATATATGCGATATATGATCATCTTGTCGACATGGTGATATTGCAATCATCCGAAAGATAACTGTTTTGTGTTTTTTATAACCGCTGATTAGATGTTGTTTTAAAACATTTTAATCCAATGGTGTCTCATTAGACCAAAATTGAAACAGCAAATGATTTTATTGAAACAATTCCAAGGAACAGAGTCAAAGGATTTTTAAGGACCAGATATATTTTTCTCTTTAGTAGATTGCTTTTATCATATATTGAGTTTGTATTTTTCTCAATATATCCTTTTTTTAAATCTAGTCGGATCTTTTGAAATAATTATTTTATTTTAGTATACATTTGATTCAATGTGCAATATACACAACATTTAAAAGAGATGTTGGACGCAAATTTCTTATGCTGTATGAGTTTATCATCTTTAGATACGCACGCAATTATTCCTTGTCTCAAAACAGTGAGCGCTTTTCCATTATCATAAGCATTATTTATAGCGCTAAGTATAAAATATCCCAAATCTATCCATTTTTTTCTTTGAAGGTGATTGTATCCATCAGAGACATGGCTATTACATTACATATGTTACAAGTATGCACGTACTTCGTCATAAGTAATTTTATCCTGCCGCTAAATGATATAACTGAGATTCACCCAACATTGATGCATTAATGTCCTTTAATATGATGTCATTGAAATCAAATTCTTCAGACTCGTCTTTACATGAGTAAAATTCTTCATAACAAAACACTTAGCCAATGTTAATATATCCACTCATCAGGTATACTATTATGATCTCCCTTTATTATCGTTGGTATATTTTCGTTTTCTTTTTCCTATGAAACAAAAATATCTTGTTGGTTTCTCTTCTTCTTCAGCCAGTTGTGCCTTGGCCCTTCTAATACTTCCTTTTAAGTCCGTCTTTCCTGACATTTTCAAATTGTTGCTTATTTTCCTATACTAATTCAGAATTATATTCATAATACCTCCCCAGTAAGGATCTTTCCCTAGCATGTTCTCTTTTCTGTCTTTGCTGATTATTTTTTTTCTTATGTGGCATATGATATAATGTTAATCATTATTTCCATCAACAGTGCATTCAGAAAGAAAAGTAATTGATATCAGTATGTCATTCTGCATTGGACGTATTATCTAAAGTGCTCTGATCCTCTGTAGTGTACTATGCTTTCACTGTTTTAATTATATACTTAATTTCCTTTATCAAACAACAAACTATGATTGCATTCCTTCAAACCACCATCCTCTGCTAAAGCTATTTGATTCAGATGCAAAGTCTCGAGTGAAGGATCCGACTTATAAACCGCTACAATAAAAGCTCAGTCCACCTTCGGTAAGAGTGACTCCGAAACCAAAAACAAATCTTGTCGAACTCGCTTAAATAGTATTGTCTTTCTCCAAGAAGATCTACTTAAAGACGCATTTTACTCTCTAAATGGGTCAAACAATCCAACAGGTTTGTTATTTTCCAAAAGAAAAATCTATCCACTACATTAGGATTACTGGCATGTACCTAGTTATATAGATCCAGCTCTGAGTCCTGAACACGAATACAAATGTCCACATATTACAATATTCTCATTTTTATATATGATATATAAAACACTATGCAAAATTCAGAACAACCATTGTTTTGGAAAATAAATATTAAAAAGTGAATCTTCCTTTTCGCTATATCAATGTCCATAGCAAGCAAATGTCCATTTATATATTTTGTTGTATATTTTATACTCAAAATTATTGCTCATTTAAATACAAACATCCCGTAACTCTGAGATATAGCAATTTACTATAATTATAACCCCATGTAGCTCAGTTGTATATTAACTGCGTATATGTACAATAAGTATCTTGAAAGCAGTCGGATCACCTCTTTCCTACAAAATCAATGTTGGAAATATTTCGACGGAGTGAGACAGCGTAAAAAAGGGTACATCGCCGGAATATGGCAGAAAGGCCAGTGACATGCTAAAATATGTTTGGCAAAATTGTAACATTTCCAAAGCATTTCGGAATGATTTGCACCATATCAGTAAAAGAAAGTTCACTAGTAAGTTCATGCTTCGAAAAACGATTCGGACTATTTTGGCTAAGAATAAGCCATTTCAGTCGAGTGACCCATAATGTACGCAATGATGGTGTATAAAAGGCATATGGAGTCATTTGGTAAACAAGGTACATTTATATACAATAGCGGCTACTGTAGAATTTCCAAAGCGATTTTTCAATCATTGGGGAAAAGTCCAGAGTGTGTTCTGATTGATGTTACAGGGTTCCAGACGTAACATTTTTTTCCTCAAAATGTTAACAACATCCTTGCATTTTTCATACTCTTTTAGTCCCCAATATTGAAATGATAATATTCGTAAGGATTTTTATCATTCGGACTTAAATATGTATTAATCGTGATAAGTTTCTAATACTTTCCCTACAATAGTAGTTTCTATTCAGAACCAATATTCCAATATTTGTTGAGTTGAAATAGCTTAAATTCTCTCCCTTTTTGATATAAATATATATTATTCTACAAACTAAAAATGTAGTCTGAAAAGGTGTAATTGATAAATGCACCTTTACAGGTACAGGTTTTGGCCAAAGTAATTATGATATTGCTACAGCAGGCAACTCAAGCAGACAAAATGATACACAGATATAAGTATATGATAGAAATGTGAAAGATACAAATCAATTTTCTGAAATATAAAATATATGTAAATTATCTTATTATTTACAATTAAACATTGTTATATAGCAAACATTTAAATAAACATATATGTCTACCATTAAATAAGCAATTATTCTTAATGATATAAATATAGTATGCAAACTCTCCCTTCCTGCCAGTACAAGATCTACTGAATTAGGATGGTGGATGTTTAAAGAAGGTAAAGTAAAGAAAACAAGTTAAAGAATAGGAAAATATATTGTCGTCGACTATATAAGAGAGGTATTTGTTATAGGAGACGATACCTGCGGCAAGTTCGAGGATATCGATTTGAAAAATGTCTGTGATAAATCATCTTTAAAATATAAATTGATTTCCTCTGAATTTTCAGGTTACTACATGCCCAACAAATATAAAGTGTTTAGCTGAATTTCATTTATAGCTATATTGTATTATTATAGTATAACTTTACTAAGGAATAATTTGTCCAACACAAAGTAAGTATATCAAATTCACCTCCAGCAATCTATCTGTAATCAAATAATCACAACATATTGCATTGTCTAATACATAAATATTGTGGGGTAGTACTGTTATTAACAATCTAATTATCTATCCACAAATCTCTCAGTATATATATCTATCTATCCATCTATTACTCCACTCATTCATTATGTAAATCAGCCATTCCTTCATTCGCTCACATATCTATTCACATCTATCTATTCTCATTTATTCATTCATTTATTTATTCCTCCTTCTCAGGCTATCCATATGTTATCTGCCCTGCATGTCCATCCATTTATACTAATTATACCGACGTGTAATACAAATTTTGCAATCCCTCCAGTAGCATAATTACATATATGTACTACCTAACAAATGATTCAACTGTTGCATTATACATGATCGATAGTTATCGTGTTCTGGTCACTTCCCACTTCTCTGTCCACTCAAGGGGAAACTTTTTTTCTTTCTCGTTTGGAAGACCATTTTTGTGTTAACATCCTTAGAGCATTCCTTTTGCATTATTCTTATAAGGTTTTTCCACTGCTTCATAGGCCTGGGGAGATGACTTACACCTCTCATCCGAAAAACATTTAATTTAAACTAATTGGATAAACCTTCTGCGCTCTCTCCCTAATTAGCGATCCTAAATAATACGGGTCTTGGTCCCTACACCTCAGATGGAATAATGTGATCATGTACAAAATACAGGTTATTAACTGCCTTGGGGTTTTGATTTGTCACAACACAGATTTCCACTACTTTAAAAACATTCTACTAATTGGTCTGCTTGATACCATAACACAGGATGCTGCACTTTCTCTCCTGCATTTCCAACAAAATAAGCTCCTCTTCTAATGTTTTGAATTAGCTATCAGAATCTTTTTTGTACTTTCTACGTCTTTCACCTCAAAATCAATCATGAATCGTACCATCTGTAATCTCCAGACTATTGTTTAGTTCACAAACACTGTTTGCTACCACATTTACCTTCATTTGGACCACGCTCACATCATCTACCAAGCATGAAAACTCTTTTCACAAGTCGCTAAATAATCTTAAGAATTTTGTGTCCAGCTCATCAAACCTTTTTGAAATTTTTATCCATGTTATTAAGCATTTACACGATTACCTTTCTGTCACAGAAATATGGTCAGAACCGACCTCCATACTCTCTACTCCCCTTCGTTATATGGCTGCATGCACAATTTATGTTAATGTTTTTTGTGCCACAGTTTTGGGCATAATTGTATATTGTTCTTTTATTTTACCACGTCTTTTATACATATATACATTTAAAATATTAGCATATCCAGCTAGGTATTTATAACTCAAAATCACCATCTCTACCTGACAAGGGGAGCGGGGATACCACTTAAAATCCTCTTATAGAAAACACTCCTGTATTAAGTCTGACTTGTGTGACGCTTTAAATTTTTACCAACATCTCATCATCTTTGTATGGGCGATTAGCGTTTTGTACTGCAAGCTATGGCAGTAATATCCGGATTTAGCGGTTACATATAATCTGTTCATGCCCATACATGTAGTGTTCTCCGCAAACAAAAACTTAAATGTGTAGGGGGAAACGTACTAACAATCTTGAAGAGTCCATTTTACCACAAATATGCTTAAAGGTGCTGAATAAATCATCAGAAATGTGATAAAAGGCTCATATTAATCTTACACACGAGTTACAATAGCCTTGAAAAAGTTATTTTTGTGGTGTGAAAAAACCCGTGATTGAGCAATGAAAATGCACGTTACTAGAAATTGCAAAGTGCAAGTATAGCACAGAAGGACTAACATTTTAAAAATACTCAAATTACAAAATTTCAAGCCACAAGTGACAAAAGAAATAAACAGAATTGTCAAGTTACCTTAAGGCCTTTGACAGATACATGGGCAACGTGACAGACGTTGTGTATCAGTAATCTATGGAAAAGGAAGAGCTCCTTCCTAAGACAATAAATGTAAATGTATGCAAACTTCTATTCATTAACTGGATCTTGCCAAGAGGAAGAACATTCAACTCGCCAAAAGTAAATTAAAACAGTTAAAAGGATTAATATATACAACAATCGTAACTGGATCTTGCCAAGAGGAAGAACATTCAACTCACCAAAAGCAAATTAAAACAGTTAAAAGGATTAACATATGCAACAATCGTCTTCAAGGTCGCACGAGGTCTCGTACATAGGGTCAAGACGCAGAGTTTGCAGCGAAATTCGTTTGGAGAATGGTACCCTTTTACAGCCGATATTGATATGTTAGAATGCTAGGCGACTGGCAATATATACATTAGAGACTTCTTCTGTAAAAATGTATCGGCTTTTGGCTGTTTCATTTACTAATTTTGCTATAACAAGCACATCAAAATGTACAGTCCTGAACTTTCCTATCCGGCTACGAGGCAGTTATGGACCATACCATAGTAATGACCCTACTGACTCTTGACAGAATGTCTAGGTCTTTGTTTGTTTGGTATGCCATATAACCAAGGATACTTATTTGAATTTGTAAGGATCATCATTGGAACACTACGCATTTGATCTAGAACTCTTCTAAAAAATAGTCCACATGCTTGCCTAAAAGATAGACAAACTCTCCATGTAATAATCCTATATGCTCATAAAATATATAATTTAAAATAAGAAATGTTGCCAATCAACGCTGTTGAAAATCATTGCTGCTACAGCGTTCTGTTAATGAAGTTCGTGGTTAAATTCTAAATGCATTTTAAAGTTAAAGATAAAGTTTAATTTTAAATGTCGGATGTTCTGAACATCATTGTGACTGTCTTAGAACGACCAAATTACAGATTAGAATTTTAAAAATTCACTAATTACCCCTGCTGCGTAAGGTTCTGGGATTTGTCATTGTAATACAATTCCACCATAGATAATGGTGAAAGGATTTGTGTGGTTACAAAATGATAATACTGGTCCGGTCGATGGCTCTTGATATGTTATGTGGCTCGAATGATCAGAAAGTTAATTTATTTTGAAATATTTCTCGATATTATTGTATCAGGTTTGCTCAAACTTTTTTAATATCGAAAATGTAACGTCACTCAACATTTACGTATATATCGCTTTTCTGTGCCCAATACTAAAGATAAAAAGCAATCTTAAAGTTCGGACAAACACAGTGGGTGTGTCTTGCTGATATTTAGTTCAACTTTTCTACATTTGTCTTGACTACGTATCCATGTTATACATGCACATTGCGGATAATATCAGGTTTCTTATCTTCTGAACACTATTTTTGAAGAAATATTTGCATGGTGTCTCAATATATAACATCAGTTATGTGTGTTAGTTATCGATAATATTGGTCAATATAATTATATAATATTAAGTGTAAGAACTGTACAATAATTGCTGTTATAATATAAGACCTATGGAAACTAATACAGCCAAATTGACCTGGAACTTGTACAATTTTTAGACAAGATTTGTTGTTGATTGTGCGAACTTCATATTTGTATTTATGACATCATTTTTCCGGCACTTTAAGACTTCATTGCTGTAATTGTTTGTATTATGCTATTTATCCTTTCTTTTAGATGTAATCTAAGGGTAATCTTTGCTAAATTATTTTAATTAACAAAAAGTATTGAAGATGTTTTGATTGAAGAAACACAAGTATCACACAAAGTATTAATTGATTTACTATGAAGGCTTACAGCATGCATGGATGAGAAAATTTAAAGCATCTATCGATTATTATTGTTGTGAAAATATCGTTATCGATGGCCAAGATACAACTGTTACATATACTTGTCATGCAGTTCTGTGAATTCCTTAATTATTCACTTTTTACAAATTTGTTAACTCTGTAAGTCAATCGGTTTAAAACATCTTGAAGAAAATCTTGTCATTCTGTATGTAAGTATGTATGTATGTATGTATGTATGTATGTATGTATGTATGTATGTATGTATGTATGTATGTATGTATGTATGTATGTATATATGTATGTATGTATGTATGTATGTATGTATGTATGTATGTATGTATGTATGTATGTATGTATGTATGTATGTATGTATGTATGTATGTATGTATGTATGTATGTATGTATGTATGTATGTATGTATGTATGTACGTACCCAAAATTACAAAAGGATCTAAATATTATGCTGTAGGTAAAACATGCATATACAATGTGTACATTCAGCAGCATCCACTTCAATTTTTCAACATCCTGACGAATCGGAATTAACCCTAACCCTGTACTAAGAAAATATATGCTAATTTATCCTTTTTGAGGTATGAACATATCCTATTGAGTAAACGATCCTAAAGAAAACCGACGCAAATATAATTTTAACATTATACTACACAATATATGTTTATTAACACTCAAAGTTGAGAGTGAACACCAAACTAAACAATATATAAGAAATACAATGACTTTCTTCCTTTGTTTATAACTGTTGTTGCTCATTTTCTCGATAAATATCTAAAATCAGTAGTGAAAATAATACTTTATGCAAATTCAGTAAAAATGGATGAAAAATCAAAAACATGATCACAATAAAAAAACATAATAAACAAATTACTATCTTAAAATATGAAAGCATTTACAACACATATAAATGTACTTCCAATTTTGATTCTACGTCTTGAAACAAAAAATGGTGTCATGGCATTTGTTGGGAATTCATTTTTGTTCACTGTATTCTGTAACAGCTTTACCATGATATGTATCGTGGTAGAATTCGTTAATGAAATTCCATATTCCATATCAAAACTTTGGTCAAAAGAGGTGAAGACGAGCGATATTGTGAGCACGTTCAAATTACTCTTACTTCGTTAAGATAATATGGATGCATCTTGTTACATAGACATGCATGAGATCAGTAATTTTACTGCTGTTTAAAAGTATATAAGTTTCTATTTATGTACGTCCATACTTTCGTAGGGCCGTTGCATACCTTGCAAACACAATTTCCAACTGTTCATCATGCAGCTGTCCAATATAGTTAAGTGGCGTCCGTGTGGGAGTTTATATTTTCTAAAAGGTTTCTAGACACGAACCTCAAAGGGAGAGGCAAGATTAATGTTACATGGTTTCAATGAGAAACGATGCTCTTTTTTCTTTCTTTTGAGCAAGAATTCCTGACAGTAATTGAACGAATGTTGTAATTGATAAAGATTCAAAATGTCAGACAAGTGAAAACTGGCAATGATGTAACATGAACGTGTAATTGATGATTTGTTCACGCTTGTAATCTATAATTTTGAAAACTATAATTGGGATCTGCTAATGTACTCCTTATTATTTCAAGATTAAGCCAACTGCAGATTTTCAGGCAAATATGACTAACTGACAGTCTGTCACCACTGATGAAAATTTAAATAGAATTTGTTTGACACAGGTTGATCAAATATAATGAAAATGTGCAGATAAATTGTATTTTAGAAAACATTTGATCATATATGCATCTCTTACTTTGTTCAAAGATCATTATTCTTATTTAAATTATCCAACAGGTTTGTGCAGTTTTGATGCAAATGTTTGAGATAATGTCTTCTAAATTATTATTAGTTGGTAGGTAAATGTCGATTTTCGCTTGGTGATATAATTGAATATATTATCTCGATACCTGATTTATCATGTTCCCAGCTATATGAAAAAAAGATAAAATGCATCGTAACAAAACGTTGAAATAATTGATTGCATGACGAGTGTCACGGAAAGCTTTACGGACAATTAATTCGTTATTTTGCCGCTACATGTTTTGCTTTTAATAATCTGCTCAGCAGTTGTCCATTTGTTCCACCTGAGGTTATTGCGTGCTTTATTATGATAGTTGCATTTCGAATGGTGCCAATTTATCACGTTCAAGTAATTTAGTAGCTTAGGACAAACTTCAGTCTGTGGTAGGAAACACACGTTGACGTGATTGATTTTAATGTCGCATATGTCGGAAAACGTTCATCAAATAACTTTGTAACCTAGGTGCTATCAGCGTCACATCAAAGTTCTACAATTTCTCTTAGATTAAACGAATTCCTCATCAGGTCGAGAAATAAGCTGCTGTGTCTGGCCAAGCATTACAGTAAGTTGTTCGATTTGGTTATAAATAACATGATAAAGACACATAAGACATTATCAGATTAAAAACATTTTTTAAGAAGCACACCTTTTAAGACTCATTTTAATATCTCCCCTCCTTCAAAGAATCTTCTCCACTTCCATATTATAATGGAATATGTTGATATGCTTGTATTGTATTACCAGGTTACAGGAGTCATCGTAGCGCAAGTCTTGTACAATATTTCTATATTGTGTCAAATTATGGCTAAATGATCAATGAAAAATATATGTGGCACAGTGGTGTGGTGTACTTGCTGTTTTGTGTTCCTCATCGGGCAATGCTCAAAACGTTTAAAATTGGGGCAAGGCAAGACGACTGGGCAATAAGAAACAATTAGAGCGGGTATAATTACTGCGTAAACGTTTGTACAATATACCGCTTACGTAATGACGTTGTACATTGTAAATCTGATTTTGTTTGCTGTTATAAAATCAGACTTGAAGAGCCCCAAGTATGAAATCATAATGGTGCCGTTGATTATACATCAATCGTAAAATAAACATATCCGCTGAATGGACGTGATTTGCAATGTATTTACTTACTTCGAAAGAATATAACATTTGCATGATATCGAAAAGTAGTTTGCAAGTATCTACTCTAATATCATCAGGTAAGAATAATGTTTTCGATTTAACTTATACTACTCTTAAATGAACATTAATGTAAGGCCAGGGTTAAATGACCATCTAGACTTTAAAACAAAATGTGTCATTTGAATACTGCTATCCCACCACATCGATAAATTTCCCCAAATTCTATGCCAAATCGAGAATTCATTATTAATGTGAAGGAAATCAATTAATTATGAAATGAAGAGAAGTGTAACCCGGCGTTAAAAGGTAAGGCCTATTAGTAATATTTTCTTTGTAGAAAATATAAAGATGAAACTTTATATTCAACTTACTTACTCAAATTACACAGCGGTCGGCAATTATTTAGACAAGAAAATTGAAATATATTGAGTCAACAATATTGCAAGGCGAAAAAAGAAGATAATGAGTGGGATGGTGTAAGAGACTGGCATTACATCAACAAAGACCCGGCGTTATGAGTCAGACTTTAATCAAAATAATTGGGGAAAGGATATACTACTTTTGCCCCATTCACTGCACTTTCCATCCCAAATGTAAAGTGGTAATGCAAATGCAGATATGATTTGTGGCGACAAATTGTTAATTTCTCGGTATGCTAATTTCCCGCAGCGAATCAAATTAAAACCTTGTACAGATTTTAATAATCTGGCAATTTTCAAAAGATTTATCACGAAATGACTGCGCAAGGAAGATAGTAGATTTTGTAAATCATTTATTTTTCTTAATAAATGAAATCTGTTGGTAATTGTTTTATACTATAGCAAGATTGAAAGATATAAATCATAATATAGAATTGATGTGTATCCAATATTTCCTTGACGCTTTAAATCCATACTTGTGAAACCTATATCTGAGATCATCTGGGATCTGCTACTAATATATATATATATATATATATATATATATATATATATATATATATATATATATAACATGAAAATGAAAATATCCAAACTAAATATTTTTTATACCAGCGGAACCGATTTACTGGATTGGTCGGTCAATATCATTAAACATTTCATATATAATCATTGTAATATGGTTTATCATGAATATCAGTTAACGCTTTACAAGACTACAATATTAACTTCAAATAAAACAATCCATGGTAAAACAATCGTTTAAAATGTTTTCTTTAAAAGTCTATTAATTACTCTTTTTAAAGATTCTCATTTTATTTCAAATATCCAAGATTTATGAAATTTCCATGTGAATACTGCAGATAATGTCATCTTAGTTTTTAGCATTTTGCTAATAAGCGTAAAAGTTCAGCTTGGTGATGTACTTATTTTAATCGGGAAAGTTAGGAATTTGCTGGAAAATAATACTTTTCAACTTACTCCGGCAAAAATCATTTTGATTAGAAAGAATGTGAAAGTATTTCAACAAAATGAAACCTAAAAATGTGATCAAGTTTTGCCAACACAAATTGACTGTTACAATGACACTCAGCATAGATCAAAGGACACAACTCCGCTAGAAGCAAGGGAGGAAAGATCAATTCAAAAGTATGGATCTGTCTTTTCGGTTACATAACAACGGACCATTTGGAATACCTAAATATTAATTCGGAATCACGGCCAGATATTCAAAATATAAATGTACAACAAGTTTTGAAATTGGCTACATTCTCAACATTACGGGGCAAATATTTTAAATCAGTCAAGAAAATTCAGGTAATCCGGTCGTTTACAAGATGGAGGATTCAAAGTCAGAGGATACGTGGGTATAACTTACGAACAAGATTTGTTACTGTATGACAAAAAGATGTCATATACAAAGTTGAAAAGTTCTCTAAGACAAAGAGAATGCACGGCAAAAGTATGTGCTCATGATATGGAAAGGATATGATCAATAGTGTGTGATTAAGTACACGAAGTCCCAGTCATGCAATGGAAAAGTCTTGGCACAGAGCGACAAGGCAACGGAGCTGCAGGAAGAACAATATAATTTTTTTAAAAGATAACGAGATTTTAGACTGTGAAAGAAGTAAAGGGAATGGTGCATTAGAACACAAAGGCGTTAAAGCATGCACGGCACGCAAAGTTGTGTTTATTACAAACAAAACTAATGGAAATAAAAATGACATCCAAAGAAATCACTTGCAAAAATACAATAATACACACAACAAACTTGATAAGACTACAAAGGAGATAACGCTGTATCAGGGTAATACGCGATATTATGGAAGAAATTAAAAGAGAAATCCTTGCAAATTATGAAGTTGATTCCAACTACATCTGAAAGAAAGCTGAAAACAAAGACTATCAGTTAGTCTATGGGATTTTAAACAAAAGAAGGTGTAATGAAAATTATATTAATGTTGATACAATCATGGAAATAGTGACGCTTCTCTCAAATGTCATTGAAAATAGGTTTAATAATCATGCCAGCAACATCATCAACTGCACATTTTTCCTAGACAAAATGTTTACTATGTACATTTTCAACACATTTAAACAAACTCCTGCTACAAATAATTACCACAAAATTAAATAAAATCAGTTGATATTAGATAAGTTTTTATACCGTACAATTACCTAAAATTCAGTTAAACTTTCACAGTGTGTATATATACAGATGCTGATGATATAAAAAAATTTATTATTTATATTAGACCTGACAAATAAGCAACACAAATAAATGCTATAATCAGCATTTGATACAGACTTAAATCTTACGAATGCAACAAAGAAAAACTGATAGCGGAAATAAAAAACATGAGGTAGAAAAAGCCAGAGATGTAAATAGTGTGTAAAATCAACGAGAATAAACTGGTATTATAGTGGAGGAAATGAACATATGAGAGAGAGAGAGAGAGAGAGAGATAGAGAGAATTCAACAGAGTGGAAAAACTGGAAGTAGAGGTTCAATGTGTTTGCACAAGACAAGCTAATTTCATATTAACTTCATGACACATAAATATAAAAAGCACCATGTGCATGTGTAGACACATATTTTATTTAAATTTTTGTAGAAAATGATAACGAGATTTAAATCTAGTTTGCAAACCACTAGAAACATTTCCTGTTCGTATTGATGGAGAATATATTGAGAGTCGAGATCTTTCATATGGCTTTGGACTGGATGGGAGGAAACAATTTTGGTAGGAAACGCAAAGTCTCTTGATGTTTAATTACAGCCTCTACTATTATAACCAACTGAATCTGATACTGCACCTATCCATGTCAAGATACTACGTTCGACTTTATTGTTAATGTTAAATAGGTAAGGTATTTATAAATGAATAGACATTACAACACTGCTACTCAGTTTTAATATACACACTATTGAACATGCTTTAATAACTACAATGTCAAATTTATTAGTAATTATATTTTAGAAAATTAATGAAATTAGTCGGCGCAGATGCAACGGCTGGTTGTGACATTTGCTGCCGGCATTTAACCAACAACAGTTTTATGGACGTAGTAAAACCTGTTTATTGATTTCACGCTTATTTCGAGATTAGGAGCGTTTGTGCAGTATCTTTACTATGTCAATATGCTTTTAATCCTGTAAATAACAACATATATCTGAAACATTTTAATTTAATATACCACGATTTAAATATTCTACCAGATCAGAATTGTATATATATCAAGAGCAAAAATAAAAAAGCCATAAATGACGATGTATATCATTGACAAAAGGAGACTGTAAAGACTATTAAAAAAAATATTTTACTGACGAGGTACTGCAAGGTTAAATATAGATATAAGGTTTTATGTAATCTACATATCAGGTGCACAGGTATAAAACCTAACAGATTTTACTCAGTGAGTTTTGCCAGTATCATGCATAGTTAAAAAGTTGAAGGAGCTAATAATATTGAAGAGCAAGGTCACGACACCGATGACACAAGTATGCTACACGTTCAATAATACATAACAGATTCAAAATTGAAACTAGACTATGCTGTTGGTGGTGAGAGTATCTTTGTATTACTGAATGACAGTGTCATGAATATGAGTAGTATTTTCAGATACAGCAACAATTTACAAAAAATAAAAGATTTTTATTACACCATAAAATTATTACCAATGTAGAAAAGAACTACATTAAACAAAAATGTTCATAAAAAATAAGCGGCCGTATGACAAAAAGCTTTGTGTAGGACAACAGAAGACAAAGTGTGAATAGGTATGTAGAGAAGAAGGATTACGATAATAATAATTCTATTGTCACATGTGACAATACTATTAGATAACCGGTTGTTTAAATAACACATGATAATTTAGAAACGTCCAAAAAATATTTATCATGAAATAAACAAACGATTGTTTATACTGATGATGGTGGTCGCCGCAGCTGCTATATTTTACTTTTAAAAAGCAACAGGGTAGTGGCTGACGATTACGAAACTCTGATTCACCTACTGTGTTATCTCCTTGGGAGACGTCGTCATATTCTTGGTGTACGTGTGCCGTGCTCTGCACACCTTGGATGACGGCGATCATCCGAAGAAAGACTTCACGTCACAATGACGAGATATGAGTTTCGCCAATTCACCTATAGTGATGAGCTTCATGAATTCTAGTATGGTGAAGAGCCTTTCGATTCTGCTAGATGCGGAAATAAGAACCCACAAATGCCAAAACAGGTAAATTAGCATGTTTAGCTAAGACCGAGAACTTTGGTATTATGTGTCAAAAATATACAGCATTACTGATTTTCATACGCTTTAAACATTATTTCTAAAAACAACATATTTATTTTCATAAATAGTAATCTTAAAATGATCATCAAACTTGTTTAGCTCTGGAAAATGTTTTACGCGCAACAGACAGTACTGCCGATTCATTGGTTTAACATGAAATGAACAGTATATGATGATCCTTTAAAATTGTCATTCTTTTGATATGCTCTGTATACTTTTCAAGTTTCTATCTTGTGAATTCTTCTAAATATAACAGTAGAAAATTGCGATAACCTTCAATGAATTTTAGTACACTTCAGTTTTAGAATCCAGTTGGTCCTTAACTGAAATTTAAGCACGTAACATAAAATATATAATATTGTTCGCGAAAGAAATTTGTCTGCTCACATCTCCTTATATTATGCTCAATATCACGGCATATTACCCAAACGTGCCTATTACGTCACGTCATTTTACTCTCATGTGACCGACATACTACCTCGAGTTTCTCTGAGTATTCAAACTGCTAGTTCTATGGGCTTTTATCATAGCAAATTCGACAAAACATGCTTCTACTAGTTCAAAATAACTTAGAATAAGATGTTAAATGGCAAAATGTACACCCACGTCATATGTAATGTTACCCTCGAATAGAGCCCTCAGATACTGTGACATGTGCCTCGCCTGCACAATTTGTCACATAACCACATCACAAAGGTAATAATCGCACAATATCTAAAGAATTTCATTAAATCAAAGAATATACCTCCAGAGACGTAATTTAAACAATATTGTTTGTGCGATAAGTGATTACATTGAATGGTTTGAGGTATTCTATAAACAATAAACTTAAACTTAAGAATATAGAACTTACACCAAATTATTACTGAACATTTTAGGGACTAGCAAAATATATTAAAAGTTAAAACATTTATTTTAGTGCGTTGTATATTTGGCATCTTAGTCTGTACCACTACTCAGTTACAAAAGATTTCATTATAAACAATCTACAGAGAAGGTAGCAAAGGAATGTAAACAAAATAAAATTAACATTTAATCCAGAAGAACGTCTTGATTACAAGAGCTTGTTTTTGTTTTAAATACTTCTTAAATTTCAGCTGTCTCTAGATATTTGCACATGATCTATATATTTCTATTGATTTCTAGTTTTCTATAATGATGCGTTCACCGAGTTACGAAGGAGGTCATTATAAGTTACAAAATTGATCCAGAAGCTAGCAATTTATATTGTAAACTCTCTGCAATACTATTCATTACAGCAATCGAATAACTTTCACGTCTTTCGTACATACAAGGGTCATATAACTTGACATTTGCCATTTATTTCATGTTCTGAAAAGCTGGATGTGCTTTCTGTTTAATATTCGCTGTTTGGCCGAAACTGGATTTTATCCTTAATTGAATCAACAAGTCCTCTCACACTCCATATACATAAAAATGAAATATTGGATTTCATCATCAATCGAATTTCTGAACAAGATATTGTGTTGCATATAGTGTCACCAAAAAGAAGTTTGAAAGATAGCCGCTACACGCAGTAAGGTGTGGAAATATAATTTGTTTCTGTTCTCAAGATGAATAAGAGATACAATGAAAATAGCATGACACTGGATTTATAAGCGATTCGACATAACCTCGTTTTAATGAATGTAATATATTGCTATATTTTACCTTAAGCTGAGAATAATATTATAGTCACCTAAAGAGATGCAAAGTCGTTTATTTTGCTAATATGTTAAAAGTAATAGCTATTAAGTTTTGAAATTTACTGAAAATAATCTATTTTACAGCTGTAATGGCTACAAAAGTAACTGTAAAGAACGTTTCAATGTGCAACCCCTTACCCCCACAGAACAAAACATGCAAATAGTTCAAATGGATATCTGTTATGATGACACAATCTTATAGCTTAGGATTGGCTAACATGACTGAAACACCCGACGCCCACTCCAGTCCCAACACACCCTATCAAGTCAAATACTACTAAGGTATGGTTCTCAGGGTGCTTCAAATAATTACATTCATGGAAAGCATTACCACGGTCATGAAGTTACAAATAGTTCAATTACAATTTGGAAATATTTCGTGCGAATTTATTTGATAGGGGAATGACATTACGATGTTATAGTTTCATTTTTACGCGAGATTTTCATTCACAATTTTATACATAAGTTGAGAATAACCTAGGTAATCACAGCCAAATATAACAGTAGTTTAAGAAGAAGAGGGGCAATAAATCAATTGATAGCGGGACGAAGATTGAAATCTTGACCTAGCTCCTTGATATGAATTCGAGATAGGCTATACATGGGACCAAAGCGTACCCTTGCTTGGATTGCCAAAAATGGTTCTGCTTCTTAACCTCACATCAATCGTTGTCATTCAACCAAGTAGCGGACGTTTATGCACAAACATGTATTATTAATATATTCCGATTTCAAATCATTCGTCAACTGCTTCAATCTACTTTATGAGCAGTTACTACAATTCAAGAAAGTCAACAATTCACGGAGCAGCCAGTCGTGGGCTCTGGTGCAGAAATAGTCTAGCCAAAAATTGACATAGCAGACTTCAAAAAGATACACGACTGCTCCTTCTATAGACTTAAAAAGAGAATGACCAGAAGAGTTGTCTGGCTTTAGAATTGTTTGTCAATCAAAATATTCCCACAAAAGTAATATTCTGGCCACATAATGTTGCAATTTCAAATAGACTTGTGAAAATTATTTGAAATCATAATGATTGCCAATCAAGAGAGAAGAATCAATCCAGCAAGGGGTAACAAAAAACCTAGAAAGATCAGCCCTTACAATAAGGCAGACTGGAACAATCTTCAAAACAAAAACAATTCCAAAAGGAATATCTGTAATAATTAACTACCAGTGATATCGAATCTAAATTGGGGGCTGTTAAAAGCAAAATTCAACAACTCTCATACAAATATATATATAAAATATTCGCAACTAAAAATAATTTTTTATACACGTAACTAATGAAATCAAACGACTAATCAAGATACATGATAAACTGTATGTTAAATACAAGTGTAACAAATTAAACATAAAATCAAAATTCAAAATAAACTCCCATAAACACACAATTCAGAGGAATATTCGTCAGTTATGCAATTCCTACCTGGTATCAATATTAGCTGAGCCCTCTAAAAACGGATCTAAAGACCCCAAAACACAATATAAGAAGCTTTTAAATTTAAACTCAGACAGAGCAGGCGATAACCTTACACCTCGCATCCTTAGAGAATTCCACCATGAAATAGCCATAAACCTTCGCAACATATTTACCTCCTCTGCTCCAATCCAAACGGCTCGGTCACAAAGGATTGGAAAGACGCATCTGTTCCCATGAATATGAAAAGGTAAAAAACACAAAACAACAACAGAAAAGTACATACCAATTTCACTAACTTGTATATCATGCGAAATATTGTAACATATTCCAGCATCTGATGTCATTACCAACCATGAGATACTTAAAATATTGTGCCAAAAATAGCATGGACTGAGAAGCAAACTTATCTATGAGACTCAGCTCATTCAATTAACTCAAGAACGTCATCATACCCTAACCAGTGTGATAAAGATGACGTCATTGTAATGAACGTCAGTGAGATCTTTGACAACGTTGACCACCAGAGACTATGGTTGAAATTATACAGAATGTGCATCAATACACAAGTCATAAAGTGGGTCCAAGCCTTTCTAATAGGATGACAACTCGTCTGAAGAATGCCTGTTACAATTTGGACTCACACAGGGCTCAGGTGTAAGACCTTGTCTCAGTTGTATCACACAAAGTAAATGCCCACTTCCATCAGTAGTAATATACGACTATCTGCTGATGATACGACTGTGTACCCATTTCCAAAAATACAGACTGCAAACTCTAACAAACTGATTTTTACAAATTTGAATGGAATGGTTAATGTTATTCAACCCTGACAAATGTGAGGCTATTTGAATTGCAAAGAAAAAGAAATCAACAATATTTAATTATAACTTACAAGCTGCCACCCTTGTATGATCATACTCAGTAAAGTATTTGGGAATAACTATCTCCAGAGACCTGTCTTGGAAAAAACATATTGATCATATAACAACTAAGGCGAAGGACCAACTAATATTTGTCACAATAAATATCCACACAAACAAAACTAAGATAAAAAAACACATGTAAAACATATGTAAGACCTGATTTAAAGTACACCTCAGCTGCTTAGGATACTTACCAAGAGACATACATGACCTAAATTTAAATGATTCAACATAGTGTTATCTTGTATATTTTAACAACTACAACTACACGAATAGTATAACATCTATGCTAGAAAAACTTAAACTTGTAAAACTAGAGAAGAGAAGCAAAATGTATACTTTTTGTATGTTCAATTACGTTAGAAACGAGCTGGTCGAACTAGATTTCCCTCCCTACATCCATATCACCAGAAGACATGGATATAGTATTAACTACTCCAAAACAGTGAATAAGCACTAGAAGCTTGAAGAAAGTATTTACTGAACTAGTAAACAGACGAAACAGTGGACCTTTTCAGGCTGACATGCAGATATTCAATCTATATTCATACAACTAATTATTTATTTATTTTATCCATCATTCATATGTCATATAATTCAATCACCTACACATATACACATCATTCTTCTCTCATACACCCTAATGCCCCTTATCTCAATCCAGACTTTATGGTTTATATCACTCCTACTGCAGTTCAAATTCCAGCAATGACATATTTTCTACCTTTGGACTACACGTTATGTTCTTCCAAACAATATGTTCACTCCCTATGCTTCTGACTGAGTACTCCAGATAATACTCCATGATGTCAAGATGCTTTGAAGCATCAGTTCGATGCAGATAGATACAGATTACGTACTCATTACACGGATAAGAACTTTGTTAGCTTAGCAGTATGATTGTTTTAAAAATGAAACGGGGACATTAACACAAACGCCCTGGTCAGAGAATAAAAAATAGTCATGAAACAATATTGTCAGAAAATGTGTTGGCAGGAGATCAACATGAACAAAGGTAACAATTTATGATTTTCATGGTATGTAAGAGCCATATTTGTCATTTATAAACTTTTTCAAATACACCATGTTATCTGTACAGTTTGTCGTGACAAATAAATGTTTGTGATTCCTGTCCTATCTCCTTTCCTCGATGTCACATATGCATAATATGGTTACTAAATAACAGAAATATCAATATGCTTTATGAAGGAATTAATATTTGCTTTTGAAAAATTATATACATGAAACTGTCAAAGAAAGAAACAAGCAAAAGCAGCCAACATGTAGGAGCTAAATGGTAACGGAAGTTTAATGATAAAGGCAAAGATTGAGACAAGCAACCATAAAAGCCAGTATGTCCGCTATAAATACCATATATTGTCTAACAGAAATAAAGATAAATGCAACTGAAAATGGCAGTTAAAACAAAACAGGCGGAACAAACTGCGACTTTATTCTTTGATCCGTTCTATTTAGAAGCAGCATACACGTCTATTCTGCTTTAATTTAAAAAGTGATCACGTGCATACTCTTGCTCGTGTTCATCAATTTTAGATTAATACATGACACACATTGAACTGAAGCACAGTCCCTTAGAGAATTCAGATCGGACGAGAACATTCCAGTAAATCTCACCTAGTACTGAGGAGTTTAGTCAATGAATGGAAAATTGACGTTTCAGACGACATATGACTTATTGTTCTGTCTAATACCCCTGTAAATAAATTGCAAATGCCACTGGTTGAGCAGTTTATCATTACTAATTCGATAGGTCATGTGTCTCACATTATGCTATCTGTCTAAGGCAAGTATTGCACGAATATATCCCTGGAAGGTTAGGATCGGACAACAACCTTTCTAGCGAATCTGGTCTATGAACCCAGATTGTATCCAACAAATATACCAGTTTGTATTTAAGAAGATATAGCGGTCATATTGTGTTGTTCTCTTTTTTAACCTCACCAGTATGGCTATTTCTTAGCATTCCTTTGTAGCGAAGCTTAGGTCATTTAGTCCTGGATATTTTGCTTTGAAATATAACGTTTTGTCTATACAGATCGTCAAGACATTATCATGTGAAGCATATTAACCAGATTACAGTTTGGGCAAATGTCTTGTTTAGCTTTATAATAATGGTAAATACACAAACTATCAAACAGGTGTTATAGAGGCTGAAAACAGCACGGGAGAAGGGATAATGTGATAACACACCCGGTAATAATGGCATATTTACGAACTGGCTTTGTTATCTTTATCAAGGCATATAATAGTAAACATTCTGCTTTTATGAAGGTGATATTAAAACAAAGTGAAAAAATCACAAAGGAGACATATATAAATTATGAGATTGTATGGAGGCTAAAATGCAAGAGAGAGAGGCACCAATGGTTTTTAAGCAGGTTTGCTTGGTGTAAAAGTATATTTGATCTAATAACATGGTAACACATTAGCCTAAAAATGACTACATGAATAAATAAATACAAGATTGTTAATAGTTTCCCTTTTGACAGCTATATGAGACGCATGCATCGGCTTTTTCGACACATTTTAACTAATTTTCTGTATGCTTTTTTCTGCAAGGAATATTAACCCACGAAGGGTAAAAATTATAAACACACAAAGACACCCACACCCCCCACAATCCCATATATATATATATATATATATATATATATATATATATATATATATATATATATATATATATATATATATATATATATATATATATATATACACACATATACGCATATACACAAACAAATTGATAACGGTGCAAATACGAAACGGTTTCCCAACGTTTCGAGCTAATCAACGTGGAGACACAACTTACAACCACAAAACACACACTAAAATCAAAAACCAAGAGAAATTATTGACTCATCAGAGTTCACAGCAATTAGGTGCGACGTCTAAAATGTTAAAATAATACTTCAAATAAACATAGTCATGTAAAGTTTTGTAAACTTAATGCTGTCGTTTATGTTCATTGTTTGTCGTATTTGCCTCTGTTTTGAACGTGATTTCGACAAAGGCTGATTGTCAATTTTTGCATGTATTTTAATCAATTCCTGACACACGCAACTCAATGCTGGATACAATGCATTTGAAAGGACTATTATTTACCATATGATTTGTATTATATATTTTGCATCGTCTGATGTACCCTGTGGCTTTAATGCTCAATCTAGCAATGTGAACAAAATCCTTCAGGGCATTAATATCGAAACCTTGTATCAGTTGAACTGTTAATCTAAGCAATTACGACGAAGGCCTTCAAATTAGCATGACTTACGCATTCTCCTCGCGTATTCTATTGAAACTCTCATCACTTTTGTATCAGAATGAGAATGTTTGATTAAGCCGAATCTCTTCATGACAAATTATATGATTTATATGATATGAAATGGAAGTGTGAGTACTTGTGTGATCAAATGGATATTAAAAGGCAGAGTCTCTGGTAAGAGTTGAGTGTTGTGAAATAGGCTTAACATATTGCAAGTCACATGTGCATAATTTTGTACAGGTGCCTGTTGTTTGTAAAAATCGCATGACAAAACCCTCTGACAACTTCTGGTTTCCACTTTATAGTTTCTACATATTCATATTGCTATAACAAGACCACTGATGCAAGACTGTCGCACCTTATTCAGTGTGTGGTCAACTTCGGTGCTGAACTATGCTCATAAGAAACTGTCAAATTTTAAAAACATTAGTCTTTTGCTGTGAAAGAGGAGCTCGGTCGAGTGGTAATTTATTTATTTTACATGTCAGTATATGCTATGTGTTTCCGCTGATATCTGATCGTATCTGCTATTTTGTCCATAGAACATTTGTACAGTTGGGTTAATTCTGCTCACTATTTTCTATTTTTCTACAAGAAATGGAATTGCTTTCAATAAGGTACTACAAACATGAAATGTTTCGTAAAGCAACTTTCGAGCATGCACGTGTCTCTTCATAACGAATGGAGTTCGGAAAACATAAATTATAGCAAAGGACACTAAAGCTGGGATAATTATGGGCTTCGGTCGATCTCCACGAATTCAGATTTATATTAAACGATAATAGAGAAATGTTAAATACTATGAAAATGGGAGCGTAGACGTATAATAGAGAGAAATAATAGCTATGTAATATAAAATGTCTAAACGTGAAAATCATAGATACAACCAGGTGTAAGTTATTCTCTGGCCAAACGTATAATTACTTGGAAATTGTTGTGTCATAGCAAACATTAACAGTTGGGGTGGGGGAAGAATATATGTTTTACATCAGTTTACATTATTTGGTGTCACTGGTGAAAATCATATGTTCGTGACGAAAATGGTTCTAAAGCCGAGTCATAAAATGATGTGTCAATGATACACACCTATCGATACCCAAACAACTTTAACACTGTTAAAAGCAAAATATTTAGTTTGGATAAATTCTACACATAGCAGAAACTTGAAGAATGTATGTGTAAATATTTATTATTTTATTATCTTCATTTTATTAAGAAATAGTGTTGACACATCAGTTATCACTAATATCAATGTCATTGCATTAGAGATTAGTATCTGAATCTAAAAGTCCATATTGACTTGTGTCAATGAAGTATATGTAATCTAACACATATGAGAATGTAACATGCTTCATGATTGGTCAAAAGTCAAGATATGAAACAGTAAAATACCCAATAAACTGCCTGAAACTTTGACGCCCCTTTTCCATCAAGGCACTCACTATATCTTTTTGCCGCGGATAAAGGACATTTTGATTTTTAAAAAAAGAAAATTAATATTTTTTTTTCTTTTCTTTTTATATACCATTGTTCAAAGTGTGTTAGAATGAGGATAACGGTCTTGCTTTTGATAAGTTTAGGGCGTTTATGGTGCGTTTCTTGTATCACTGTTGAAAGTGTCCATTCTACCAGCTTTGCTTTACTTTCAAAAGGTAGACAATACCTACATATTCTTATTATCTAACGTTCATAGCTCAACATCATATAGACATCTGTCATACAACCTGTCAATAGATTTGCCATGACATGCCATAGGAGTTGATACTAAGTTATGTAATTGTTTTCATTATTTCTGTATAATTTAAAAAATTTTATTTTCCATTTGTCCTAAGTATAAACGATAGAAAAATAACAAAGCACTTCACAGATGTACATTCAAGGCAAGATCATTACAGCAGAAGGTTTTCCTTCCAATCACGTACGTGTGATGAAACTAATTTTTTTTAAGCTTTTGGAAATTAGAAAAAAGGTTAATAGAGCCTAAAAGAAAGTTAAATTAATTGGAGAGCGTTTGAGCTTGCAACCATTACTTCCAAAGAAAAGGTTGAAAGGCACATACAAAAATAGTCAACATAGATTAGCTCGCGTACGTGTTGGTTAGTTGAAATTTACCTCCATGTCATTACCAACTGCAAAATGACGTCATTATAAACAGTCTACGTATATGGCTTGAAAATTATGTGCAGTGAAGGTTGAGTATTTTGATAATGTAGATCTCTTGATTTTGAAACCTTGCTTTTCTTTTTGCATCCTGCATTCATTTTAACATAGTCTCTGAATATATGCCTAAGATGCATGCATCTCTATTGCTTTCTAGTTTTCTATAATAATGTATTAGGATATTAACTAGGGACGTCATTAGAAATTAAAAATGGACGAGAAACAAACAATTTATAATATAAAAAAATCGATGTTTTACCATTCTATCAAACGAATTACTTAGATGTCTTTCGTACATTTAAGGTCTATATTACTCTGCAACTGAGATTCATTATCATGCCCAATGTAGTCGGTTATACTTGTAATCGAAATGTTTGTTGTTTGGCCGAAAGTCAATAAAACAATCCTGTCTAACGTCATACACATAAAACTCTTTATTAGTATCCATTATCACCCGCGTCTCGTTTTATTCCGTTCAACATATCCTTTGTCCTCTCGACCTGACACTTCATGGTACTCCTTCTTTCAAACATATGAGCTGCATAAAACTAATATACCCCATGAGATGTAGAAGAACACAAGACTTGTAGTGAAGGAATCTTAGCTACTGCCCATATGATACCTTACTGCCTGCATAATCATGTCTTTCAGACGAAAGAAGACATTTCTTTTGTTATCTGTACCTGTGGTTCTAATATTTATCGAGGCTATTTTCGTGAATTTCTTCTCGCTCGTAATCCTGAATCATTGCTCTTGTAAATTTGGCATTATGAAGAACATTTGTGATATAATTAGTGTTTGTGTCCGCAATCAATATGAAGTTCAACCTCCTTTTCCAACTGCATGCATTATGAATTTATATTATGTGATTAGATTATTAATATGTGTATGTTGCGTGATCTGATTAACCATTCAGACACTTATCCTGGGGTACATCTTGTTTGTTGTGGATTTAATCGATCTATACATTCAATTACTTATTGTGAATCAGCGATACACGTGACGTCTAACAAATGTTATTGCCAGCCGCGTAAATCATTGCGTAATTATCAAGGTGCTGGGTGTTGGGCACCCAGATATATCTGAACCCTAGATGGTGTTGACTATCTAAACTAGTCATATACATATCGTGGACGAAAGGTTTATTGCATTCACAACATTTATGTAAAAATGAGCATCCAATACGCCAGTTAAGTTAAATATGGTCCGGATAAGCCAATGGTTCTGTGCTTTTCTACACGCAGCTGGTTGTACTTGTTATTCTTACAACACCAAAGCAGTAGTGAAAAACAAGTTGATTCTATTCACTATTAATTTTTTAAACAATATTATTATGCTGTTTAAATAGGCATCGTGGGTGACAATACTGCCTTTAAGGCATAAAGTGCTTTTCAGTAAGTTTTATGCGCTAAAATATTTCTTGACAAAATGAGTTCTGAAACATAAATAATATCGAAATATATCAAAATACAGAACATCTGTGGTATGCCTTGACTGCTGTCGACATACGATACTCCAACATCAACACGTTAGCCAGGAAAACTGATCATAACCCGAACTCCAGAGCCTAACACCAACTGTATTAACATGACACGAGCATGATTCCTAGTATGAAGCGATCTTTTCAAACTACACTGTTTCGGGTAGAATTCTTTTGTTAAAGCTTGCATCTTTGTATTTTTTTAAATGATAATAAAATTTGCTGCTACGTTGTTTCTAAGAGGCCAAACATACAAACAACAGCATGACGACTGGATAATGAGTCTACAACTAGCGCATTGACCAACAGGTCTCTGCACGTAATTTGGTGCCCCCTCCCCACAGTAAGGTAAATTAAACCACTGTCATACTGACACAGGTAACAATTATGTTGCTTGGAATTAATAACTCATATAACCTATGTCCTTTCCATGCACGTTATTATGTTATTGTGGCACATTATGATTGCGAAAAAGTACTATCTTGTCTTTATAGCAACTGCCTTTAACAACTTTCAGAATGTTCAGTTATTGACCCAAAGATTTTAGATACCACGAGGAATTTCAAAGAGTATGCCATCAAGACTCATTCTCCTTTCTTACAAACACTCTTCACTCTATTTCATCAAGTAACTAGGTGCATTTGCATGTAAAATGCTCTTTGCTGAAACAAAACTATTAAAACATATCAATTTTTACTTGCTATCACTTCCTATATGTGGTCGCTTTGCAGACTTAGTTACACCTCTTTTCTCCATCCCATCTCCTTTCCAGCTCGGAATGTCCTTGCTCTTAATACTACATACTGAACTACAAATCTATAGCAAAGTCTATGTCAATTATAACGATTATTATCATACAAATTAAACAAGATTGTTAATATATATATTTATTTCTTACATGAAAAAAGGACATGAATTCTAAACAAATTCTAAGTTACTTCTACTGATTTTGCTAAAATAAAGGTTCATATACATGCTGCATAATTCGCTTTCTTCCTGTTCTTGCTGTACAAGCTTGTGTAATTGTGGACACAAATATTTCATATGAATATTTTGAGGACACATCATGCAGTTAAAAGCTATGTATGCCCTGTGGAAAGCAAGGAGCCGAAAACTTGGTCAATTGCAAGTGGACTTCAAAATTCAGTATATATATATATATATATATATATATAGATAGATAGATAGATAGATAGATAGATATAGGTGTGTGTGGGGTGTGTGTGTGTGGGGGGGGAGGGTGTACAAAGATAAGAATGATTCACAAAGAATAATGATAATATTTGTAATAGGCAACCAACATGTGTCGATGAAATCTGCAATTTTCAGGTCTCTTTTTCTCGTATCCTCCATTCAGTCATATACAAAACATGATGGACTTAATTAAGTGATATGGAAAAACCATGCAATACAATTGATGCATTCTTACAGCACCATTTAAATGATTTTCACTTAGAACATATAAATACATCAACAATACATTTTGTTTTGCATTGAAAGACTTTATCATTTGAGCACATTACGTTTTTTAATCGATTCCACTTAAAACGGAATTAGAAGTCAACTTTTGAGCACTAAATGCATAATTTATATTTATGTCTACTAAATACAGATAGTGGTACCTACCGATACCACCATCTACTTAACCTTAACCTGGTATATAATACATTAAGATGAACTAAAGTCGTATTACACAATGCTGATATCATTAAGTCAGTCTTGACATAACTCTCATGGTAATTTTGATTTGCTTCTGGCGAGAGATATTGAAATCCAATTACGTTCTGGATAGGAATCAGTTCGTTCCGAATTCATCATCTCAGAAAGACCCTATTCTATCTTTGTTGAAATCTCCTCATAGGAATCGAGCTTTAAAGGTTGAAAATCTTTTTTCAAAAAGGAGCAGATATTACATGGATTCCATCTGCAATTTGCTACAAATGATAAGACCTACATCTTCTTGTGATCAGACTTGTTGGTTAGTCTTGGAAACTGCATGATACATATCCATTAGTTGATTGAAATGTGAAGTTTAAAGGGTGTTGTGCAAGACGATAATATCTTGACACATGATTCATTACCTTCTGAGCTTTTTCTACCAGCTAGGTCATACTTGCGTACAGCATATCCCAACTATATTAGCTAAGCTAAACCGGCCCATTTAAAGGCACATATTATTTTTTCTTTCATGTTTTTGTTAGGTTTTTTGTTGTTGTTGTTGTTTGTTTTTTTTTTGTGTGTGTTTTGTATGGGGGGGGGGAGTCGTTACAGCACATGTTAGCCGATATGTGTTTTTGTGTTTTTAATACTTTTTTATTGGTCATTTCTCAGTCCACATTACATTGCAACGATAGAAATCGGATGCACAACACATACATTAAAAGATTTAGAAAAAAAGAAGCATAAACAATTGTATACGTTCAACGGAGAATGTCGTTGGCACATTCCCATTTGTTCCTAATTTTGTTAGTTTATTCATGGGGAGTTAAGATATGTGGAATACAGATCAATTTCTTTATGGCAGAGGGTGCCATTATTAGCTCCTGTATAATTCCAAAAAGCTGATATTAACCCTGACACATCGGAGACTTGGAACAGGTCACGCATATTTAATCATCAAGGAAAACCCTTCACAGCAATTTTCAGTCAAACTGAATAAAATATCAGCTAGCACCACTTGAGTTGCTGCAGGGTGTGCAATAATAAAATATCCTACGGTAATATTGCCAGGCATTTGCCGATGATAATATGTTAACACTCGATAAGATAAATGTATTTCGGTAATACTGCCCAGTATTTGTCAATGTTAGTTTATTAATACTCGAGAAGATAAATATCACTGTATGATACATTTATCATTCGATCCAAACGCTACTGCTGCACCAAGGTTGTAGAGTTCTCATAATGAGTCTTTCTTTATTTACTTTCTCCACTGCAGCGAAAAGTACTTCAGAATATTTTAAATGCAAGAAAGTCATATTCACATGGCGCACAAGTGATGATAAACAATGTTTTTAATAATTCGTGTTCGGTCTTTTAGCTGCCTTTGATAATCAAGCAGTTGGCTTGGCAATACAATGGTAAACACTGATTTTGAAAGCCTACAGTAACTGTTTACCTCCACTAACAAAGTATTAACAGAAATCCCTCTAGTTCTTTCCCTAGCAAAATCTATATTTAAACTATTTCTCTTATCTGTATTTATCAATGGTACACACATAGATATATGTACATGTATAAGTTATCAACTGAGTATTGAAAAATGTATAGGTTAGTAATTGAGTGTTGAAAAATATTGGACCGAGGTCATGTAGCGCAGGATGCCCGAACTTGCGAGGACATTTTACCCCACACGAACGAGGGCCTAATATTTGTAATAATCAATCAATAACCTTTTAATAATACACTTGCCACAAGCATATTAATCAGTCTGGTATGTTATAGGAATAACACAATTGAAACCCAAACTTATTTCAACGTTTCATTAAACATTTTACATGTCGTTCATTTCACGAATGAAATCTGAACATCGCGCAGTAATACACGCTACTTTACTGCTATGGAAGTGCGCACGTACATGGGGTGATTTTCATTCAGCAGTGAATGAAACTAAGTTTGTTAAAGAGGATGGAATTCTATGTAGTCAAAGAAACACAACAAAATATTGATATTAGGAAACAAATGACTCAATACATGAATGATAATTGAAGATACCATTATGAAAATATGAGCCAGAACAATTCTGTCTTAGGTTATCGTTGTGATCATCTCAATGTTGCTGTTGCTGTCATGCTAGGGGTACATTTGAAAGTGCAACGTGCGTCATGATTGTTGCCAGAGTATTGTGGACCATTGTTCGTGGTTAATACCTCTCCACCCCATACATCCCAAAAAAGATATAGATTCAGCCCTGTTTAAGTGAAAGAGAAGTTGTTAACTGATACCTAGTATCAAAGGTCAGTTTGGATCTCTCTCTGTAGCTCTCGTACTAACATCAGCAACTAGCGATCACTAGCCATCCAATTTCAATATAGTAATAAATCATATTTATTTTAATACTTTTATTTTATTTTCCGTTTTTTGCAATTTAAATCTTTTGATTCATTCAGATGTTCTTTATATAACTTGGACGATATATATTTTTCATTGGATGAGAGCCAGATCTGCTGATTCTGTAGCACTGGTGTCGGGTGGAAAGGGTCACGGTCGTTCTCGGCTTCTTGTGACCATCAGATTTGACGTGATATATATTCGACGTTTGCGTCAGCATTTTTATTTAGCCGCGGCCTGTTCATCCAACGCGGGCACGTGTTTACCATATAAGGAAACAGTGAATATGTTGGATATTGACCTGTGCAACCGGTAGCAACAACGTTATACTCATGGGACTGTTTATGAAGTATGCATGTGCGTATATATATATATATATATATATATATATATATATATATATATATATATATAATATGACTTTTGTTAGCCCTTACGATTTTAGTGTGGGTTATATTAGGACACAATAAGCAGAAATCTTCATATAATATTTTATAAACTGAAGACCATTTTGTTATAGAAAGGTCGAATTAAAATGATTTGTGCTTCAAATATTTGTTATATAAAATATACTCATTTATATATAAGCATTGACATAGGAAATATCACTATATAAGTGGTAAATTATTTTGATAAAGACTGATTGGAACTTGTTTTTGTTTCAGAAAGGCAAAATAGCCTTTTATTAGAGTTACATACTTTTTAAAACTGGATTATAATTTACAGCAAAGAGAAACGAAAAGTACCTGCAATCCCCACTTTGATAAGCAAAGCTGATTAGTGCGTAACGAAATCATTACCCTGGAGCTTGTTAAATATCGGTTTGTATTATGTATTATTTTTTAATTGCAAAATTCAAAGTAGAAGAGAGGCTTAATGCCCCCAAAAGACCAACATCTGAGTTACTGTCTGTAATACAATACCACGACAAAAGCTTGGGTTAAATATGGGAATGTATGAACTTCGTTTTCATTTGTACAAGAAGAACATGCGAGACAAGTCAGATACAATATAGTTTAACCAATTAGAAGAACATATGCATACAATACCTTTCCATATGCGTATAAAATATCATTCCTTATGCACAGTATTATCAAACTATCCGCAGTAAGTAATCTACAAGTATCAATTACTTTTTATTAACAAACATTAATTACCTGTATCCACTTACGTACGGAGCCTACATTCTAGCCTCATATAATTGACAGAATGAAGATTGAACATTCTTAAAACTCATTATTGCAAGTATTCTATGGGATTAGCCATTACCCAATAAAATTAAAGACATTGCTACAAAGCATAAACACTAAAACCTATTAGCTAAGGAAACCCAAGGGGCTTGAGCAGAGTGTCTTTAATTCTGATTAGTCTTTATTTATCAGGGACGAGATCTCATAATTTGGGTTTTCTCTTAAGGATGTAACCAGCTTTTTTCCTCAATCTCAAAATAGTTCTTCTAAATATGTCAAACTCTTCCCATTATTAGCCTTTGTAAACTCCACAAGGGAATTAGATAAGACTGTAACTAAATATTATATATTGTTTCCTATGATTAAATGTTCAGTTCTATTCGTTTTCTTTTTTACAGTTTGGGCGTAAGCATCGAATGACGAGATGCTAATTACAATCAATAACTGAAAAAACAAATACCGCTCTCCCGGCAGAAGATGCAATTTGTATTCAACCCCACAAAGATGTCATTATATCAGGTTATGAAGATGGTCTCCGAACATAAAACTCCGGTAAATATCACAAGTACTACATGAGGACATTGACGACTAATTGTATTAAAGTTTCAAGAGGGTATGGGATAATTCATTAACATAACTACGCCTAGTGAGTAATGTGTCTCTAGAATAATATGTATGTTTGTTTGTATGTATACATATATGTATATACGGACTGATGGATGTAGGCTCACATAGTCGTATCTTTATTTAAGTAGTTATGAAATATGTGTCTGAGTGCAAATATTGAACATATTATGTTTCATGGTTTTATAATTCAAAACTAGTTTTTTTTTTGCTTTCAGGTTTTATGGAGCTTCTTATGTATTCATAAATCAGGGTTTTTATTTCAAAGTTTATGATAAATCTCTTACTTGGAAAATCAAAGAGAAAAGAAAATCGAAAGGAAAAGTATCAGCAAATATGAGTAGAACATCTTCGTTTAAGTGCGATGAAGTCTTTGGTCTCATTTAAATTCAACCCAAAATATATTTACCTGTATATAAATATATGTGCTAATAGTGAATGCTTTCGGGTGGTTCCCTTAGTAGTCTACATACACATGTTTGAATCTAGTTGTGTTGCTTATTATAATAGGGATTAGAGATAAGAATTGTTTACTTTTTTAATAAAAAAATCATTTTCTCCAGTCTGTACTAGATATGAATTATTTCTTTAAAGCAAAATTTCTCTTGCGTCTCACAAAAGTAACTGAAATTAAGTGAGTTAGATTTTAAAGGTGGAACGCTGAAACTGTACATATTCAAGTCTCTCGCTTGGTAGAAATTACACGGAAATGATTAGTTTGTAAGTAATGTGGCTTTCTAACCTAGAAATCTATATCATCGTTTCCCTTTGAGAAAGGAACTGACATAATAATTATACTTTAAGTTTTACTCTTTTAAATATTTCAGGAATATCCTTTGAAGCCATGTCATATTCTACATTAATTTCAACGAAGTTATAGACCTAGAGGAATATAGTATTAATAACTTTATGTGAATGAATATTGAAAAATTGGTTGGGACTCCTAGTTGTGACCTCCAGCTACAGATATCAGAAGTGTACTGTAACACTGACATACAATTGCCGAGTTAACAACTCTCACTTGTAGATACATGCATTCATTGAAAAGGCGGGGCTTATCATGAAAATAAAAAAATAGTGTAAGGCCTTTTGTCAAACTAAGGGCATCATGGAAGTTGAGGGAGATTTATTATATACCATCGACAAAAATTCTTAAGCAAAATAATTTGAGAATCAGTTTTTGCCAACAGTTATCGGTGAAAACATTTATTGATCTGATACATTCATGAGTCATATATTTACAAGGTAAGTAAAAAATTATAATGTACATATTGTAGTAACAATTATATTAGGCGAAGAAAAAATGAAGTTAATGGCTCATTATTTGAATCTCATTTATGTTTAATACTGATAATAGCAAACACACACCATCAAACTTGTTGAAACAAACTTCTTAAATAAGGTGGTATGAATGAGCTTAAAATCTATACATGGCGGCAACAGATAATAAGGTAATATACCTGGAAGCATAATTATTGTAGAATACATATTTGCGGCACTTTGAATGAATACTAAAATAGCAAATATTTTGTTGTGAAAGGGTATACTATATCGGCTTTAAACCAGTATGAATGAATGCAAACAGTGAGAAAATAACTACAAGAACAAGCGATAGAGAGAGATAATTACCTGATTAACCAGCTACAGCAATGAAAATAAAATTATATATTAACATTAAATGAGGTGTATGACAGCAAGAAAATCTTTCTTAACTTGTAAGAAAATTAGAGAAATCAACCCTTTTCCCATCTCAATGTCTAACAAGATATCATTTGTATTCTTCTTTGTTCTCATGTTTTGATTAATATATTGGTCAAAGGTGGACATGCTATTTAAGATTTTGAAAAATTAACATTGTTTTGCAAAGGTAAGTTGAAAATTGTTTTGACAACTGATAGCTTGAATCAAAAATGTATAAAAACAAATTATGTTGTTTAATTTATAATTAGAACATATCAACACTCAGGTCAGAGCAAAGTGTTATAAAGAAATTGTAATTTACATTTGATGGAAATGAACTAAACAAAATGACCTCTATTAATGTAATTCTTAGTAATATCATGATTTTGCTTATCTTTTCTTTATTTCCAGTGAATATAACAAACACAAAAGACCGCCTTAAATATAGCTAAAACCGATTCCACAATGCTGGTACCCTACAAGTAATTAAAGAAAGTATCACCAAAAGTAAAGTTAAAGCTAAATAATTTGTTGATGACAAAGAATACATCTCTTTAAAAGGATGGACAATACAAATCTTTGTCAATATACTTTCTTGATTTTACTTCACGTGATGTCTAACAGGAGAAACTTTCAAATTAGATGGCTGCACTAGCTTCCGCTAGTAGTTGCTTTACTGACAGACACATCGATATTTGATTGTACTTGTGAGAGGACAATAGCGAATGATGGTTTGCAACGGAAATCAGCTGACTAGCCAGTGAGGTTAAGTAATCGAAATAAGCTGAAACAATTGGAATTTATGTACTCTTTTGAACTCCTACATTTTAATTTCACGCTCAAATGAAGCTACCAAACCAGATTACAAAGTTTGTTTTGAAACAGAAAACGTTACCATAATTAAGATTTTAAAAGAATATAAAAACTGTGCCAATATAGCATTTGCCTAAAATAGATAAATAGCTTCAGAAACTAGGGTTCATAGCTTCTGGTAATAGTTTACGCGCAACAGAAATTATTACCGTTGCATTGGCTTGTCAATACAAATTTCAACAATATAGAACTTTCATTGATGATGTTATAAGAAGTTACATATCTATTAAACAGGTTCAGTCAGTATTGGAGGTGTAGAGGGTTCTTCTTACCCCTCGCTAAAGGGATCCAAGTTGTTGTCTGGCATGCATGATTTGATCCATTTAGTCTCTTCATCTTCAGATATTACATAAGATTGTGCTGATTGGAAGTGGTGAGAGTTAGTGTCGGGAATGAACACTCTCAGCAGTGGGGCAATGCTCGGATAACGTCGATCTTGTGTGTTAATGAACCAGTCGGAGTCCTTGAATGGGTTTCATCACGAGTGTAGCTAATGTCGTTTGTCCGTCCGCCAGTCAGATCAGCTAGGGTTTGTATAATCTTAAGAAATCTTTTGCTTACGCCAGTATTTTTTAAAATATTTTTATGGAACGGTTTCCAGTATGATATTAAGAAAGCACTTAATGTTTCAGCTTTTAAGAAAGTATCCCTCTACAAATATTTTAATGAGCAATCCTGCTTTTATGACAGCATAACATTTGTACTTGGTAGTTGTGATATATCACTGTGTCTAACTTTTTATTAAGTTCTGTTTTATTTGTGTTCTTTTATGCAGTAGATGTTGACCTTATAGGTTGTTCACTAATTACATGTATGCTTCCATTAATGTTAAGGTCATAATATAAACTGGCTCCTAGCTAATTGTGTCACCCTGGATAAACAAAAAGATATTATTATTATTAGTGTTGGTGCTGCCAAGTGCACAAGGAGGGGATTCCTTATTCTACTTTCGTATTAATCTATTAATCTATCATTTATAGTTTTGATATATGTTTATTTACATTGTAGAAAGTATACTTTTCCTACATATACTTCCATTTTGCTCTGCATACTTATGCAAATCTTTCTTATATTTAGATCTTTACTTTTAATTGGCACTATATTATTAGGATGACTTTCTGTTAAAAATTAATACATACACAGATACGCTGAAACTGATTTTGAAAGCAACTTCTTTACATCAAAGTGTCCACTTATTATGTAGTGAAGAAGAATATTGTATAAGTATGCAATATAGAATGGGTTTTATGCACCCCAATACAGCATCATTAAAGTTAAGAACAACGAGCTGAATTTGAAAAGTGTTGAGGGGCGTATATAAAATACTAAACATTGACATTGTCAACTTTGTATAAGGGATACGTGGAAGTTTCCTGCATTATAAACAATCTATGTATATTGTTGCAAAGAGTCTATTTAATGATTCTAAAGACTTGCTTTTTTTTCTTTTTAAAACAAAACAAAACACTGCCGCCATTTCAGTACAGTTTATCCACGTCTAGATGAATATTTATGATTTCTAGTTTGCTATAACGATACATTAGCTAATAAAAAAGGAAGTTATTAAAAATTAAATATTGCACCACACGACATTAATTAATAACACAATATCAATATGTTAACATTTAATGCATCAATTATATTACATGCACGGCTTTTGTACAATCAAGAAGCTTTTGACGTTTTCCATTTCCCAGAAACTTGCTTTGCTTTCCATTAAATTATTCGCTCTATTGCTATATTTTTTAATTTTTGAAACTTATTCAATTGATTCTTCGTGCCAGAAATCATCCATGATTTTGAGGAGCAATATAAGTTTTGCATTAAACACCTCTGACAAAAAGTTTGTGAGTCAAGCAATGTGTACGGTAAGGAATGGAACGAATCGAAAATGAACGAGACGAATAAAGTTTTACTCTCTATCTGCACTAATATGACACACTGTAAGATACCCTAGTAATGGAAACGATCAAAACATGGATTACTTCAACAAATAATTACAAATACTATCGTTTTTTAACTGATATGATCAATGCATAGATTATTTGAAAATATATGATTGATATATGGATTTATCAAAGTGAACATGTATGATCAATGTATTGATTTATCAAAACATTTTCACCAGTGTGTGAAATTATCAACTTATATGATTATTGTATGGAATTATCGGCAAATATGACCTATGTATTTTCATCGACAACTATGATGATGCATTAGATTGTCACACAAATAATGACATGGACTTTTAGAAATTTGTCGGTTCAGGTACAAAATGTCCAACTTGAAGCAGACTATATTCTATCCGATAGCATGTCGTTATGTCACATAGGTCTGACTTATTAGACCCTACCCCAACACACTTTTAACGTGCTGCTGCTAGTGAACAGAAGTCCGTATTTCCAAATCGCCAAGGTTAAATTTATACGCCCCCGGGTAACGCTGAGCGCGGCAACGAAACCCAAATACATTTTCGTTCATATATGTCGCAAAGGTATTTTCTTATACACAATTCCATGACAGAAGAAATATTGCTTAGTCTTCAGCACCTGTAAGCACTTTTTGTGTAAACATCACCTATCTTTTCATTGTTTTAAATCTTTCAAATAAAGCAAAAAAATGGATAAAGTGTTTAATATTACTTATATTTAGCATGCACATGCTGCACGAAAAATATAAATTCCTCAGGTAACGGCCTTGCTAGTGTATTTCGTCTGAGAATCAGGCCTTTCCGTCATAAAACTTTACTTCACTGCACCTCTTACTTCAAATCATACTAAAAACTATTCTGACCAATCAAAAGGCTGCATTTATACATTTCGAGTACGGGGTGCAAGTCTGAAAATGTGTAGTATGGAATGAGATTATGTTGCCCTTTGTAACTAGCTTTATCTTATGAATATTATCGTGTATATTAACCGGGGTGATTTGAGGGCGGACTAATTGGGTTTAGTGAAAGTGATCTTTTGACAAATTGTAATCAATTAATGTGATTCAGTGATCAACACGAATTGCTGAAAAAAATCACACTGCGAGCTAGGTGTAAGGAAGTGCGTATTAACCAAAATCTCAGTTGTTCTCAGGAACCTTTGGTAAGAAACATTTGAAACCTAAATGATTGTCTCTGTATAATTTTATACTAAAGGAAAAATTGACCTGTTCTAGCCCAATGTCGGCGAAGATTTCAATATATGCACAACATTAATGTCTAAGTATATATTCAAATATTTACAAGAAAAGACTTAATTGTACAAAAGTCGAGATGCCAATGAGTAGGAGGAGAAAAGTCAATAGGTCAACTGTGGCGGAGTAAGATTTGATACCTTCATCAGATTTATGAGTATAGTTATCGATGAGGCTGTATCATAGTGCGAATTGTGTTGGTAAAGTGCATATTGTTGACGTCAATATTGCATCATAAGTAATACGTGCTAGGAGTGTTTCTTTATATGCTAAAATGTCTCGCTTCGACGATTAGTGTTCTTCAATATAAATATATAATATACATAAAACATGTGATATATTTTTGGGCAAACGAGATTTTATCCCATGCATTTTCACCTTCAGTTGGTACATCTTAAACAAGGTCAGTATTTCTGTGAGAAGGTTGGGTCCAATTTAAAGCAGCATACACTTGTTTCAAAGCCTATCACTACCCATAGTTGGTATCATATTTAATGGAACAAACGAAACAAGTCATCAATTTAAAAACCACAATTGTTGGGTACAATTGTTTTGGTAAAGTGTATTTTTCAGCATCAAAATATATCCTTTCTATGTTTCTTGAATACGAATATTTCCTATTTTGCTTTGAAGAAACTATTGAGAGAAATCTCGCTGGAGCTGAATTTCCACCTGATCATAATCCTGTTACGTCCGTTCCTTACAGAATAAAAACCATGTTAAGTATTGCTAAAGTGTAACCAATGCATTTTCACTCAGTTTGTGTATAATTTCTGTTTTCGAGACCATTACAAGAAAATATATTTTGTAGAAACTAACTATATGTAATTTTGTAATTTTGTAAATCTTCTCTTGCAAATTAATATATTATATTGGTGGTTTAATTTTGTTTTAGATTTAGAATGTTATACATCTTTCTTAGATTTAATTACACGAATTATTAGAGCAACAAATAGGAAGGCTTTTGTTGATTGTTTGATGGGTTCTGCTACCTATTCAACAAACATTTGCGCTTACATAAAACTATTTCATTCCAATTGGTAATGATATTTTTTATCATTTTCAAAATGTGATGATGTCACAGAATAAATGTATTTACTATGCAAAATTAGTATTTGGAGACTATTGTATTCACTAAAAGCATAAATATTGTAAACATAGGAAATTTTGGTTGTCACAATCTTCTCTAACTGGGGTGTAAACATGAGTAGAATCAATAACATCTGAAACTATGATTGTCTTAAGAGCGTATCACTGTCAAGACTGTCAATTTATGTCGTCACAAGAACCTTATAACTCGGTGATTTCTGGCTTTCTATAATGATACGATAACCCGTACAACATAGGGGTCACCAGTCGAGACTAATTTAAACAAAGGTCACCAATCTATCGAACAAAACTAAATGAAGAAACATTCCGAACCGACTTTAAGAACAGAAAAACGCTGCAGTTTTTCCATATTAGGCAGCGGAAATAGTTGACAATCAGTATCCAACATTAGGTTACAAGAGTCTGAATATGCTTTACAGAGAAATATTGTCTGTTTTGCAAAAACTCAATCTGTACCTTCAATTCAAAAAACTATCCTTAAATGGCGGCAAAATACCCTACGAACTCTGTGTTACCATCCTTTGTGATTCCTGACACAATCAAACTGAAAAGAGAACTGTCAGAGAAAAGCAAAGATATAGAAAGAAAATTAGAAGACCAACTAGCTACCGTAGTATGAAGCAAATAATGTATTTAGATCAAATGTGGCAATTGATTTCTTTTTTAATGGCAACAACAACTTTTGACATCCGTAAAGGAAAATATAATTTCCAATTTTTGGTTGTGAATAAGTTTCTCAATGTGGCTCCATCAAATAGTCTACATCTCCATTGTAACAATGTTATGTTTTGTTTACATCATTTTTTCCAATACTTGACAAAAATTTATGTCAGAGATACCGTTTCCTTTTTTCTTTGTTTTGTGAAGTATCTAGTAAAAAAAATTCCAGAACTGAGAGGCCAAAGCGGAAGTGCACAAAAAATAAGTTACCGTCATTTATTGGTTAGAACCAGAACAAATTAAGGTTCAACAATGGTCATATACAACTTTAAGAAACAGTGAAAATGTGTTAAACAATGCATTATACAATAATTTAAAGAGTTTAACATACAGTAATGAAAGTTTTGGTACCGTGCATTTGTCGTCTTATTTTTGCAATTTATAGGATTAGTAAAAAGAGATTAAAAAGCTAAAGCGGACCTTTCAGAACCCACTTGCAACTTAAACATACACCACCGAAAACTGGGTGACCGTTATGTTTAATTTTTACAAGTGAGTAAAAATATAATCATACATGAGTACCTTTTGGCAGCGTATTTAAACAATAGACACATACGCCTACAAATTCAGCACTGTCATGCATTCAAATATCAAACTTATCTGCATGTTTAGCTAATGGGTGTATGTTTATAGCTGAAATGTTAGTTTAAGCATAACAATGGATAACAAATATTGCGAGAAAATACGACACTTCGCTTATAAGTCATAACGAATGCATAATTCATAATGGTTCACAATCCGAAAAGGGTGCAGCTAAAAAAAATTTTTTAAGAGCACTGTGTCTTTGGACAAGCAACAGTATATTGAAAGCTAAGTTCAGCAAGTGAAAATCTATATTCAATCAAATCACTGCAATAGCAGCTACAAACGATATTAGTATTTTACAAACGGAGTCATATGGGCACGTCCACTATTCAAGCAAAAGGAAGCGAATCTGTAAGGATCTTATTAGGATTGCGACCAGAACTAATTCGCCAATTCGAAAGCAACATGTTCTTATTATGTTTTCAAATATGTGTAAACCTTCTCTTCCACCCATTTTCAACCATACTGTGGAAAAAATATAACAAGTAATTAACAAACAAGAATCAATTGTATTCAACAGAATAAACAAACGTAAGAAAAGTATTTAAACAATAATTTTACTGAACATTGGAAAGATTAGGGCTATCCTAGTGATAACAAATTTAAAGCAGCTAAAGATGATATGGTTCATGTTGTTTTTGTTATGTTTTTCTTCATGATGGTGATGGTCATGATCTTGATAAATATATTGATGAAAATGACGATGATGATAAGGTAGCAGAGGAGGAGCACGGTGCATGTTATGACTGACCCTATTTAATAACTCAGATGAAAGTTAAATTAAGGTCAGAAGTCGGACAATACTGATAGAAGGAATATTATGTGCATAACATTACCTCTTGTCACACACATGATAAACATGCATGCAGCAAACATTTATAAGGAGCTTACGCTTGTAAACTTTATTTATGCCTTTTTTGATAGTTGTTTTTTTTTTTTTTTGGGGGGGGGGGGGTGCAAACAATTTAAGTTTGAACGATGTTATCTTAAAATTATACAGAGTATGCATTCGTCTCTACCAAGGCACTCTTTGGATGTTTTCTAGTCCTTTTCTTTGCTACATACAAAACATTCAATTGTTAGGACAAAGGGAATCAAATATGTTGTACGGTTTCATTAACAAAATGTATTTTATATTATGGTGACAAATGTTGAGCCTAAAATACCAACTTACAACTATGATTCATAGAAACTCAAAACACTGTGTGGATCAGATAGAACATATGCTGTATATATTTACTTGAAAAGTTCAAATCTTTTGACATTGATAGTTTTCAGTCACTGAGGAAACACCTACTGCTTTTCTTGATACAAAAAGGCATTCGATACCATGTGGCACAAAGGGTTACTTTTTAAATTATTTACGTTGGAAATTACGGGTAAATCGCTTTCGATATTTTTGAATATGTAAATAAATTTAGAGATCAAAGTCCTTGTCTATGGCCATTTTTTGGAGTTTTTCCTTATTGGCCAAGGATTTAAACAAAGAGGTACTTTGTCATCTTTGATACACACAATATTTATAAATAGGGGATTTGGAACAAAGATATGATCTGTAGCTGTTGCTAATCCAGCCCTGGCTGATTGTGTTTTACTTCTGGCTACTTATCCAAACAATCTGTAAAAGCTGATATCGCATACGCCAACAGTAGCAAGTGGCGATTTGAGTTTAGTGTCACAAAGTCATATGTTGTTATGTTAGGGTCCAAAATACAAGAATTATGTCAATATGAAATGGTACCCGGGGTTGTCATTTTTGCCGAATGCTGATTCCGCAAAACAACTGGGACACCGGATTAACCTAAAGCTTCTGTCACATGAAACAATAGTCGAAGCATGCAAGAAAGGGTAATATTCTATTCACCGTCTGTTTGGTACTGGTATTAAACCAAATGGTTTACAGCCTTTGGCTCCTGCAATTGCGATCAAAAGCTAGTTTTATCTTCAGTGTTTTATGTTTATGAAATACTGTGTAATATTTCATAAAGTTACCTCCCTTGATTGAATACAACTTTGAAGTATTTTGCCAAATGTTTACAAGAATTTCCAACACTTACAGGATCAGACATCGCACTTGGAATGCTAGGTTGGACACCAGCACAGTCTGAAATTTATAAGATGGAGTAATATGTATGTAATATGGTTTTGCGGCACCTCAGCACAAACGTGTCTATGTGGTGCTAATAAATGTTGAAAAAATGTAAAAATGAATTGTACAATAATGTAAAAAGATAAACCCTTCCATAAAATGAAATTGATAAAAGACAACTAATATTTTTTTTCATAAATTATGTTTGATGCGTAATGCTTTAGTTACAAATCGTGTGTTAAATGTTGCGTTATTTTACTTCATCTTGTGCGGATGCAAGTAAAGCTATGGGCTAATTCCAAGTATAAATGATACGTTAAACAATGTTCGATTTGCTTCAGTATCTAGCTGATTATTTGCAGCATTCTGACATTCCAGATAAACAAAACTGGAAAGAAATTGTAAGATCAAAAATTGCTGGTTTTGAAAATAGCCTTTGGAGAGTTCGAATGTCTAATGAAACAGATTTGGACTGGTTCTCTTCAATACATGAATCATTGCGACTTGCCTCAGTATGGCAGTCGGCTAAAATAAGTAAAGGGAGTAAGGTATTTACTTATACAACTTGACTATGGGCTGCTGTAACTCAAACACAGCTCGACACGTGTTTGCGATGTCAGTGTATGAATAAAGACTTTTCGGATTGCCTGACATAACTTTTCACTGAGCCTACATGTTACTTTGTTTAACGCAGAATATGAACTGCAACTGCAATACCGTCTCGATGAAAGGTGCAATTAAGAAAGAAAACTCCAAGTTATTTTTTGTGTGGTATGCAACATACTCGGTTATGAAGTGCGCAGCTATTTTCAACAAACAGAGGTTTTGTACCTTGTAACTTCCGCAGATCATGCACAAATTTAATGATGTATATAATATAAACATTTTGAATCAAACATACCGTTTTATAGCGTAGATGAATTGTGTCCTGATATTCCTACTATGTATTTATTTACATTTTCTGTGCAGAGACTCATTTTTCTCGCTTTCTTGGGGTATTTGTGGCTTTCTCCACACGAATTCCGGATGCATGGTTTGCCTATTTGGTTTTTGTTTAGACTTTTGAAATTTGTTTCTGACCGTGATCAAGTGATTTATTATACTTAATTACAATTTCATGTAATCCTCTATGAAGAAAATACAGATGATAACGGATGCATTTTTGTGCTTTCCTTTAGATATCAGTTCAAAGAAACTTACAGAATGGCTATGACTTACATTGAAGCCCATGAAATCAATAATAACAGGATACGAAGACCGCGAACTGTGTATGAAATGATGTGAGACCCCGGAATTATCTAAAAAATATGACCACATATGTGCGGCCTGCAACATGCAGATTGGATATATGATAACATATTGTCTTTCTAGATTCGCAACATTTTAACATCTCAAATTGAAGTAATGACGCATATATTCTGCAGTTATCAAAGTTTTATTTCTTAATTAGCACATGCTCTGTTAAACATATGGGTAATTTTCGAAACCATTTACACATAGTACAGTCCACAAATACTCTAGGCATTCGTGCGTAGCAGACACACCCACTATTCGACCCATGAATGCCTATATCAGCGACGTTGTAGCATCCTTTTTGGGAGATGTGTGCTTGGTCGAGGAGGTATGTGGGTTGGTGTGTGCAGGTAAGGCAATGGGTGCCGTATCCCACGGAACCGAGTTCAAATCTCAGTAGACTACGAATTAAAACCTCTATAAACTGTATGATGATCTTCTTTCTCCATATATATATATATATATATATATATATATATATATATATATATATATATACAGGTTATATATATATATATATATATAATCTTGGCCTTTAACCAGATTTTCATTCAAGTATGACTAATTAACTGCATTCTTCAATGTCTATGAAATTCTTAGATTTGCTAATAATTAAATATTTACTTGGTGGTCTCAAATACCATTTAAAGCGATATAATACTAAGATATAGTTTGTAAAACAAATATTTTGAGCCAAGCTAAATCGAAATGTGGCACATTTGTCTACTTACTCCTTAGCATTGTAATTACGATCTTTTTCTCTTCTTATTGCCTTGCTCTCTTCCAAGAGCATTACGGTCAAAACTTGTTAGCATTCAGAGGAACGCCACCAATAATGGTGGATTCTAGGCTGTTTGTTGAAAAGAAAAAAAAAATAATGACAATAAATCCAATGTTATGACGTTACCTCTTTTACTTTTTATGATCTCGTTATTGGATATCCATTTCTCTTCGACATGACTGATTACTTGCATTATTAGAAAAAGTAGCACATTGAACCGTTTCGATTCATGACGTACACAGAATTTATTAGCCAAGGGTGGAATTCGGACTTTAGTGAATATGCTTTATTGTGTGTCGCGTATACCGGAAAACGTTGTATAAGACGCGTTTGTCAGCTAAATTTCTATTTCCATCCTCATCATTTCTGAATTCATAACGTACCAATAATCGTAAAGAGTTCAAAAAACACAAAAAGACAACGTTTTTACCCAATCTTGCGTTATGTTTCACTTGTTAAAGAAAATCCTGTACGAATTCAAGCCATAATTTGACATCATATGTCACAAATAAACAGAGCCCTGCTTGCATTCCTGTAGGAAGCAATATATTGATGTTGACTAAATACTTCACCTAGAGGGATTTTCAAGATTGCAGGTGTAAACATTTACATCCATATACATACATAGGTACATATATATATATATATATATATATATATATATATATATATATATAAACTACCACAGCAAGCGTGTCCCCCTCGTGGTAACTTTCCACTCGGATGCCCAAAACCTACAACAGATCATTCGGAAGCATTGGCACCATATTGAATCGTCCGAACGTCTGAAGGGTATATTTTAAGAAGTACCTATAGTTGCTTACCTTAGACCTAAAAATCTCAAGGACCATCTGGTACGTGCCAATATAACTTCAAACAAGACCATAGATCCAGGCACATATCGCTGCAAAGACAAGGGTTACCTAATTTGCAAATATATGACCGGGACCAAATGTTTCAGAAGTTCGACAACAGGAGTTAGATACACGATCAATTAGAAGTTAGGATATCGAACCAAGAATGCAATCTATCTTCTGACATTCAAGATCTGTGCCACTCAATATGTTCGCGAAACCGTTGATTTCAGTAAGCAAATAAATAATCACAATGCCACATTCGCAACAAAATCAACGCGAAAGTCGCCAACCACTGCAACTAGACTGGACGTTCGATCGAGTCCCTCGAGATGGTACAAAACTTATATTTGATGAATCAAACCTGGGGTGAACCGACATAGAACATACACGTAAGGAACAATACTGGATACTACAATTGAAAACTCATGGTGAGTTCGGCCTAAATGATAAAATCTAACCTTCCCGTTGCAGTCTTATCAACATTACAGCTAGTCGTCAGTTGTTCACCCGAACGCAATTTTTGCGATAATATTTACCCAATTCATTACATTGATTATTTTTATTAATTTATTTTCATTATTATTATTATTATTATTATTATTATTAGTATTATAGTTCTTGTCCATTTTCCCGCTACATAATTCTCTTGACATCTTTCCTTTAGAACCTTCATGCATAACTCTACCGGGATATAATTTCTTCAGCAAATCATGTAAGTGGCGTTGATTTTTCGTCACACTGTGTTTCGGTTCTTTGTTCGCAACCTGGAATTAGGTCAAAACATGTTGGTTCTCTATGTGATAGATATAATAATCCGCTCGTTTATTATTGTTACACAACTGTTTATTTTTATATCTCTTGTTGTCAATTCCCCCTAGTGATTCTAGCATGTATGAGTCCATAATTATTCTTAGATTTTGTGTTTTGTGTTTGTTATGTATATGTAAGCTGTTTATGTCCCTGACGAAGAGTTTGTTTAGCTCGAAACGTTGGAAAACCGTTTTGAATTTGCGCCGTTATCAATTTGTGTGTGTATGCGTATATATATATATATATATATATATATATATATATATATATATATATATATATATATATACATATATATAGTATAAACAAATACGTATACCATATCATTTATCACTGCGTTTCATGCTATACATTCAGGCAAGGCCAGAAATTGCTTCCAAATAGTATTTTCCTCATTTCCAAAAATATACAATACCTACAAGTCCTAACGTTCTCATATCAGTATACATATTTACTCGCCAAACCAGGTATTACCGGTGCATTGGTTTTGCCCTGCCATGCAATGTATGTTTAATTGTTTAATATCACTTGTATAACTTAAACATGTTTTTGTCTTATTTATTTACCATAAGTAACAACAATAAAAATATTAAAAGATTTTCGCTGATTTATAACAAAATAATATCACTACATCAAGGCATATAGTTACAAGGAAGCAACTAAGAAGATTAATGTAGAAGCAATTCGGAGAACGTTTTATAGGACTCTAAAAGAAGTAAATACTAAAGTTAAGACACGGAAACCTATAATAAACTGTACTTGTATGTATGTGTGTAATTGTGTTTTACAGCAACTCAGCACAAAAGTGGCTATGCAGTGCCTACTAAAGGTAAAGTTAAACAAATTCAAAAATGTATCACAAAGATTTAGGAGCATAAAACCTTTCAAATTAATGTAAACATTAAGTACAATAAAATATCACACGCAAAGTTGCTCAACATTTGGTACAATGTGTATAAATGTAGAGATAAAGGTAACACGTGTAAAAATCTCTAAACATTATTAAAATCGCATTCCCTTAAAAAAGTCCAATATTTTCCTGGGTGGCACGTCCTCTTACAATTTCCTCAAGCAGTTTACGTCAAAATACTTCTGCCTCACAGGGTGAAAATCGACACACTGGACAAGAATGTGTTCCACTATCAGTAGACACTGGCAGGGTACACACTCTAGTCGAGATTCACCATTCAGGAGGTAAGCATGAATAAGGTATGTTTGTGTGACACGCGATCGGCACAATACCACCTGATCTCTCTGATTTTTTCTTTAGGATGGATACCACTCATCTCTAGTGGATTTTATGTTCTTAAGTTCGATGGTGAAGTTTTCATTCCACATATTTTGCCTAGTATGACAAACCGGCTGATTTATACAATACTTTAAGCCAGCATATGGAATCTTCCATTCGGAAACGGGTGATTCTAGGGCAGCTTTGGTTGCTTTACCTGCTCTTTAATTATCCTTTATGTTCACGTGACTAGGCAGCCAACAGTACAGAATACTTTTCCCAGACTGTACAAGAAAATCATGTTTCTGAAAATATCTGGGATATTAACGGGTTGTCAAATTTAAGATTCTACAAGGTTATCAATGCGGAAAGTGAATCCGAAACGATGATGTTATTTGTTTCTGAAGATTGCAACGTAGTTCAAAGCTTTGAGTATGGCTGTAACTTCTGCAGTAAAAATCGAGACTTTATCCGGTAACCGGCTCAAGAAGGTGACATGAGGTGTCGCAATGGCAGTTCAAACTGTGTCTCCATCATTCGAACCGTCTGTATACAGGGACGTTTGGCTATGATAGAAGGCTCTGTCTTCATTAAATTTACTCTGTGAAAAGATTTTTTGAAAACTTTTTGAATTCTAAAAGGTCAAATATTATTTTAGGAGGTTTTAATAACCACGGTTGTGATTTGAGAATACAGAAATTTGCAATAATTTCAACTTTGATTTTTGCTGTTTCTAACTGAGGACTAATTCGTATACCAAGAGGTCGAATAAAGATTGGTTTCTGAACGTACAAGGTTAGGTATTGGGGCCTAACACTGCATAATATGCGGGATTAGATGGATTAGAAGATGGTTTGGTAGTATACTAAAGAGTCAATGTCGTTCGCCAGAGATAAAGTGATGGTTCATTTGCCTCAACATACAGGCTTTCTGAAGGGGAAGGTCTAAATGCACCCATACAGCGTGTAAAGCTGATCCGTACACAGTCGAACCATAGTAAAGTTCTGATCTTACTAATGACCTGTATAACCGGAGCAAGACCTTCTGATCTGCTCCCCAATCTGTGTTTGCCACGACTCGCATTAAATCCAGGACTATTTGACATTTGTTCCTTAGGTATATAATATGTGGAAGAAAAGTTAGTTTACGTTCGAAAATAACCCTGAAAAACTTTAGTCTCTTTCACAACAAGAACAATAGAACAGTTAAGATAGAGCCTTAGATAATAATAAGTGCTATGTAATCGGCAGAAATGCATACAGTTTGGTTTTGATTTCGAAAATTTGAACCCGTTTTCCTCTGCACATTTCAGAACTTTGTTTATGCTCACCTGTAGTTGACGTTGAAGAGTATGCATGCTCTTTGATCTATATCAGATCAAAACGTCGTCAACTTACGATGTGCAATCAGTTCCTGGATTAAGGCATTTCATTATGTTGTTATATTGGCAATTTTGATGTCAAATATAGTGACTGGCAGCATTCTACCCTGGGGTACACTCATCTCCTGAGGATAGCTTTCAGAAAGGGTGCCGATTTAATACAGGAGCGATAGTTTAACGTATAGACATAGGATCTCCATGTTTTCCTCTTGCTATCTCTAATGGTACGATCAGCTTTAGCTCGGTATATTAGGAATTTATTCAGATTTTTAGTTGTTGAACTGTCATTGAAATGCTGAAGGGCCTTTTTTCGTTTCCTGATGGCGTCTTTGCATGCATCATCAAACCAGTGTGTATTGACACGTTTAGGAATCGCCGAAGGTTTTGGTATCGTATCTCTAGCAACATCCAGGAGCATCTTTGTAAATAAGAGTATTGGATCCACTAGAATGTCAAAACGAGGAGGTGTGACTCGGAAAGGGATTGAAACATTCCCCAATCTGTCTTGTTAAATTTCCATATCTGCTCGAGCCAATGAGATTTGGGAATATTACTTCTTAAATATACTGGAAAGTGATCATCCCCACATAGGTCGTTACCAACTTCCCAAGGGGAGTCAAGTAAAAGAGGTGGACTGCAGATAGTAATATCTAAGGAGGAGCATCAAAAGTAGTTATGAAAGAAATGAAGAGGTATGTGTTACTATGTCCATAATTTTATTCCTCTTCGTTCACTGTTGAAACTATTCTGTCAGGTGGCATGCAGAGCACTTAAACGCTGGCACTGATATGCGAGTGTGTTGTATAGATGTGATTGTAATCTCCACCTATAATAAATTAAGGACACCTATGGTTGTAAATATTTTGTAAATTATAAATTCAACATTTTAATCCTAAACACTCTATTAATTCCTAAAGCTTGCTTTTCCACTAAATACTACTACCTTTCCTTCAATGTCGTGAACGTCTGTACCAGGTCCATAAATCTCTATTGAATTCAAGTTTTGTGTAATAAAGCATTATGTCCATGACAAACGAGCCACAATGAAAAGTTACCAAATACATCAAAAGCCACCAAATTATAATGTAAAAATGTATGCTTAACCATTCATACCATCAGTCGAATCACTCTCACGTCTTTCATATATTTAAAGGGCCAAATAACGGAGTTCAATATTTATTTTCATGTTCCGAAACGTTTACTACTCTTTCTATTCAACATACTCGTTGTTTGGCCACATTTAAATTTGCTTCCTCCTAATTCAAGAGTCTCTTATCAGAAGTTTGTGAGTCAGTAAATAAATGCCGTAAGAACTATGAATAGACTTATATTATGTCTGCGAGATGAATTAAAATTGTTATCATGATGTTGTACCCTGTAACTTGATCAATAATCTTTTTAACCCTGCAACGTCTGACAAATGTGTAATATATATATATGTGTGTGTGTGTGTGTGTGTGCGTGTGTGTGCGGTAAAGGAAAAGTATTGTATATTTCAAAGCTGTAGTTATTAATATACGTTACTTCTTTCTAAAAGAAATATTTTGAACGAATAAGGAAGGTGATTGCAAAGGTGGAAGTTAAAATATAAATATGCAATCCAAGAAATATACAATTACAAGTAATCAAATATACCCCTTACAACGTGTCACACAGATAATCAATATGCTTACACTCATGAGGGCTTTATAATGGATTAATTTAACTATATACAGAGCATGATATTTTTTTAAAAATCCAGAAAACTATCTTACTCCATCCCCGTCCCCATTAGCAAGTATGACGCAGATTGCTAACGATCTTTCTGTTTCAAAATCAATTAATAATCACACACCAAATGCAGTGAAATGTTGAGCACAGGTTTGTAGCAACTCGGTTAAAATTTAGAATTTGATTACACACACTCCTTAGATAAGTGAGTCGCAATACAATTGGTTTTGTCCAAGTAATTTTTCAAAACATTCTATTTTTGAAGCTGTTCAACGACTGAAAGTAAATTAACGTAGTTTCCGAACTAAAGAAATATGTAATTGGCGACAAAGAGACAATGAAGGCATTGGTAGGCGGAAGAAGACTAAAAAATTTGGTCAGAGTCCTTGCTGAATTGTAGAACTGGACTACGTAGTTATAGACTCTTCTCGTAACATCGACTCCTTGGGGGCATGTCTTCGTAACTTTGCTGAATCTCTCGTATTTTCGCGGGAATAAAAACATGCTCATTACGATGAAATCTCTGCGAGTTATTAAATACTCTCCTTTCCAAACAAGTTGGTTGATTCACTTGGCAAGATGACTGCTTCATTAACCAATATGGAAAGGGAATACAATAAAAACGTAATGTTATCAGTAACAGTTTGATTAGAATATATGTGGCCTGGAAATAACAATCGAAGTACAAAATGAATTTTTGCTTTCATGGAATGAAAGGTTACGAGTTAAGGAAATATAGGAAGGCTCAAAATAACGGGCTTTATGTGCAGAAATCATCTTCACTGTTACATCAAAAAAAGGACTTGATATGTTTATTTGCTGTCGATATAAATGTCACATGTAATCTATGTATGATCAAATGGACTTTGAACATATGGAAGATACTCAAGACAAGGAATAAAAGGCACTTCGCGGGTAAGAATGGTATTATTTACCATAGCATGTTATATAAAGTGAAAAACAGTCGATATAAAAACAATATCTTAGAGGAAATGATATTTTCCTTTTAAAATTAATACCAAAGAAAATCTAAATAGACAGTCAGAGGCACATGTAAATATTTACGAGGAGAGAGAATGTGATAGTATTTCAAAGCAGTGTATACTGAGAAGACAAATAGTTTACAAGCGACTATTTTTGGCATTGATACTATATTTGGATTCATTGAAATAAGGACCTATTAGAGTCATAATGGCAACAAACAAAAATAATTAGATAATTTTGCTACCTGTGTCTTGCATTAGTCCTATTCCCGTGAAAGTCCGTTTCAGTCGTCGTTAATTTAAGAAGGATATTACGTATATCGCACTACTTGTTTTCGTCAATTTAGAATTAATGAACACCATATATTGCAGGGCAAATATCCCTTGTGATTTCAGATAGAACAAAACCCTTGTTAGTAAATCTAGTCTATTGTCCAAGGGTTTATACAACGAATGCGTAACTGACAACTAAGACGGAAAAAAGACACATTGTCTCAGCATTTGAACTTATAAATAGGCTTTAGTAAACAACCCTAATTTAGGCCCTGTTGTTATGCTGTTAAACGTTCTCGAACCAATGGACATCGTTCTTCATTTTATCAGTGTTTAGAATGCTAGTATTGCATGAAAATATATTCCTGGTAAATTTATAAAGGGCAATATCCTTGAAAGGACATCTAGCTTAAACAGCTGCACTTCATTCAATGGATGCAGAATTTTATGTCTCGGACGAGAGAGAGGGCATATTCTCCGTTTATTCCTCATATATAACATTCTTTAGCTTTTAACCTCCCAGTGTGGCCATTTCGTTTTACCCATTGTACATAAGCCTGGTCCTATCGGCCTGGCACCTAATAATATTTTTGACTCAAAAGTAAAAGTTACACAAATAATATATATATATATATATATATATATATATATATATATATATATATATATATATATATATATAAACAAACAAGCAATACATAAATAAATAAATAATAATAAATAAAAGCAAACAGCTAAATATCGGCTAGTCCCCATCATTGCAAATACCGTATACATATTTGGAAGTTATCTTCGGAAACGTAATGTTAAAAAATCGAATCTGTAAATAAGTTCATTAATGCAGGTGCATACTTTGTTACATTAGTTTATCCAAACATCATCCCATTGCAATGAGGATGATAATGAGACGTTTTCTTCTTCTTAATTCCTAACATGACACAAATTCTTTAAACACAGCCCTGTCGGCCTTGGTCAAACATGAGCATACGAGGCACACCAAATCTACAAATACAATTTTAAAGCAAGGCACGGTCTCAGTCCACTTGGTGAAATGATCTCCAATCACATGAATGTAGACGTTTCACTCCTGCGACTTTCTACAAGGTCCCACAATATTGAGGGCTGCAAGCTCTTCGGCTGCACCAGCCGTTACGCGCTGAATTTTTGCTTGGCACTTCTGATTTACGTTATTCTGCTGAGCGCGAAAGGAGCATGTCGCACAATACTCTCAAATATCATCCCTCACACCTGACCGGTAGTAACGTTGGCGTACTTTACTGAGGGTTTGAACGACTCTAAAATGTCCCCTGGCGGCTCTACCGTAGTACTGTGTTAAGACTTCCCAGCTCCAGCTGTGAGATACGACGATACAAATTTTAACTGGCTTATCAGAACGATCAAGCTAAACTCTCACAAGCATCCCATTGGACATATTCAAAAACTTGTACGCTCTCCATAAGGCCTTGGTTTCAGATCTGTCTCCAGACACTTTTTCCCAAGAGGGACGCTGTCGAGCACCAACCCAACTGATCACCCTGGACAAAGTTATATTTTGTCTTCGCACCTTTCCAAAATCAACACCATTGTCCAGTCGTACAGCGAACTTCAAGATGCGTTGGCTACAACATTTGAAATCTTTGAGAGGCAAGCAGCTTAAATCATCGGCCTTGGCATGGCGAGCCTAAAAGCTGTATTCTGTCATAAAGTCATATTATGATAGTTGTTCAAACCAATGGGCCAATTGTCCATCGGGGTCTTTGAAGTTCATAAGCCACCGCAGGCTACTGTGATCAGTGCGCAGTTTTAATTATCTGCCGTAAAGATTGGTCCTGAAATACCGAATCAAATGTACGACGGCCAACAGATCACGATGCCTAGCAAGACTAGCTTTCTGTCTTCTCCAGGCGCCGACTAGCGTAAGCTGCCACTCTTTCATTTCGGTCAATTTCCTGGGAAATTCGTTCAACTGGGTACTGAGGGCAGCAGCTTGATAGGGTGTCAAATGGCTGCTTGACCGCTTAAACAACTCACACAAATGTGAAGGTAGACAGCAGTTCGAATACTTGGTGGAACACTCGATATGTTTCGTCAATAATGTTGCACTGACTTGAGCGCACTAACAACAGCCTGCACATTTACTACATCTTTAGTAGGATTCAGTAACTCTATTGACACCGGTCCATCCGTCGCTTACATAACTGCTCGAGAGACAAGTATTTCCATTTCAATATGAAATAGAGATAGAGGCTATATTAACGATTCTGCCAACAGACTTCCACATCCAACATTTGGCATCCTTCCTCGTGTGATAACTTCCCTCTGTGCCGCGACCTTGATGTCCTCGACCAAAATAATACGATAACAACCCATAGATCCCGCAAAATAATATAGCAGCTTCAGTCCCAACATCCTTTGTTTGTATTCAGTAACGTTGATGTCCTTAACCAAAATAATACGATGGCAACCCATAGATCCCGCAGAATAACACAAGAGTTTTAGTCCCAACATCCTTTGTTTGTATTCAGTAATGATGATGTCGCACTTGTGCAGACGAAACAAACCCAATAATTCCATCAAGTCTAATGTCAGTTACGACGAAAACATGTCGTGTTTTGAAGCCTTTCCAGCTGAGTCAAGAATCCAGTTTGATCATAGCGACAATCTTGCCAGTAGAAGCAGTAGCAAGTTAGTTATTAATAGTGACCAGCCTTGGCTTTCGTCGACCATACGTTTCATACCGCCGCTTGGTATGACAGAAACAACAGCCACCGTGTTCACAAGCAGAGCGAGTTTTATCCTATTAGCTGAACATTGCGTGTGTAATCTTGGTTCTTCGTTTACATAGCTTACAGGCCTGGGGTTTTCTCTATGTTTTGTTTTATTTTGTATTCTTAGGGCCTTTACATTGACCAGAGTGGTCCTCCACAGACCATTATTTTTGTTTAAAGGCTTAGTACTTTCATATTGGTAATGACCTCAATCGTTAAAATTACAGCGCTCAAGTTCAGATCACCTCTAATCATGTTGCTTGTACAGCTTTTGGTGCCGCTGGTCTTCTCTTTATTTATGTTCTTCGCTTAATTTCTTGTTTTGATCTATTAATAGCTCTACTTTCGGTTCACGTTGCTTGATTACAGTTGTATAGTCGGCCCCCCTCTTCCTCACACGTGGTTTCGGACTCTTTGTGAACCTTAAAAGCTAACCTTACAGGTTTTTGCATTACACCAGATTCGGATTGCTTTTGCGAGATGATCGCGATTATCAGGTGGCAAACAACGATATTCCAGCGAAACAAGTCTTTGTATGGTTTACCCAATCTCTGGAATCGTTTCGCCCCTTCTTCTGAAGCAGCTTCTAAGCTACGCTTTGTTGTATTCGTCTTGGTTGCGAGGCCCGAAGCGAGCTTTCAAGGAAGCTTTTAACTTCCCAAACTCGACTCTGCCGGGCTGGACTTGAAGGTATGTCAAGACTTGTAGGGCTTTCCAATTGTTGATCATCGCACAATGCTGAAAATGGGTCATATAGCCAAGAAATAGTTGTAAACAATCATAAATATCTGCCTTAATACTCTCCGTACTTCGAGCTGGAGAAGAATTAAACTCTGCTCTTCTTGTGTCAACTTCTTTTGTCAGTTGTTAGCTACTCGTTTTTTTCTTATCCTTGACTTTGCTGTAGCGCTTGACCAAACTTGCTCTTATAAAATGATCTATGGTTGTACTTAATTTTCTAAATTTCTCTGTGATGATGGTGTCTATGGTTTTATAAGATTATCGATATCCGAACTAACCATCCTCCCAGGAACTTGAGAAGTGCTTCGATTATAACTATCAGACCTCTCTCCATTAGGTGGCTCCTCCTTAATAGTCGCAAACCCCGAATCTTCAGGCCTGGCACCGATTGCATGTAAACTTTCACTCGCATACAGAGTAGAGGGCATACAAGGAACTTAACATCGCTATCAATGTCGATAAGCTTCTTATTCGATAGGTGATATTGGTGGTAAGAATCTCCTCTGAACAGCCCCCGGTACTGGCGTATCGATAAGCGTCCTTGTTGTGCTCCCTCCCATAGTCATTATAATAACCAGATGATAGATTTATAATGAATCACTCGTCAGTCCTCTTTCTACTGCGACATAAAATGACTATCATTGTCTAATTAATTTTGCCTGCTAATGATTAATATTCAAGAGCACATATGTGGGGATTTGTAAAAGCTCCACAGTTCTTAAAGTTAATAGAAAAGTCAAGTTACCGATTAGCGGGGTGGGGGTAAGTTACAAACAAGGTCTTTGTATGGTTCTTCTTTTGTCAATCAAACTCACTAAACTATAACTTCATGAATTCTGACTGGGAAGAAACTCGTTACAAAAACATTATATACTTGTCATTCACCAGTGCGAGATTATTAAGATCCAATCATTTCTTTTCTAGCTCAAAATGCAGTTCAATAGGCCTCGTGTCTCCTAAATGCGTGGCACACTTATACGAAGATCATGTTCCTCTCTATCAAAACATACTCCACACCACCTCACCCCAAGAATATATCCTGCAGGTAACAATATAGCATAATTGACTCACAAAGGACTATATCTGCTCACCATTAAATGGAGACTACAATAAAAACAATATATTCTGCTATACAATAAAAGACATCCATTGATTATATATTACTATTATAGAACTCCAGTTACGAGTACGCACTTTCTTTCTGAAAACCCTGACTTTAGCTATAAAAGGCCATTAAAAAAATAATAATAATATCACAAAGCTATCTAATATCGCACCACTGCCACCTGACAAGTTTTCTAGTAATACGCCAAGGGTCTTACCGAACTTTACAATTGAGCGAATCAAACAAAACCTGCATGAGGCTGGCTTGAGGTCCATGTTTCTTTTATTTCCAAGGATAGGCACTTTTATGTTGAGGTGCCGTAAAGCACTACTACATACATGCATACATATTTATTTCCAAGGGCCTCAAGATTGTAGTTAGTTGTTGTAAATTAAAGGGTTCTTAAACGCGCTAATACCACGAATAATTTTCCTCCAATCAACTAACGACCAAACGTTGACGAGACTCTAATTGTACACATGTTGGTTTTTCTTGCTTCACATTCGTATGATTTATTAGTAAGCTTTTCTAAGCCGTAGATCTATATTTCATATGACATACTGGGACACATGACCCAAACACCTAATACACACAATTACTCCTATCACAAATTACTAAACACTTATGGGTGAAACAATCCTGAGAATTCTAATGTTAAGTAGTTAGGGAGAGTCCATTAAAAAAAACCCTAAAAAAACCAAACTAATCCATGCTACCATAAACTGTCGTGAATACTGTACATTATGATGTCTGCTCCTACTAACTGGCTAATTACTCTGTGTAAGAAATATCTTCCCAAACAACAGCTCTCCATTATGAAATAAATAATCATTAAAATATAACACAGCTATAAAATGAGAAGTTGATACAAATAGCACATAGCCTAGGTTTGTTACAGTATGAAGTCTTTCAAACCTTTTTGAATTGAAATTAAAATGCAAAGTTCTAAGTCAAACAGAGGCCATAATTCCGCAAAATATTACCGGAAAACGTCTGAAATCAAATTTAGACTTAAACATTCTTCATGTTAAATCTCATATCATATTTAATTTCAGTTTTAAAGTTCTTAAAAAGTTATTAAACCAAAATTGAAGGAAAAAGTTTGAAGTCAAACAGAGAGACACAACTCTCGATTGGTTTGGCAGATCTTCTTAATGTAAAGCCTCATACCATATTTGGTTTAACTCCATGAAATCATTCAAAAGTTACTAAGTGGAATTTTAAGTGGAAAATCCTGACTCAAACAGGGGTGATATCTCCGTAAAATGTTTCAGGAATAAATTATAAACAAAAGTCTTTCTAACGTGATGTCTCATTCCAAATTTGGTTTCAATTAATGAAATCTTTCAAAAGTTTGGAGCCGCAATTAAAGTGCAAAGTTTGGAGTTAAACCAAGACCATAACCCCGTAAAATATTGCCGGCAATCAGGAAATCTCGACTCCATCCAGGTCTTTTTAATGTAAAGCCCCACAAATAAATTTTATTAAATACTGTTGAGCGAAAATGAAAGTGCAAAATTCTATAAATCAGACACGGGGCCAAAACTCCGTAAAAGTATGTCCGAAAACGTTAGAAGTCGATCCTGACCTAAGTCTTCTGGATGTAAAACATCATGCCAAATTTTGTCTCAATCCACGAAATCCTTCAAGAGTTATTTAGCGGAAAAGAAGAAATTCAGGACGAACAGGGCGTGACGTGACATGACGTGACGGTACGAGACGAAATGAGTAACATTATATAATCACTTCAGTGATATGCCAGGAGTATAAGATTTCACTGTACGATATATTTATCAGCAATTTCAAATGTAACTGTTCTAAGTATGTAGTATAGTTCCCACCAAACATCTCTTTAATCTGCCTGAATCTACTATAGCCGAAACCATTGCATTATATTTTAAGTATGTAGATGTCTGCCAGTGTCGCACATATCAAGGCAAATGTATACATGGAATGTTTACTAAACCAGTCCCTCTGTAAAACGGCCTCATATGCAGACTGGCTATATATTTTGGTCCGTATTAACTACTGTTATAATACTTTTGAGAAGCCTGTATACTAATCACCTCAATGAAATGGCCAACTTTGTTTAATCAAAACAGTGTCCGCTCTAGGTAGGTCTGCTTCTCTTGGCTTTTCCACAAGTTCAAGCATGTTTGACTGGCATCGAGTACATATTTTAATTTTTTTTTTTTTGGAAGAAGTATTCGATCTAATTGGTTCCTTGACAGCGACTTAATTGTTTTGGCACTGAAATGTGTACACGGTTAAGAAACGTTGCACCAGCTGATGACTTTAATCCACACATATCAACAGGTATCTACCAATCGGATACCTAGCTTAATACGCTCTGTATTGTCTGTAATTCAGCATGGATTACGATTCAAGCATAAGAATTTTAGTGTGACGTAAAGCTTAAAATTGTTAAAAAATTTAAGTGGTATTTGCAATGTATTGTGATATCCATCTGTATTCTTTTCTACAAGATGTACGGAAGTTGATTCCTCTATATATACATATTAGCGCTGAAACTTCTACAAAAGTATACGAAAAGGTGAAGTTCAGTGAGAAAGTGCACCCAAATTAGATCTGTAACATACTATGCACTATACAGCTTAGTCATTGTGAGATCTTCAAGACCAAACATTAGAATATTAAACTTTGTTTTCATAAAAAAAAATTAAAGCAAAAAAGGAAAAAGTTCTTTTTCATTTACAGTGTCTATTTTAACAACACGTTTTCAAATTAGGATGATGTAACGGTATAAGTGCCTGATATATAACATGTGTATCTTCTTGACAAGGATTTTACTTAAAGCAAAAGTATAAACATACGACCATATGAAATATTAGGGTTTGTTGCTAATATTCTCCAACTGTGCTCTGAGTTTGCATGGGATCTATCAAATCTGAACCTACGATTGTCTCCATCCATGTTTGGCTTTCAAAAAATATTGTGAAAATTTCTTTGTTTTGTCCAAATTCGATTTTTATTTCTTTTTTGCCTTCTAATTCAATCAAACAATTCCTCAATGGCAAACATGTAAAGTAGGAACATGGAGTCACCATCTTTCATAATAGCTGACAGAAGTTACAAAGATGACTGTCAGAAAGAATCAAAGACATAGACGGACAATTAACTGCAGAGCTAGTGACCTTGTGTGTGTGTGGGGGGGGGTGTAGAACAAGTGGGACACCTGAGTTTTATAAAATGCCGATATATTTTGCGTTCTTTTACTTTGTGCGTTTTGTTTATGAATAAGTCTTTTATATGTGATTCCTCAATAATGTTACGTCTTCACTGTGACAATTATATCTCTTGTATGCATCTTGTTTGTTAAATATTGATTAAAATCTGTGTTAGTGGCCTGTATGAAATGCCGTTTTCTTTTATTTGTTCTGCAAGGTACGTGTTTTGTGAATTTGCTCAGGACTGATAGAACAAAGCATAAACAAACAAAAATAAGCTACCTTCATTTTATTGTTTTTAATCTTGCTCGTTTCATGTTCAGAAAATATCAAAAGAAAATGAAATAAGCAGCAGAAACCTTGTAAAACAATAAATAATACAATAAATGGTATGAAATACTGTAAAGAACATATTTGATCCTTTAGCTCTTTTGTAAATTTCTAGAATCAGCAAAAAATTTATACAAAGAATAGTTTAGCTAAAACTGATCATTCCAGTCGATCGGACGACATGAAGCAAATATCATAAAAACTTGAGATTAGTTTAAGCTTCACGCGTAAATGAAAATGTTTTCGAAATAAATTGATTTTCGGCCAAATAAATTTAATAGATACTTACGCATCGAAACACAGCACTATGTGTACTCAACTTTAATGTTTACTGCCTTTATAATTACATCGGTAAAATGTTTGCACGAATAGTCAAAATAATATTGAATGAATCTACGGCATGTATCATAATCCTTTCGTCATGAATTCCACGGCTTCATGATCCAAAATGAGCAGAGTAAATTAAAATGTAAGATCATTGTCTTTGTAAAGAAAATGCTATATAAAGCCGTGTCAGTTTATTCGTTTTTCTTTTTCGAAGAGAAGGAAAACAGGTGAGAATCGATATACAATTAAATCGCCCAAGTACCATCTGCTAGTGATACTATTATCGACAAACTCATCCTTATTTGCACGTTCATTCAAGCACGAGGACTCTAGTCTGTATTGATTTTTGTCAGGATTTCGAAAGTTAATAACACATCCATTTGGGAGTGGCAAGATCCCTTGTATATTTTGAAGTTTTGGTTACAATAATAGTTTGCTTTCACATATTTTTAAACCGTATTAGGGAAAAAGTATTTTAAAAAAACACTAACAAACCTTAATCAACTTTTTTTATATAGAGAGGAAAACATTAGAAAAGGTTTTGAAAGAATATAATTTGACTTAAGATTAGCGACAAATACAAAAAAACCAGAAGATGTTGATTTTGCTTGTCTTTAAAATGATTTTGTTAACTAAAAGTGTCTTCTTAGTTACGCCCCATTGTCAATATGTCTTTACAAGATCCATATATCTCAAAAGGTTGATGCCTTGCTTTTTTGTCTTTCTTTCTTGAATAATGGGTTGGCCCTTCGACAAAGAGTCGCCCGTTGTAACTAATTGTACCAGATTTCAAACAACTCAGGGACGGAGTCAGAACAAAAATGTATTGGGCGGGGGGGGGGGGAGTAAACAAGTAGGTATGGGGTCTGTGGGATGGAAATCCTGGTGGGAATCTCCTGCATTTTAAGCGTTTCCATGGCATAGTTTTAGCCGTCTAACTGGAAGGAAAACTCAGTCTAAAAAACGTTCAAGTTGTTTCGGGCCGGCTGCCCCACCCTACCCCACCCCACCCTTTAGATCCGCCCCATGAAACCATCATATACAAAGCGAAGTTAAACCATTCATATCAAAACTTAAATGGCCTATAGCTCTTTTCTGAATTAGTGGGACACAATAGTTATTATTACACCTCATAACAGTAACAGTGTCAATGATTGGCTTACAGAATGTCACGTGTCAGTGAACAAAACATCGTGTCTCTCGCACGCGATCTTGTCTCTCTCACACGATCGTGTTTCCCTGTCTTCTTTGATTTGTGTATTAATCACTGTATTGCCTTTGCTTCCTATCGTGTAATATGACTTGCCTAGGACGAACAAATCTTCATATCTCCCCCTAACTATGGCAATAAATGTATATTAGTATACCTTATAAAAGTAACAGTGTCAATGATTGGTGCACAGAATGTCACGTGTCCGGAAACAAAACATCGTGTCTTCCGCACGCAATTGGTTTGGTATAATAAACTATGTATTGCCCTTGTTAGAGGGAGATATGAGATACCAACATTCTACTTTTTACTTTTTTAGTTCATTAAACCATTCATATAATGGCGATGATATATGCTGTTTGATGGCCCTGACAACTAAGAATAAACGTTGGCATGCAATATGAGTTTGGTTGATTTTAATTGGCATCTGGATTATTATTGTACAGTTTGAACAAAATAATTTTCAGTCGGCATCTTTGAAAAGAATTAAATAAATTTATATTTCGGATTTTAACCGGGGACAAATTTAAAAGTATTGAAAGAAAAGCAATATTTATTTAGAAACATGTGTGTTTTAATTTTACAATCCCTTTAGTTTAAACTTGTATCCAATATGAGTTATTTAATTAAAGCCGAAATGTTTCACGCGGACGATAAATAATCTAATGCGACTGAAAGAAAATAATATTATGGAGATGAAGAGAAATAATAAAAGTTGGCGGAAGAATATTGAAAAGTCCTTTTGCTGGTCTTAATTTTGTCTTTCATTTAGATGTGGTATGTTACAGTAGTGTACAATGGCATTGACTCTCAAATGGCTCTGCTCAGAAACCTCACTATGTATTTGTGCAAAGAGGTGTGGGGTGGAGTCTGGTAATCATAATGATCAATGAGTAGCGTGTCTTCTGTTCCTACTTCAGGAGACTATTTGGTACGTTATACATGGTATGAAGTTCGCTTAAAAAATGTCCGTTACAAAATGCAGCAAAAGAGTTGAGGAAAAATCATTTGATAAATTATCGAGATACTTACTGTTGACGACAAAGAAATATTGCTAGTGACAAAGATTTAATAATATGATATTTTCATGAGTATATTGGTTACAAACTAGATAAATGCATCTATGAAAATATCAACATTTATCTTCACAGTTCTTAATTGCAGAATTCAACGAAGTTTATGGTTCTCTATATAAATCCAACAAAGGATCAGAACGTGTTGAAACATGTTATCATAGAGGGACATCTGTCTGTGTGTGTGTATCGTAACAACAGACAATAAGATCATAAAGTTAAAGGTAAACACATAATTTTTAGAAAGATATTTATTAAATTTACATCAACATATCAAATTTTATTTTTTAAAATAATGCTTTACTTAAGAGTATTAAAAGATATATATTAAGGTATACATAAAAGGATGCTCGCAAAGAATGATATTTTCATACGTAAAACAAGAGGTCAATTGTATGTGAGAAATAAAGACGGACTGAGATAATTATCCGAAGTAGTTCTGATAGTGAGAGGTATAGACATCTCATTTTTTTATTTTTATTTTTTGTGTTTACATCAGCTGCAGGGATACGAGACTATTGGAAATCAAAGTTGCAAACTTACTAGACCAGCAAGACTTGGGTATGTTTGGAAAATCAAAATTACAAATTCACTAGACTACTCATTATTTGTGTTGTTACATCACGTATAGGGATAGCAGAACATTACAAATCAAAATTAAACATTAATGGACTAGACAGACTGGTGTACAGCTAATAATATGACGTTTGTTAAGATTTACAGTTAAATAATGCTAATTAGTGTACATGCGTTAGTAGCTAAGGCCGCTTGACGTACGTGTAAAGCATAGGACTATGGGTCGTTAAGTATATGGTTAAACAAACTCGGCAAAGGTGGAAAACACTCTTTCTAAATACAAGATCTCGAGAGTGACGTCTTAAAACATTTCATTGAAACATGGACACATGTTAAGTATTTCAGCTTATTAAACGATGTCGTATATGCACACAATAAACGATTATTATTTCCGGATTCGTTTAAGCAGTTACGTTTGTTCGTGATTGTTTTCCATTGAACCTTCAACACATATTTATGATATGTACTAATAAAACCGTGGTTTTTTTCTGTATTCAGTTGAAGCTTCAACTAATAGATGTCCAGTAGTTTTGCTTATGGAACCGATGACACATATTTATGATTTCGGCTTATAAAACAACAAATATTTAAGGATTAACTGAACCGTTGACACATATTCATGATTTCTCCCCCCTGAGCTGTTTACATATTTTAATGAGTTCTACTCATAACACTATGGCTACTTCCGAATTCACTGAGCCGTTGACACGACACATATGCATAGTTTCCTCCTATTCAACCGCTTACACTTTATGATTTCTGCCAATGAACAGTGGACGCATTTTCGTTAATTATATATTTATACCGCGATGACGTATTTGTGAACAATTAGCGAATAATATTTCCGGATTCACTGAACTGTTGACACTTGTTTCTGATTTCCTCTGAGTGAAACGTAGACACATATTCATGAGTTCTAATTGAACCTTTAGCACATTATGATTTCACGTCACAGAAGCGTTGACACGTGTGAATTGATGACTTCTGCTCATTGGACCGTTGGCGTATGTTCGTGATTTCTGCTAATAAGACGATGACCTATATGTACACGGTAAATGACAACCCAAAAGCCTGAAACTTATATGAGTGCAAAATAGTTAAATATATGTTTAAATATTTTCAATTAGATAAATAAAAAAATATAGGCGTCATTTTCCCAAATTGAAACATTACGAGACCAGCCAGGCTTGAGGTCAAGAATAATTAAAATTAATTTTCCTTCCTTTAATGGCTTGACAGAATTACAATTGCTTCAGTTTTCCTTTGCTGTACCCTATTTTGGGCCTTTTCAGACCGTATGAGCAGAGAGAAAAGTGCCATATTATCTCGTAATATTATGTTTGCAGTTTTCAGAACTGCATGACATATTAAAGAGAAATAAAAGTAAAGGTTAAGAATAAAGTATACATGAAAGCTCAATACATGGCAATACTGCGTTTGTTTGTGTACATATCTACTAGTCTTGGAAAGCTTCACGTCTTAACTTGCGGAAACAGAAAAACATTCTGCAAATAATGTGATTATATGTGAACCATTTTAGCAAAACGTTTTGCCCCGAAAGTTGAGAAAAAAAAGAACCATTGAAGATATATCATTGTTAAAATAAAGACGCACAATATTCGATGCAGCAACTAATAAAAGGACGTATTCATAACCGAAAATGACTGATAAACTTTTTCTATCGTTTAAAGTATTTGTACAATTGTTTTCAACTTATTTGCAACGAAATTTGGAAAAAAAAGTATTAGTATAGCATTAACACACCAGAGCCAAATTTTAATTTGAATACAAAAAATAGTATCTTAAAAATATATTACAATAATATAATTTAATGTATGGCATTGTTTGAAGCAGCCCTAGAGGTGATGAAAATGATAATTTAATTGACGGAGTTGTTTGAAGCAGTCCTAGAGGTGATACAAATGATAAAAATGATGATTATGTTGATAATTGTTGTTGTTGTTCGTGATGAAAATATTGAAGTTACTATTATTCAAGAGTATAATTTTAATTGAAATAAATAAAAGCGATATATGTTTTAATACAACTTTTTAATTTTAATCCTTTATGAACTTGGCAAATTCTCTTTAAGTCTAAAAGAAACCAAACAAAAACTTGCAACAATACAAAGTGTTAAGCGCAAAAATAATTGTTTGTTCCCTATACATATTTGGGGAAGAGGAGGAGCCATTTGGATGAAAATATATCGGCAACTACAAGTTAAATGTTTGTAACGTTACATAAAACTATGTGGGCCATTTTAGATTTTACAATAATAATAACAAGACATTTTATCAATACGTTTCCTTAGAACAGGACACACTAAGTTTAGACGTAACGGCAACTGACGCTAGTCATAACGACATGAAAGTAATGTCATTGTCTTACAGAGGCTCGTATTCTGAGGAAAATGTATGCCCCAGAAATCTTTACAAAACAAATAATCCCTGGGTAAATTCGCCGAATGCAGATTTTTAAACCTTATACGAAATACAATTTTCTTTTTGTTCTGCCCCATAAATAAAACTTGGTGTAAAACTTCACATGTATAAGCCTTTTTGTTCTACATTTTTTACTACCGACGCTAAGCTAATCTGCATGGTTTCTGGGGATTTTTTTTTTCTTCATAAAAGATCAGACGTTGAGCGAAATAAAGTTCCTGTGGGACTTTCAGTAATCAAAATCATTGCCAGCGAATCTCGCCCTTGAACCAAGCATCCATTCGTCACTAATAGTTCGCGCTTGACAGAAGACACACGTCTCGGGGTTATTTATGAACAGCAAGCAATATGTAGTAACTCCACTAGCATATACGTTTTTAATTATCTCAGAGAAACGACGACGTAGCATTTAATGTTGCTTTTCATAACTCCCTTTGGAATTAAGATCAGATAAGGACCTTACAGACGTATCTCGGCTACTAAGCTATCAATTAAGAATTCTCTTCTTAGAGTGAAGGCATAATTTTGCTTTTTTTCTGAACCCGTAAATACCGTTGTGAAAACTTCAATAATTTATCAATTGTCAGTTATTTATTAGCGTCTGTGCTATTTGTCAAGCGTAAAAATATGTTGTGTGGGAACATATAACTAACTAGATGATTACAACTACCGCCTTCAAATCTACGGTATATCCACTCAATGCAGGTTGTGTTATCGCAGCTGAAACAAGACTTATTGTTTTTTCTCGACTTTGATGCTCTTTATTTTAGAGGAATGACTTGCATAAGAACGGCCTGAGATCTCACTTCTGTCTTGTGTGTGCGCGCGTGTATACGTATATATATATATATATATATATATATATATATATATATATATATATATATCGCCTACCTTTGCAAAGAAGTTTTAAATATTGAATGACTCCTGACCCTAACCAAAAGGAATGCAACTCGTATCTCTTCTGAAAGACTACTTTGTTTCTTGAGTGATAGCTTTAATTCACAGGCAAATAGACGAAGATATCGAACTATACCTGTGACACTGGCACAAAATGTGACTTTAGTTTCTGCTGCGATAACACGAGTACTTTCCCACCATCTAGCAAACGAATTGCTTCGACCCTCTACCCTAATGATACAAATTGCCTCGATTTCGAATTTGACATATCGACAGATATGTTGATTCACATGTTATTCCTTTATCTAAACAATGCCTTCCTCATGAATCAAAAATTTAGTTTGCATTGACTGAGCGGTCACTGTAGATACACGCCAGAGACCGCTTAAGGCAGGGATAAGCCATTCTTTGGTTAGAAAACACCTGGCCGCTGACCGCAGATGGCAGGTGAGCGTTACATACAGGACATTTATATAGGACATTTTCTGGGGAGAAATTAAAATGGTCGTTGTGAACATGTGACCGCTGAGTAAAAGTATATATTTATATATATATATATATATATATATATATATATATATATATATATATATATATATATATATATATGGCACAAATATAATCAAACTGGTTATGGAATTATAATTCGTTCCAAGCAGGAAAATGGTGATGTTAAAATTGAAACTATTGGCAAAAAATTTAAGAAAGAAAGAAGGAAGGAAATAACGAAAGAAAGAAAGAAAGAAAGAAAGAAAGAAAGAAAGAAAGAAAAAATTCAACACCTTGTTAGCCTTCTCAAAAATGAGCGTGAACAGCGTAGTAAAACTAAAACGTGCATGGTGTAATCTCAGGAAAACAAAGTACATGATGATGATTATGTTTGGTTGATGATAGTTCTAATTGTCATGATGATGAGAATAATAATGATAACAACCATTATGATATAGTTGTAACCATCATGAATAATAAATAATAAGAATTACCACACTCAAAGTGGTGTACTATAGATACTTACCATATCAGTTTTACATAGAGACGATCTTGAATAATATCGGCATTGGTATGTCTAAAATTATTGTGATAAATTCCATAGTTCACATGTTTTTACAATTAAAGTAACACATATGTATGTGCAGTTAACACAGATAATTTTGTCTTGGGTCCCTTTTCTGACGTAATTTCGCATTTTGACCGTGCTGCTCATTAATTTTCGTCAAGTCTGTTGATCGCGCGAAGCCAATAATTTTATATTTAAAGCAGGGATTTCTAAATACATGTTAATGCACGAAAATTTAAACACCTTGATAGAAACTCTTTAAAATATCTGATAATAGACTCCAAAGCGCATTGTCAGACCCACTAAACAGATATCAATTTTGTCACGGATTACTAAAGATGATGTATCTAAGTTCTTAACATACGTCTTCGCCGTTGTATGATTGGTGCTTGAACTACAGAGAGCAAAACTGAATATCGGGCAATCAGCGAATATTTCACTATATAGCATAGTCAGCTTCTCGAGACATTATTCTAGATTGCGAACGTCAAGTACTAATACGGAGAATATGATATTGGTCAGTAAACTGTGCTGATATTATTGGATACGCGTCGCTCTTCGTACGAAAGATTGCTATTTGAAGTGCAATTAATACCACTAATGGAACCCTTCGACGTAGGGCCAGAGCATCAAAATAGAAACCAGAAATTATCGAAATATTTGAATCATCTAAAGACATTAATAGACAATCCTGAGAGTGAAGCATCCTTAACTTTAGTTTCAGGCTTCATATCTATCGTAAAAGGTAAAAATTTATACATAAACATTACTCATTTTTGTACTTTGTGTAAGTATAAATGTTAAATACGCAACACACACTACAATATCATATTTTAAATTCGTTGAAATGTGTTGTTTGTTTAAATTTCAATGTCTTTTTTTTAAAGGTGAAAATGTTTTCCCCTTTGTAATATATCGCTTTATAATATTTTATTCATTCTGTCCTTTAAAAATTTGGTTTGAGTAATCTGTAACAATAATGCTAAATCAAGTTACATCTAACTATAATATATATATATATATATATATATATATATATATATATATATATATATATATATATAATACATATAAATCTTATTAAACGAGTTTAAGATGATATGTACAAAGTATAACAGTAAGAGATAATTCGAGATTGTGGATGCATCAATTGATTATGTGTGCCATTAGAGATTGTGAATGCATCAATTGAGTATGTGTGCCATTCAGTTTCAACACATTCTAGTTTATTGTTTCTTTTGGCTAATTCCATCTCACAAATGTAGTATCGTTTTGAACAGTTTTTAAACAAAGGTACAGATGTAGGTTTTCTTTCATGGCGCCTAATGTATATGTACATTTTGCATATCAGTAGTATAAAAGTAATTACAACGCCTGCGTCTAACAGACCCACAATTATTTCTTTAAATTAGTGTTATTTCTGATCCACTGGTTTAAAACATTCCAAAACTGTTCACGATAGCACTGTCCCCAAAAAGATGGTGTAATGTTTCACGTAAATCCGTGCAAAAAGAACATTTATTATTATTTTATATTCCAATTCCTTCTAAAAAAGTGTTTGTTTAAAGAATTATATGCAGTAATTTATCCTGAAACCAATTAGATTAGAGTCTTTTGTAACTTTGTATGTTTAGGCAAAACGCTTTGTCAGTCCAATTGATTTGGTAGATTAAGTTGTATTGTCAATTGAGTGATTTAGGTTTGAAAATATCTGTCTTTCACCAATATACTAGAAATATTTCTGCAATCTTTCCTAGTTTCAAGAAGAAGTAATGTATTTTTTTTGCAATCAAAGGTTTTTCCCAAATTTCTGGTGGGATTTCAATAAATAATCTGTTCATATATAATTCACAGAGGTAAGGACCCCTGCATATTGTAAAATGTTGGTACGAACATTATATATTTCATTTACTTTTTGCCACGAAAGTGAATTCTCCATTCCTCTGAACAATATCATTTATAAATAGTATACCCTTTATAAACCATTTAAAAAAAAATTAAGACCCTTCGACCTTAACATTTTCATTATACATTAGGGCTTCAGCAAGAAAATCTGAAAAAGTCTTTGGAATAAACTTTTTAGAGTATATGTTATAACAAATGAAATCATCCTTCCAAAATATATTATCAACATCTAAGATGTTCTTCTCTGTATAATCGATACCAAGATTGTTAAATTCCTTCAAAAACTTAGAACAATGAAACATTAGTTTACTCTATTTGGTATGTTTGGCAAGTATTCTTCTGATGCAGGATGTTTGAAGAAAAAGTATGAATTTTTTCAATCAATCCAAGTCCTCCTTTTTCATAACTTTTATTTATTACTTTCCTTTTAATCTTGTCAACTGACCCGTTATATAAGTACATGTAATTAAACTATTTAGTTATTTAATGAACCATTCTGGAGGATTTGTTAAACTGATTAATATGTGATTTGATTTTGATAAAGCAACCGATTTTATCACAACAATTTTCCCATAAGGGGTAAGAATGCTCTTTCACACTGAGACAGTAGTGTTGTAATTTCATTGAATTTACTATCGTAATTAAGATTTATCACGTGACTTAAATCTGTAGAAAAAATAATGGCCAATATCGTGAAACTATCATCTATCCAGCATACATTATACTCTAGACACAAATGGTTGTTGCTGTTTAATCATGCTTCCTATCCATATTATTTTTGTTTGACCTCTCTTTACATTAAGGCTGGGTGTCTTTGCATATAATTGTAATGTTAGCATTGTTATTTCTTAGAGATTTTTCAGATCCATCCAAAACCAATGTTGTATCATCAGAATACTGAGATAGTAAAATGTATTTCCATCTATACTGATACCATCATTATATTTATTCATTTTAATCATTAAGGACAGTATCTATGCGTAGAGTAAACACAAATAAGGTGAATGGGGGTCGCCTTGTCTGCATCCTCTCTCTATATAAAACCAAGATGTAGTATGTCCATTATCAGTTACACAAGATTTTATATTGTGATAAGATGTTTCAACCCATTTTATAATTGAATTATTGAAGTTGAAAAAAAATTAGTACTTTAAATAAAAGCTTCCAATCTATAGAATCAAAAGCGTTTTCAAAGACAATATGTTGTAGTATACCTGGTATGTTATGCTTTTCAGTGTAAAACATGACATCGTATACTATTTTTTTAATTTCACAAATAAATCTACCAGTCATAAAACCAGTTTGATCACCATTAATTAAGTATGGTAATGTTCTTTTTTTCAATCCTATTAGCAATATATGTTGAGGCCACTTTATAGGTTATATTAAGGAGAGATAAAACTCTCCAATTCTTTAAATAATTCTTATCTTTATCATATTTAGGAAAACAAGTAATAACTCCTTCCTTCTGAAATGCTTAGAAACTATTTGTTTAATAACCATAGTTAATTGACATAACTAGAACATATCCCAAATAATTCAGAGGTTTTTTTTAATAAATTCAGGGAACCCATCGGAACCTGGAAATTTTTTCATGTTTTAGGGCAGCCAAAGCTTCAGAATACAATATCTTGCCCCCTAAGTCTTCACTCTGTTTTATATTTATTTTTGGAATACCAGAGTCATCAAATATTAAGTTGAGATCAATGTTTTCAACATCTCTTGAGGTATATAAACTTTATTAATAGGATTATGTCTCTTCAAGTATTTCTTTTTGTCTGGTAAGATAGTGTTGTCACATTTTATAATACCTTTTATATATTTGCCGAGAAAGTTTCGGTTTTCTAACTTGCAAAATTATTTCGTCATTTTCTCACCTTCTTCAATCCATCTAACTCTAGATCGTATCATATGACCCTGAAGTTTTTGATGACGCAATTCTTGTAATTCGTTTACTTTTTCACACATCAAATATGTATTAATTATTTCATTATCATTTGATAAAATATTAATTTCTCGAATTAAATCTTTTTCTCTAGTCTCTCTTTGCCTTTTCTTGAATGAACTTCAAATCATAATTGTTCATATATTTTAAATTGTATCTCATCATTTGGAATATTGCTGACATAATTTTGGACATAAATATCAGACAAATATTGTAATTTGATGTCTTTAATTATTTGTTTCATATTTTCAATATATGCCCTGTCTTTAAGTAGTGAGTTATTGAACTTCCAAAAAGATTTCCTCTTCTTGAAGCTTACTATTTTACACATTAATGTTAAAAGAGAATGGTCAGTTTTATTCCCTGGTTCAATATCTGCAGTTTCAATACCTGCAAGCAAGTTCTCAGAAATCATGAGAAAATCAAGATTAGCTCTTTTGTATCTACCCCTCTAAGTGTATATTTTCTCTTCCCCATTAATAACTCTCCAAATATCAATAAGCCCAAACTAATTAATGATATCTATCAGATTCTCTCTTGATATTGGGTTGTTCAATCTGATATAATTATATGTATCATGTTGTTGATTCAAAACTAAATTAAAATCTCCTCATATGATTATCAGATGATCACGATAGACGTTTATCCTCCTCTTGGATTTCTCACCTAAACCCTGACAATTCATGGATGCAAGGGTAATTATTTGAGTCATAGGATTTTCGAATGTAATGCACTTCCCTAGCTAGTCTCCCTCTTTCTATTTTCATTAGAACTGGCAGGTCAGTCATAATTATCTTCTTCGATTCTTACAAGTTTTTAGCGCAAGATAGCACCAGTTCCCTATCTACCCAGCAACTGAATCTAATTATAATGGGAGCTGGACTAGGAGCTTTAGTAGGAGTTTTACGTGCGTTGACAAACCACATGTCATGTTCTTGTCTCTTATTTATACCCAAATATTTCTCTAGCGCTTCTTTGACCACCCAGTATATGTTTTCAGCAGGATTGTCCTGTCTCACCCCATAAAAAGAAGGGTATATTTTCTATCATCCTTTTTGATGAGAAGAATTTTTCCCTCAAGATCTTTAACAGTTATTTTTATCGTCTCATCTAGGGTCTGGAGCTCTTGCGTGCTATAATTCGGCAGCTTTGTCACCCTTTCCTCAATGAAGTTCAGGCACTTCAATATCAGTAATTCTAAGTTTCACTGCCTTAGTCTGCTCCTTATCGACCGGAAATTCTGACTTTAAAGTGTCTACACCATTTTTTATATCATTAAGCACAGAGTCTATCTTCCTGTCCATTGCCTGATATCTTTCCTCTGCTTTCTTATCAAGTTCATCGGACATGTTTTGTAGTAACAACTTATCAACGGACATTTCCGTGCCAGTTTCAGGTGCACATTCAGCCCCACCATTAGACACACCCTTCACATTTACCGGTGATACGTCCGCCCCAGAACTTTTGCCTGATTTATCTTTAATCGTAGTTTTCTATGATTTGTTTTCAACAGGGCTAACATTCACATAAGCGGATATGGAAGTACTTATCAAGTTAAGTTTGCATGCCATTTTCTATGCAAGGTTTAAGAAGTCTCTTCATAAACGAAGGGCAGGGGTTTTCGTTAAAGGGATAGAATACAGCAGTTTTTCACTCCACATTCTTTCATAGACTTCGTTGCGAAAAATGACCTATACCATTTTAGTTTCCAGTCAACAGCTTGCTTTCTAAGATACAAATGAACTACATTTTGGTACAATAAAGCTCTTCTCTTACGAGATACCTTTCCAGGCGAGTCAAGAACAACTGCTTCCCGACATGGCAAAACCGGACGTTCAGCTAGCGGTGTGTGTATTTGTTCCTTTTTGGCTTTAATTGCCTTTGGTGTAACATTGACAGAATATGTAATCTGGAAAGATAATAGTTATTATTGAAAGCCAAAACATCCGAGACTTGCAGAAAGGGGACCCATCAACGGAGTCCATGTGTTCCCTTACAACAACAAGAAAGATGGATATATATAAATTTTAAAACAAATATAGATGGTGAAGAAATAAAGGGACAAATAGATTTGCTTTGCTCTGAACGAGGACCTTGCCTTCCGCGTCAAAGCGCTGGAATGAAGACGTGCTTAGCACAGTCTTTAACGTTCTGCTTAAGAGAGGCCTTGCCGTTGTCGTGGAGCAACAAGACTTACTTAATGGGAGCAACATACATTCCTTTTTGTAGAAGCGTACTACTTATAGACAGAACAAAATTGTCTCATATTGAAATGTTTTGCCAAAAAGCTTGCAAATATCTAATGTGTAATTGTCTCCGGGCTATGCGACAAATCTGTACCATCAGTGCACAACAAGGCTGCACTGATGTGTATGCCGTTTACGGTACAATAAATGGAACTTTGTATCAGAATAAACGGTCTCCATAATAAAAAAAGTTTAAAAAAATATTTTCTCAATCCTATTGTCAACATAAATGTAAATTGCCAAGAATAGGATTTGTTAGGTTTTGCAATAATGCCCATTTTCGTGTTAAATTCAGCCTTAAACGTCTCTGTACTTTATTTTATTCAAGTTTGAACTGCATCAACTCATCAAAGCATATATTTATGTTGCAAACTCATGCTTCCGATCACTTTGTGTCTTTACACGTGTTATTTTTTCCCCATGTTTTATTAGTACTAGATTGTACCACACTTATGTTATTAGCAACTCCTCGAGGAGCATATGCTTTTGCATCAGTTTAAGAATGTTGAAGCTCAGCATGTCACTTGTAGTAAAATTCAGTAAATCTGACATCTTTAATCGTTTTGATCTTATCACTCCAATCAATAATAAATCAATCTTAAGTTGTGTTCGTAGCTTTTATCGTTTATCATGCAGATTTATTTTGCTTGTGATTATTTATTATTTTTTTTGGAGGGGGGGGTGCGTGGGCTTCTCTATTAAATTATTTTCATGTTCCAATTATGTTCATGATATACGTGTTGGCAGTTATCCTATTGTTTAAGTTTGTAATTTATGCGCTTAAATCATTAATTAGCTTTTTTATTTCTCGATCGTTTTGTTGGATTTTATTATGCAAATCTTTCAGTCACTGTTCTAACTATGATTAGAAAGCGTTATAGTCTTCTAGAGGAAGTATCATCTTCCTAATGTAACTTTCCTAAGCATCTCCCTCATTGTTCAAATGGTTGCGAATATTGTTCAATGTTAGACCATTTCCCTTGTTACGCTACTCTTTTTTTCTTCTTACCGTTTGCGAGGCTTGTGTTGCAATAGATAAAGCTCTGCACTCTGTGTAAACAAATCCTAGACATTAAAAAACTTTTTTGCAGTTCTCATATTGTTTTAGCTCTTTCAGTGCCACTCGGATGAATAGACGTTATTGTATTCTTTATATTTTCTCTCCATGGTTTAATATCTTTCAGATTGTTATCCTCCAATATATTACGCATTTGAACATCAACACGTCTGTGTTCAAACGGACTAGTAGATGCATCAGTTAATTTAGCAGAATCAGGTCAATTCGTTATACGGGTATTGTACGGGTTTACGTCCGTTTTAATTGTATCACATGTTCATGCAACTACTGTTTCTGTTTCCATCTTAATATTGAATGGTAAACGTTAGTCACAAGAATATCTCAGAGATATCGAACCGTGCATGCTATATAATATTTATTTTGCACGCAAAAGCATATGCTACGAGAATGGGATGACACTCAATAATCTTTATATCTTTAGCATTTATGCTGATATTTAATCTGCGTATGATACCCAGTGTTTATAATGACCATTAATAGTGTATGAAACAAAATTGCAGTGCAAAAAAATACAAAAAGAAAAACATGTTTAACGGAGACTAACAAGTCACGAATAATAATGACACTGATCTGCAGCCAAAATACTTCCGCAATAAATCTTGTCAAACTTTACTAATTCTGTGTCACTGAGAACGAAATTGATGCTTAAAAGTGCTGATTTGCTCTAGTTTTAAAGATATTATACTGCGTCAGTATATACGACCCTTGACTTGGGAATGGCCGAGGATAAGTGAGTTATAAAGGGAAGGGATCTCAATTTAAACCAGAAATGACTTAAATACATCTTTGACTGGATCTATGAATAAATCTATGACTGGGTTTGGACAGTACTTGCTTTTTAGGCAAAACAATGAATGATGCAATCTGAAGCTGGTATTGCGTCATACATTATATGAATTGCATCATATTATTCCTAGAAGTCATGGATGATGCAATCATAACTAATCTTACATCACTCTGCTGAAGAAATTGCCCTATATCAGCTCTACACATCATACAGTGTCGTGCTCTCTTATTTGTCAGTTTTTGATTTTGCAAAGTGACACATTTATGTTTAGCCAAAGTGAGCAGAGATGCCTCGTACTTGTGTGAACAATGCAGATAACTTATGTTATGTTTGTGGTGAAGTGACTTTTGCATCAAAAAGCGCAGTATAACAACTATGGTTAAGAAAGCCTATCACCTTTATTTTGGCTGCAAAATTGGAGATCAGGACAAGAGGTGGGCCCCACACATATGCTGCAACACTTGTGCAACAAATCTTCGCCAGTGGTTGAACAGGAAAAGGAAATCTATGCCTTTTGCAGTGCCAATGATTTGGAGAGAGCCAACAGATCATATCAGCAATTGTTACTTCTGCATGGTACCTCCAGCTGGGAAAGGTGTGTCAAAGAAGAAAAAGTGGACTGTGCATTATCCAAACATTCCATCAGCTATACGCACAATACCCCATGGAGAAGGACTGCCGGTTCCTGCTGCACCAGAATCATTCTCACTTGAGTCAGGCGAGGAAGAGGAAGAGGATGAAACTTCTAGTCCTGAACCATCTATGTCACATGACCAATATTTTCTCCCATCCTACTCCTCTGAACCACACCTCATAACACAAGGTGAACTGAATGACCGTGTCAGGAATTTGGAACTACCAAGAGTAAGGCGGAGCTGTTGAGCTCCAGACTACAGCAGTGAAATCTCCTGGCAGGTGGTGTTAGGGTTTTCATGTTCCGCGACCGTCAAAAGGATCTTGTCTCATTCTTCTTCATGGAAGGTGATCTTGTAGACTGCAACAAACATCGATGGTGTGATGGCAGCCCTCAACATCGTTCATGATCCAGATGAGTGGAGACTGTTCATTGATTCATCGAAGACGAGTCTTAAAGCTGTTTTGCTGTATAATGGCAGTGTTTTGCCATCAATTCCAGTTGGTCATGCAGTCCATAAGAAGGAAACCTATGAAAACATGAAACAACTTTTGAGGTGCATAAACTATGACCAACATCAGTGGCAGCTTTGTGGTGATTTCAAGGTTCTTGCTTTCTTGCTTGGTCTGCAGACTGGATACACAAGGTACTGCTATTTTCTCTGCGAATGGGATAGTCGTGCGAGCGATTCCCACTACATCAAGAGAGATTGGCCACTCCGACAGTCATTGGAGCCTGGGATGAAAAGTGTTCAGCATCCACCTCTTGTTGAATCAAGAAAGATTTTGTTACCACCCTTGCACATCAAGCTGGGTCTGATGAAGAACTTTGTCAAGGCCATGGACAAAACACAAGCAGCTTTCAAGTACCTCCGTGGAAAATGTCCAAGGTTAAGTGAAGCTAAGATAAAGGAAGGTGTCTTTGTTGGTCCTCAGATTCGTGAACTTCTTCGAGATGATGCATTTCACCGTGCACTGCGTGGCAAGGAAAAGACGGCATGGAAAGCCTTCCAGTTAGTGGCAACACATTTTCTCGGAAGCAACAAGGTTGACAACTGCTGGGAGTTGGTGGAAAACCTCCTCAAGGCATACAAAAGCCTTGGTTGCAACATGTCACTAAAGATACATTTTTGCACTCTCAACTAGAATTGTTTCCACCGAACTGTGGAGCAGTGAGCGACGAGCACGGCGAGCGATTTCACCAGGACATTGCAACAATGGAGAAACGCTATCAGGGCAACTGGAGCCCATCAATGCTTGCAGACTATTGCTGGACAGTGACAAGAGATGCTCCATTTAATGAATACAAGAGACAAGCCAAGATGCGCCGAGTAGACACTGAATAAGGACTAAACTATGTACTTATATATACATAATAGTTTTTTTACTTTTGTTTCCATATATTTTTATTTATATAACCCTTTTGCTGTTTTTTAAAGTGTTACATAAACAGGACAGGTGATATATTATCGTGTAAAGCAACCATAAAAACATGAAAAGCCCTAGGTTTACAATTGATGATTAAAACTCTATTATGTACACAATATACATAGACGTAAATTGTAAAAACTTAAATATCTTGGAAACAGTAGCCAATCAGTTGTTTTAATTGTCATATTTGAATTCAGCACATCAAAATCCCTAATAAATAGCAGATTTTATCTCTGAAGCAGACGACTTCGAATTTTTTTTAGACCAATGTAATTAGATAGTTTTTGGTATTATTTATCTTATTCGGGAAACGTTTTAGGTCTCTAAGACCTAAAAACATAGTCAGCTTTAATAGATGTATGCAAGATTATCTGGCTAATAAGTACTAACAATTTGTTGTTGTAATTGATGATATACATCGTGTAACTACTACTCTGAGTGATTTGACTTTTTGAGCTGCTTTTTCTTGTCACAGTTTGCAGTCATTTCTGCTTTGACTTTATTCCTGTAAATATCATAGTTGCAAAAACAACCAGAAATTCAATCCATCACTGTTACATTCTTGTTTTTTAGGTAGTAAAAATCTTGCTTCTAAGTTCATCGAAATATTGTAATTCCCAACAAAACATTCTTTAAAACGAAATAAATAATTTACCATTTATGTTACCAATTGAATTGATTTAAAAAATCTCTCTCATGCAGACTGTCTATTTACAACATTCCATTTATTGTACTGGAAACGGCCTTGTCGTGCACTCACGGTCCAGACATGTCGCATAGCCACAATGTCGCGGGACGAAAACGACACTATAAATGTGTGCCGGTTTCTCAGCAAATCATGTCCACTCGAAAAAGTCTTGTCTCCCCACGACAACGGCAGGACCTATCATCAGCACAACGTCTAATACTGTGCTAAACATAACTTCATTCAGAGCCTTGTCGTGCAAGTCAATGTGATCCTTTAGAGCATCACAATCCCATTTTTCCTTCAATTTCTCCTCCTCCTCTGCTATTTTTTTCAATTCTTCTTTGGCCAACTGCTGTGTTGTTTCTAACATCGATGCATCTATTTTCTGTGTGTCTCGGATGTCTTGGCTTTCGCTATTGCTTATTAATAACCCAGATTTATTGTTGTTTCATTGTAGCTGGCGTACTCTTTGATTATCGAAATAAACTCCTCGTGATTGATTTCATTGTCATTTAACACTTTCCTTATCATGCAGCCAATACTATTTATTTACTGATGGCAGCTGTGACTATTTCATGTCTAAATACTTTTTTGTAGATCAATGTAACCTTTAGTGTTTTTACAATAAATTGGTTCAAGTACCAAATCTACTAAAAGAAAAAAGGAACAAACACACCGATAGCTATTTAACCAATACAGATCCCAGCCCATGGTACACCCATTCTACTTGAAACTGGTGTTTTGCTAAGGATCAAAGGAATTAAAACATTTATATCTTAATTTGTATTTCTTACTAACACCTCTATAATTTTCGATCTATTTAACCAAATCATTTGTAATACTGTTTTTTTAGCGTCTAAATGAACGACAGTTGTCAGTTATATTTTGCATAGTCTTCACAGTACTCATTTACTGTGATTGTAAAGGACACAGTTAAGGTTGCATAGAAGGTGCAAAGATTTATTGACTAACAATTTTATCTGGAAAAATCCGTTCGCTATTAGGTAGTGAATTATAAACTGACTAAGAGAAACCGGAACAATTAGCTTCATAGTTTCCTGAATATCCACTTCGATAGTGTGTCAATCGCAGACCTCAACAGCTTTTTCCAAATCATGATGTATGCAGCAGCTACAGCAAAGGTTGTGATCTCTTGAAAATATTGCCGAGAATGTTTTTTTTCTTCTCTTTTTATTTTTGTTTCAACCTACGTTTGCCTGTAAGAAAAGCTATGCTATTTATTAGCCCAATAAAGTAAAAGCAATTATGGTAATGGCTTGGACACACTCTTGTTATATTGAAGTTCGAACAGGTGGTATTCATTTGCTTTGTCTCTAATATTATATTTTGATCAACTTTCGCCATTTTATCAGCAGTAGAAACAGAACCACCTCTATGTTGTGCATACTTAGCAACATGCCCAACACACCTATATTATTACATATAAAATTTATATATTTTCTTTTAACGTCAGAAACTGGACTAAGTTAAACTTCGTAAATTTGTATCGTTTCTTTCCATTAGTTTGTTCGCAGCATCTAGTGTTATTTATTTTTTTGTTTGTTTGTTTATTTGCATTTTAATATATTCTTGTTCTTTTTTAGCTTTGACTTTTTTAAAATTCGTTTGAATGTTTTCCACATTCTCTTCCAAATTTAACTCCACAAGCGTATTTTGTTATTATGAAGCAACCTATTGAGCATATTTGTTAACCTTGATTTCTTTCTCAGTTTTACTTTGTCCACCTTAAATGCTATTGTAATGACCTTTGGATTGGAACACAAGTTTTTTGTAAGTTGTCTCTTTATATGTTCCATTTTGCACTAGAAAAAAAGTCCAAACTGTTGCCGCATCTTAATCTGTCATAGAATTATTTCATCAGCTGGCATATTTGTTCCAGTATTCAACAGTACCTGCAACATAATTGTAATGCCTGTGATAAGCACCTAACACAACGCAGGTGTAGACTGTCCACAACCTAGCTGTACAAACAAACTCACAAGTCTCTCTCTTGCTCTCTCTCTCTCTCTCTCTCTCTCTCATATCCTCACACACACACACTCGCATATCTAACATATATGTTAGATATTTGATACATTTTGTTGTACTAAAGACCCTCCAATGGTGCATGTTGGAACAAAATGTAAGCAATAAACTATGCACAATGTGAACAGTCTAGTGGAAGCGAACATCGTTTAAAGTTTGACAATACAAATTTTAAAACTCGTGCTAATCTATTTAGTGCAGAAATATCTGTGTTGCTCATTACGGTTTAAAAGTTAATAGTGTTTGGTTTTAATGAGCAGATGTATAGGTAAGAATGTATCCCTGTCGCTCCTGAAATAAGTACAATAACTATAGTCGAACTCATCACTCAGTTCATGTATGTCACAGAGACGACAGAGCCGCTCAGACCTATCAATACTGAACAATCACCAACGTATATGGGATCTTTGTAATTACGTCAACGAAAACGACAAAAATATGTTACCAAGTCTGGTGGGAGTATAGTAAACCAAATTTATTTTAAACATTATTTAATTTATATTCGTATATTTATATTTGACCTTGTTTGAAATATTTCAATTGTTATTTACATATTCTTCTTCCCATGATTACACTGGTCCACAATCATTAAGAATATTGTTAACAAAGATCGCCATCTGGAATTTAACAAATTTCTTCACTGTAAATGGTAAACGATATCATAGATAATGCATGAAATTGTGTGTTTCTTGCTACAAGTAATTAGCTTTTCGTAAAACAAAGAACATAACTTTCCTGGCTTGCTGAACAAGACTGGCTTTCGTTTTGTTGAAATGACCTTTGCTTGAAAAAGTGAGACCTTGATAATGAAAATCAGTTAAAATTTCAGGCTTTTCACAATTGTAGCTAACATTTTAAGCTTCATTTCGTATTAACTTGGAAAATACAACTATCTTTCTCTGTGTGCATTTACATCAAGTTTCCAGGTTTGACAGTGCAGATACATAGTATAAACAAAATGCGTATAGCTAGGGAAAAGACTAAGCAAATATTACTGTATAATCAACACAAAGTAACGAGTACAGATTGAAATAGACTTTAACAGCTGAATTATCTAATACAGGAGGAGCTTTGAGTGACTCATATCAGTCAAACCATCATAAGCATGTCGGATGAATTCAAGATAAAAGGTGAACATTGTTCACCTTTTGTCTCTATTTTGTTCAATCATCTTTTCAAGAAAAAAAAGAATGAAGGCAAAAGATTTCTAACTTGGCGTACACCATCATGAGAAATGAAAATGACTGAGCAATCATAACCTTATCTAACACAGGACTTGGCATTCTTGTATAAACTTGAATACATTTTAGAATTTAACCATTAATAAAATGTTGTAATGGTTTCTGTCTGAGAAATATTGTACCCACAGAGCCGAAAGACGTCGGTAGTTTATACATGCACACTATAAGTTCCTGTTTCTATACAAAAAAACAACAACAACAATACCCAGATCAATTAAACATTTAAAATTGAAAATATGATCAGTGGTATTGTGTCCCTTACTAAAACCAGCTTCCTACTCACATAACTGATCAATATCTTCAACACAATGATTTAATATGTTATTTACAATGGAAGTAAAAAGTTACATTTATGTGACAACTATAGCCTACATACGAGCTTTTATGGATAATACCAATCTCAAACAATATGTTGAAAAGTTTAACAAATAAGGGTATGCATTTATCAACAGAGTGCTTCATGCATTCATCCATGAATTGACCACCACCACATGCTTTGTCGTTCTTAAGGGTCTTGATAGCTTTTAGATTCTCACATTCAGTAGTAAATATGTTTAGCTGAATGCTAAATTCAGAGATATTGCTAGGATCATCTGTATGAAGTCTTCTGACTTTGTAAATAATGGACTTTTCAAACTTATTACACTGTCGTTTTAGCACTTTGTTATATTATTTTCTGCAATATACGAGATTATCCCATTTGTTTCTGCTGAGACGCCAAGAACAGTTTTAGCTTTACGATTCAGTTTTACGATTCAGTAAATTTCCCTGTTGAAATAAGGCTTTCTAGTCTTACATTTAATATTACCATTACAACGCTCAACTGTAACAAACATATATGCATATTCACCAATGTCTTTAAGTATGAAAGTATATACATCAACAATACTAGCAATATCTCTAATATTACAATTACTAGTATGTCTGGCCTCTCTAGGGGATCATTGATATGATGATTTTGTAAGGTATTCTTTAAAAAAATGACTGTTTGTGAAATACCATCTGGGTTTGATTGTGACATCATCATTTTGATTAACATCAGTATCACTAGTAAAACACGGTAGTATCAAGCTGCAAAAAGACAGGGTTGTGAATATCACTCAGGGAAGGATAAAATGGTAAAGTTCAAAATCAGATACAGTAGATAATGCTCTGAGACGCCATAACATTTTTAACTTTACGGTAAGTTTTACGATTTAAATAACGCTCCATGTTGAAATAAGGCTTTCTAGCCTTACATGTAATATTACCATTAAAACGTCTAATTGTAATTAAACATATCAGTAGATAATTAAACAGAAGACATGGTAACATAATCAATAACTGAATTGTCACACATAGTAGTACTAACATTTCTAGCCTTTCCAAGTGTATAATTTGTTATATAAAGATCAAAACTTTTACATAACTGCAACGGTCCATTACGATAGCTGTCATTTACACCTTTTTCTTATGAACATTTTGTGAAAGTAAAATGATAGTTTAATTAAAATATTGTCATATAAATTTAGTTTTTCTACATCATCAAAACTTATTTAACCAGTGGTATTTTTATTATACGGTACAAAGTCATTACTTGTGTCAGTATATGAATTGATATCAACATGGAAAACAAATATGAATGTTTTGGCGAGCTGCATAATTAAGTAGATCATTTTTGTTGTAATTACTTCCATTGGAGTCCCTAGTTTTAAAGCTAGGAATTCCGGCAGTAAGTCAAGCTACAGTGATTACCACCTGTATCCTTGTATATTATGGTGCACCGGATGTAGCATCACTTGTAATTTGAATTCATACCGTAGGTACCAATCAGGTGTACGCAAGCTCTATACAATATATTTCTAAACTGTATTAAGTAATTTTGTTATCACGGCTATTTAAACTGAATAATGATCCCTAATGTTATCGGTTGTTTTAAAAAATACTTTATCTGTTGAAATTAGTAAACTTTAAAGTGAAAGGAGAGTGGAGGGGAATATTGTTTATGGTAAGACGTTTCTTTACACTTTCATAATTTCAACTAAATTATGTACAATTACACATTAAATCAAGTCTGTTTGTTTATTTCCATTAGTTAAAATAATTCTTCCTTAGCGTATTTATATCGCCGTTTCATACATTGATTCGTATGATTCTCAATTTCCATTTTTCTTGTTCATATTTGTATGTACATATGTTTCAAATGTGTGTCAAACGACATCTATTTTCTAGTCCTACCACACAAACATATCAACCTTTCATCGCAAATGCTTTCATATATAAAATAGTAAGCCATTAAATTCCACGATCAGTTTTGTGTTTTTATGTGCGCAGTTTTCATCTGCTGTAAGTAATGATCCATTTTTCCATGTGTTCTATTTTCTTCTGTCTTGCGCAACTATTGCATTTTACAGTTTCCATTTTTTACTGAATCAAATTTACAATAGCCGAAATAGCTGAAAAAGTGAGATTGTGTGTTTCGATAAGTGGAAAAGCAATAGCAGAGTACTTAGTTGGATTCGTGTCCTAGCTAATATTAATTTGCAGACTTATTTGCATATCTATCGAGGGCGAAGTTCTCATTCACAAAGTTGTCTAGTATCTGAAATAGCAGAAAGAGCTGACAAAAGTGAGCTAGTGTCGCTTCTCGGTCTGTAAAAAGCAATAGCGGAAAGAGCTGAAGTAGCCATCAAAACTAATTCGGTGTTGGGGCACGCGGGGGTATGGTCATAGAGGTCTAGAACGTTTCAATCAAAAATATTTATTCTATGGGATGGAAGTATGGTGCTAGGTTCATGTGTGCGGTACATTTTAATAACCTAAGGAAGTGAGCTGGTGTTTCTCAGTCTATTAAAAGCAATAGCCGAATAGCTAAATCAACCGAAAATGTGAGCTAGTGTTTTTCGTTGAAAAGTATGCAAGGGTTTTAGTTCATGGTGACCTAGGAGGTTTTTGTTTTTGGTGGGGGGGGGGGGGAGGGGGAGAGTGGTAGATGGGTTTGTGCAGAACACTATTAATAGCCGAAAGTAGTTAGCCAAGACAGACCTGCACTGAACAACTATGGTATAGTAATTAGTAATTACGATTATCAAATTTTTGATTGTTACATAATTGTCTCTGATAGTTATACTAACTTATTCATTGAAGCCAATCTCTTTATTTTTTTCGGCTAGAACGGCTGAACAATGCTGTGTTCATGTCGCCGACTACCGTATTTCTGGAACTGCATATACAATAAGAAAGAATCGGCAGCATAGGAAGGGATAAAATAAATCTGTTCCTCGACAAATTTCTAGAATGTGTAACAAAGGGTTCTACAGCTCTTCTTACGAAACTTTGTTGTAAAAGGTTGACATGTTCGGCTCAGTTCAGCGTTGCTACGATTTGACGGTCACACTCCATTAAGAGAGGGTGAGGTGTACCTATGGCTTCCGTCGGCATAAATATGAATGGGACTACTTTGAAGGTTCGCCTGTATGGAGAAATAAATCGAGGCCTCGTGAGTAGGTCATTTTCTGGAACCTATGTGTGTAAGTAATACTTATCTCATTGTGTGTAAATCAGCTGTCTTCTTTAGGAAAAAGGCGTTTAATCTTTCCCAAGTTATATTTTAGTAGTTAAGATCTATCATTTGCATTTCAAATAAAAGACGCATATGTTCATATTCAATCAATATAGTTTGTATTAAGGTTATAGCGCGCGTCAGAGAACAGTCATGTGTAGTATATTGGTTCTTTTGTCTCAGTTTCTTTTTATATCATTGTAAATTAAAAACATTGTTTGACACCTGGCTATTGCCCTTATACTAATCTATTTCCGTTTGGACCGTCCATGTGACCCCTGCCCCTACCCTCCCATATTTCCCGGGGATGAATTATTAAGTAGTATCGATCAGAATGATATAATTTGGATTAGTTTGCACACTATTAAAAGTTTCTATGTTACAAGAGAAATCAACGCACATAATTCTCATAAAAAGGGAAACAGGGGAGTAGAGTTTAAGATTGTGCGCCACTTTATTCTTTTTTTCCACGATTCTATGGAGGGTTCTGCATGCTTGTTTTCCTCTACTTCCCAATCATTATCCGTAGCCTATGTTATATTTTAAGGGGACGCTTTGAATTGTTTGATTAGTATAGACAATTTTGTAGCATGCTATAACAATCCTAGCGTATGTGTTATTTGTATTTACGTCTCGTCTATACCTTCGTTAAATTTTTGCGATTACTTGTTTGATTATGGGTAGTCTGTGTGACTAGGAGCAAGTGTCATAATGTACAGTATTCACCAGACTTAATAGTAGCATGGAATAGTTTCGTAAAATGGACCCTTTCTTATTTCGTAACATAATAAACTCTCCGGATATTCTCGCGTATATTTACTTGGTCAATTGAGATAGGAATAATTAAGTGAGTTAGGTGTATTGGTCATGCTGCGTGTGCGTAGCATAAAATACCGATATACGGCCTAGGAAAGCGTACTGATAAATCATACAAATCTGAAGCAAGAAAAGTCATGCAAGTGTGAAATTAGAGTCGCGTAAATGTCGGGTCGTTAGTTGATTGTAACATTATTCTTTGTGATATTAGCGCGTTTAAGAAGTCTTCAGTTGACAATGGCCGTTCTCTTGGTGTCCTTGAAAACAGGGAAAACATCGACCTCAAGCCAGCGTGACGCCGGTACTGTTCGTTTCGCTCGACTTTGAGATGATGTTGGATCCCTTGAGTGTCACAATATTACAGATATTATTCAAAATTTTAATCATACATCTCTCTAAGTATCCAGTGCTTCAGTATGATAATATTGATGATCATGATGGAGGGGTTTTGGTATTGATGGTGGTTATAATGACGCGAAGACAATATCAACGGCGATGATGATCAAAATAAATGCACTTGTAATGGCATAACTCTTAGGGCTGCACAGCAGAGAAGAGACGGATTGTGAAAAGGGAACATTTGTTAAACACATGGAGATCAGATGGTTAACCCTTCTAATATCTGGAAGATATGTATACATTGGAAAAAAGAGATGTCATTTCATTGTAGGTTCTATTTTATAATAAAGACGAGAAAACTAAAAAGCGCTACATGTACTTGACTAAGACAGGGATCATGTTTCTGAAAAAAGTTGACTGTTGGAAGACTTTGTCAGTGAAGGTCCAGAGAGAATCTACAAACATTTTTGGTAGGACATTCAGAAGTCAAAGTTATCTCGCACCAGATACACCGATGTTGACCATTTGAGCCTAGGATATCGTGCCTGTCGATCTGCGGTTCTGAAATAGAACATTAATGTATACCAGCCCCTACTTAGAATGGAAATGCACCTGACCCGTCCCTTCTGTGCGAAATTGTATATTTTGCAAGTCAAAATGTGAGACGTGTTTTGAAACGGATTATATTTATTAAGTCAAACTACTCGAATAGAGCTGCATGACAAACTCCATATTCTTAGATACTTCTTTACGCATAGTGTGAAATTACTCACACCTCCACCTTGTGAGGGATCTAGATATTATCTAAAACAGATATCCATCAGTAAATTATTAAAGGAAAATCTTTTTTACTCTTTAAACTATTTTTCACATTTTGTGCCACTTGCTTCTAGTTTTCTTATGTCCATTCGCTCTTGATAGTAGGCACTTATCCTTACAAAGAGGCTCATCGCGTCACTAACGTCACTATTTTTGACTACATACGGTGGCAATTAATACCGACGCACTGCGCGAAAAGTATTGGATATAGAGGTGAAATTGTATTGCAGATTAACTGGATGGGTATATTCCTTTCAGAAAATGAAATAATACACAATTTGGTTCCTAGTGCTATGAGGCTGGTTTTCTCCAGTCTGGTTCTTATATCTGTTAGTGTGTGCCAAAACAACAACGTGACAAACATCATGGCATGCAAGATTTATGCCATCCAATATATTAGCGAAGCATCTTACTTTGCAAAACGAATGAACAATAACAAAACTATATCAGGAAAATGGTCAATACAAAACCATTTCAGGTTTCCCGGATACTCTGTCTAGTCAGTAGAAATGCTATCAATTGAATTAAATTACAGACTGACTGGTAATGAACATGCCCAAACATTGAAGTATTGGATACTGCAGACGCGAATTTGGCTTAAACGAAAGACTATAGTCCACAAGTGTTCTTTTTAATCTACCGTACGTCAGTTTCTTTCCTATCACTTTGTTCACATTCTCTCTCGTCTAGTGACGTGAAGTTATTATTATTTGTATTACTAGTAGTAGTAGTAGTTATCTAACGACGACAAGCGAAAAATAGTGCACCTCTCTAAATAACGCCCCATGTAACCCGAATTCCTGACAATGATGTAGGTAAGTAATGCTTGCATCCGAACTTACTCGCCTTATACATATATAGCAGGTCCCTTCCTTGACATGTAGTTAATTATTCTGCTAGTTTTTTATTTCATTTTATTTTATTTTATTTTATTTTTTAATATTTCCATTATTTGGGATAGTTTCGTTTGTCTGTGCCGAATTGAAAATCTGTTCTTCGCGTTTCACTCTGCGTACGTGTTTGTGTGTGTGTGCGCGCGTGTGTGTGTGTGTCTTCTCCGTTTTTGTTCATTCTTACTGGTTGAAAATTCCAATTTAGCTCGAAATATAGGGAAACTTCATGTTTTCCACGCCATTTTCCAACTTACGTGTTATAATGGAATATGTAGGTCTGCATACCTAATGTATACCAAGGACTGTGTTCAATTCGTAGTAAACCCAAATAACACTGGTACTTCTTTTTCAAATTTGTATAACAAATGCAACTGGTTTTTGTTTACGAACTAATGATGCAAACTGAACATGTTGGTTGGTACTGAGAGTACGATACCGATAAATGCTAGTTGAGAATACGGTTCTCATTTCACTTGAAATATGACTGCAAGTCCTTCAGAATCGAAATACATATTTCCATCATTTTACATGAAAAAGCAATTTGTAAAAAACTAAAAACATGTGATAACCATTCAGTGGGTTACACTAAGCAATAACACGTGTTTGTGGGTGGGGTGTTACTTTTTAAATGATGATATAATTACAATGTGCAGTGTTTTAATAGAATTAATACTGTGCGTTATTCATCTGGCGTAAGTGCCTTGAAATTAGGTAAAATCGTTTTTATACATTATACGATGCTCTTTTCGTTTTTCACAAATACGATGTCTCGTCTTTATAAAAGCCAGAAAAAGAAAAAAATATTTGAATTAGGTGAAGAATAAAAGGGTACAGTGAACCTGTCGTAAGTTTTTCTTTGTTGTTTTATCCTCTTTACATGTTCGTGTTTCGATCAAAAACATTGTTATTCCATTTTCTGTGTTAAGAAAGATAGTGATATCGAAATAATAGCGAAGAAATATCAGAGAAGTAAGAATGTACTCGATTAAAACTTATTATCCGATTAGCGAAGTCATTAAAATTCCAATAATCAGTTGTCTGCGTATATTAGGACAACTTATTTTTAAAAAACGAAAACTAACTTTCGATTACATTTGGTTCAACTACATAAGTCAGATCAATGGAGACTGAACTTCATTACATTCGTGTATCTGATCAAGCTACGACATCTAGAAAAATTTAAAAGTCTAGATGTTACATGCAATTAACAATTTCCCTTTTTTATTCTTTATAAACACAAAATTTATTTTTAGAATTCACAATGTGTGTTTTTCATTTGTAATATCATTACGATTTTCTGATTCTTAAATTACAAAATGTGCGTGGAAGAATTTCATGGCTTGTCATTATGACGTTGGGTGTTATTTCTATTCCATGACACATCACAATACTTATGCTATTTAAAATAGGATCCTAATAAAAATTTTTTATATAAGCTGAATAATTCACATAAGCTGTATAATATACTTAAAGTATTTCTGGTAATGTACCATAGCTTCGTATCCGCTATTTCCCAAGCATTCTCAGTATTAATATGCTCGACGAAGCCTTCCATGTTCTCTTCTATGAAGTCATGATATAACGTGCTCACTATGGTTAACAACACCTGCTAGCAATTTACGTAAATGTGACAATGTTCTGCAAAATAGAGTTACTTTACGTGAACTGTAGTGTCATCTACCGTTTCAATATATCGACTGTATGCGTTCAGATTTTGACAGTCTTTGCTTGCACCCATGGTATGTATGTTTACATTGACATTAACACCAGAGCCTGTTTTCTCTGAGGGTTAAATTGTATTATGAATTGTACAGTCAAGTTCTAAAAATGACATTGCAGCCTCTACTGATAACATCCAGAGAATGCTATTAAACGGACGTCATAAACAGAGTTTATGCCCTAAAAATTGGCCATTACCAAGTCTAGAGAAATATCATGAAAGTAATGTCATTTATACGCTATGGGCATATTGGCTCCAGAATGATTTCCAAAATAACCTGCAATCGTGTATGTTAATATCTGCTTAAAGTTTACGAACGTTCTACACTTAATAAGTTTAAAATATGACTTGACCACATTTTGTGCTACAGGGCAACATACAGTTGTAGGATAAGTTTAATTGGTTCCCGGGGCTGATAAAACACTGACATCGTGTCAGTTGACAGATGACTGTACGATTCAGCCCAGCGATTCAAAATGTGGACGCAATCTTTCTAATGTTTCCAAATTGTTATATTCTGTGCTTGATATAAGAATAAGTATATTTACACTAGATTCACATTCTCTCTTAAGCTTATTTTGTCCCAGAGTCTAATGGTATTACAAGTTGCGGGGTAATATTTTATAAATAGCATTAGTTTCTCTGCACGTATTTGAAGGAAATAATAGTGTGCATACGTCATGGAAAAGATTTACTTGTTAATAAATGTTCCATAACATAGACAAATAAATCTTTACTGCATGAATAGACTGTGGCTGATTTTTTTTTTACATGTGTTATTGTTGATTGTCACTTGAGATCAATATATATTTGAATTATAAAATATATCGTATAGTAAATTAATCTAAAATATGACTTAGGCAAGTTATTCAAACAAGACACAAGATAAGAAGCCAACTCTAACAATAACAATGCAAGATGCATCAGAACTGAAAGAAAATTCTTTCCAAGAGCTAGACCTTTTTAGTGGTAAGGTCCGTATAAAGAATGCTTACGCCTGTTTTATCTATATGTCTAAAATGATCAATTTAAAAAAGTAATATACATTATCTGCCCCAAGATATTTAAACAGACTAACAAAAGGAAGATATGCATTGTTCTACAACGAAGCACAAGATGGTTAAAAATAATATTTGCAAATGTGACAGAGGATGAATGGCAAGATGAGCTCCAAACTCGTTCATCATATTGTCTTTGTTGCTCACCCACCTCCCAGTTTTGTTATTCTCTACCTGGCCATTCTTTATTAAGAAATTTTATATCAGAGAGGCTAGAATCTATGCTATTAAGTATTTAGTGTATGAGTTTGGGTTGTCACGATCATTAAACACTTGCGCTTAGTTCGTGGAAGAAAAACGATATGAATTTAGATTTTTTTTTGTCAAGTTGTCATTAAAGTGTATAGTCTAAACTTTTTCGTTTACGAAAACACATTATCCTAATTAAAAAAGTGGGTGGGATTGAGAAGTAGATTTTAAATACATGCTATTTGAGAAGTACGTTGCACACGGCTTTGATTTTAGATGAGGCTGAATGTACGCCCCTGAGAATCATAATGCATAATTCCGCCATGTTGCATGGAAAAGTTGAAAATAAAACGTAATAAATGGGCTAGGGTGATGCTACCTTTTACACGAAGTACCATCACAGATACATTGTTTAATTTGTTTTTCACGGTGTCTGGGGCATGTATGCACCGGAAATAAGTGTAATAGTCTTTTCAAATTGGTAATTTGTTTTTAAAAATAAATATTTTTAAACGCCGTAAGATCACTAATAAAATCTAATTTTCTCAAGAAGATAAAATAAAAGAACATGAAAAAGAACCATGACTCCGTCTCATGTATTTTTAACCTTTGTATTGTCTTCATGCGACAGAGAGAGAAAGAGAGAGAGAGAGAGAGAGAGAGAGAGAGAGAGAGAGAGAGAGAGAGAGAGAGAGAGAGAGAGAGAGAGAGAGGTCTGTTTTTGGGCATTCAATATGTCATACAATACTGCCTCTTTCCACTGAAAGTAAGTTGAGAATAATCAAAACAACCAACCAATGATAGAGAAGATTTAATTGATTAAAATGAATTGTCTGATATCTATCATAGAAACGTGTGTTTTATTCAGTTATATAAGAACTTTATTTGTTGTAAAAGAGTGCTGAAGATCATTTACACTTAATCATCAAACACAATACACCAGCTTAATAAAGATTTAAAGTTCTTTGAATTGAGTGTTGTTCTAAATGTAAGACATTTATCAAATGACTTAACGTTTTATATTTTGCCTTCTTGTGAACAGAAAAAAGCTGAACTCGAATAATAGAGGACTTCGACAAGGAACGCAGTTTTAATTCAGACAATCAAAAAAATAGTTATTTTTCTGTAAATATGCATATTCTTAAATTACAGAATTATGTCATGATGTCGTTGCCAATGAATGATGGTTCAAAATTATATTCCTTATCAATAAAGAATATCATGCTACGGTTTGTATGTCTGCGATAGTTGTTTCGTAAACATAACTGCATTGAACATGCTGATATATTTGTCAAAAACTCTCATTGATACGCTTTGCGAACTATACCATGCACTCAAAATGTAGATAGAAGCTCCATGTAGACTCACAATTTAACAGCACCTCATCACAAAAGACGAAATAGAGACATTTTCTATGACAATTATGAGTTAACTGCAACTTAATCTATGTCTGAATGAAATACATTTGAAAGTCTCCATGCTAAGTTATTATGTTGTTGCGTCAATGGGATATATACTCATGATAGATTGACATTAAATGCTGACCCTGTTGCGTGAATGGGACATATGTTCATAACAGATTGACATTAAATCCTGACCCTGTTGCGTCAATGGGACATATGTTCATAACAGACTGACATTAAATCCTGACCTTGTTGCGTCAATGGGACATATATTAATAATATATTGACATTAAATCCTGACCTTCTTTATCAAAAGGTATTTTAAAAAAGGTGCGCGGTTGTGTATTAAAAATATAATAACTAAATCTGTAGATACTCCATGTGAATAATATTGAGCAGACGTCTTCAAGATTTTATGTTTAAACTAAGAACTGTCACTACAAACATGTCATGGAATTTATGTTTTCAAGGCGTCTAAGACAGATTGTTCAGTGAAGAATTTCGAAACAGACGATTACACACTTATTGATGATGTCACTTATCATCACATATCTGTTTGAACTATAAAAACGTTATATATAGTCAATGAGTCTAACGAGGAACTACCGTCTGGCTACATGAACTCCTGGCACACTCTCTGTTAACCAATTATTGAGTGAGTATCACCAAAAGACTAAAGTCACATGTACATTTATGATGGTTACTAAATGGTATGTAGCCTTTTCTTTCAATTTTCCATATTTACAATGTTGCCATAAATGTACTCTAAGAGGATTTTATTGTAATCAAGACAGATTTTGTTTCCATGACAACTTCTTCCAAGTAAAATGATATGTTCATCGCAAAATCATTTTTCAATTCAGTGATTAGCAAAGAAAACCATGAATAATACAGATGCAGAACTGCATGCATTGTATTAACTTTGATACAATGATAACATTTAAAGCGACACCACCAATAATTTTCGTCAGAACGAAAAGGAGATTTTTAGTTACATTTTGGTTTCTCTCTAAATAATTATGAACTGTAGTTGTGTTTAGTATAATCTGGGAGAAATGCTACGAAGAGAGTAGTCACTCAAAACTGTTATAAAATAAGAATTATCTTTACACGCCTACCGCTTGCGGTTTTGACCAGGGTTTGTTTTTCAATGGTATCATTTCACCCAAACTATGAAAATTAGAATGTAGCATAATTGCCTCATGCAAACATAGAAACTATAATGACTGGATGCTTCTTTACCAGCTTGAAAAATGTCACCATGCCAAGAATATTGGAAAACGTCAAGTAAATTGGTAAGGATATTATTTTCCTGAAAATTGTATAAACGATATAATTAGAAATATAATTAACCCACATAAATAAAATGTGTAATAATCTTCACTCTTGTCCAATTCATATAACACTAAATATCATTATGCCGCAGACGTTTTGTTGTTCGTTCAAGCAAACTGTATTTCCTGCTCGTGTAAGAAATGTTTAGTATTAAGACTCATGCTGTATCTATGTATTGAACAGTTTCGTTTAAATCACAATGGCTCAAAATGACTTCAAACACCAAAATAACATTATATTACAATGTTTTTGTTACACTTTGTTCCCTTTTTAAACATCCACACTTGGTATCAATGGGTAATAGTTGTATGTCAACACTTTAAGAGGTACCCCATGTGGGTTTAATAACAATTTCTGATACGTAAGATGCAATGAAAATATGATACAACCATCATGAAAAATCCGGCGGAACAGAGATAAATGATTCATACTTTTGAAATTTTCATAGTTATCGTCGTCTTATTCACCATCATTAGGAGCAGCAGCAGTTTGAAGAGTTCAGAACAATTCAGAAATTCGACAATCAAACCGAATGTAAAAGATGATTGGAATTGATTTTATTCGAGCCTTGCAAATTTTATTTGATAGCCTTTTATGCGCATAAGTCGTCAGTTCTTGTGAAATATATAGAACCTTAGAAAGAGTCTTGTATGTAAAATATAAAATAGAAAGAAGCCATTACAATCAGCATGAGTTGTTCATATTCTGTCTCTTTATCCTTGTCCTCCTGCTTTTCATCTTCATTAATATTATTATTAATATTATTAATAATGTTATTACTGTTATTATTATTATTATTATTATTATTATTATTATTATTATTATTATTATTATTATTATTATCGTTGTTGCTGTTAGTTGCAGAGGTGGTGCTAATTATATCTCCTGCTGTAGCTACTGCTGTTGTTGCTTGCTACTAATGTTATAATGTTATTAAGACTATTTTGTTGTCCTTCTTATTCTTGTTGTAACAATTAAAATAATGTTGTTTACTAATATATATATATCTATATCTATATCTATATATATATATATATATATATATATATATATATATATATATCTGCTCTAAAGTAATTTTATGTACCAAGATAAATCTTTTTTTATGGACAAGGAGTTGAAAAAAGAATCTATTCTCACTCGAAAATACATGTTCTAAAACGAATGAAGACTTGAATAATCAGAATCGTTTTCAAAAGCAAAACTCTAAACGAATTGTCATTTGTTGACTTCTTATGTTCTACAAGGTTACTAATATAAGGGTTTATTTGTGATATTTTATTTATAGTTTGCTATTCATCGAACACTTTTAATCTAAAGCGAGTGTCAGAAAAAGTCTCCAAAATGTTATATATAGTGATTAAATTTTTTATCAGGGTTTCACAAGCTATATATTAGTAAATAGCAGCAAGATGGTCTTGAATTCCTGTTTACGTGACCCTTGTTGAAAACTGAGGATATCTAAAGTCACTTAAACCTTAGGACATTACCTCAGTATATATGACTTCTGTTTTCTTTCTCTCTCTCTCTCTCTCTCTCTCTCTCTCTCTCTCTCTCTCTCTCTCTCTTTCTTTCTATATATATATATATATATATTGCATAGAATATGTATGCATTCTCAGTGTAGATGATTTCTGCATTATCTCCCTCTATATGTATGTATGTATGTATGTATGTATCTATATATATACGTATATACGTATGTATATATATATATATATATATATATATATATATATATATATATATATATATATATACATTATTATCACAAGCATATGAGCTTACAAACAGTAATTCAGTATGTTAAATAGATTATAGTTTATGTAAAACCACGGCATGCGGATTGTTTTTCCAGAGATACTCCAAGGATTAAACTTTATGAGGTATTTCTTTTACGACTTACATTCATCAAGCTTAAAGAACCTTTGTTCTTCTTGATATTAACTTTTTGGCACTATTTTCTTCCGTATACCTCCTGTGTGCTGATTTTTCAACTTTTGCCACTACCCCCTACTAAGCTCTATTGTGTAGCACACGTGCACTGACATTAATTTGTACTTGTTCTAGAACATCCTTAACTAGAAGAATGTCGCTGATTACATTTTTGCAACATAATTCATCAAAAATGTTCTTATTTAGAGATGTATAAACTGCAGGATTCTTCATTTAACATTTTCTTTTATTAATAATAGTTTTACCATCATTGTCTGGTGTATGCTTTGTCACGTGTTAAATAAGGTCAGTAATACCATTTTACTTTTTCGCCTCTTTTTGTCTTTTGCATGGATAAGGTGTAATGTCAGTCTCTCATTAAATTACAGTCACAAAAGTCAATATATACAGGCCACTGGATAGAACATTTTCATTTCTTCCGTACAAGATCTTCATTTAAATTGTCAAAGAATCTGGATATAGTATCAAAGTTGCATTCTTGACATTAAAGAATGTGAACATCGAGTATTTAGGGTTTATGGCTATTTTGGTCATTACACGATGTATATTGACCGTATGATTTCAAATGAGCACAGCAGAAACTTCTCATAGTAATTATTTTGACAGATAGGAGGTCATATATCATTATTCCATTTACAAATGGATAAAAGTATTTTAACTGCCACTAAAATAAACAAAAATCTTTTCTTTAGTTTCAAAAACTTCACCATAATGTGATTAACTTCAAAACATTTATATTCGTAGTTTGAATTCAGCTGATAAAAATGTACATGTGAAATTCATGTTACTCACATGCAATTATTAATGACCACTATTATTAGTTTACATGACCACAATGGTGTGAAGTTATATGTGCATGTCCTTTCCGGTACATTCATACAGGTTTTTTTCAAAATAGCATTGACCTTCTTTTGGACTTCATTGATTTTTTTTAAAATGAAGTTTAAGAAACTAAATTAAAATAGCAATCAATTGTTCTAGTAGCAGTTTATTAAATGCTTTAATTTTATTATCAGTTAACATAATACAAGTCAGGTACTACTATCAGTTGGTATTAGCTACAATGATAGTATCTACTGTGCTCATGAAGTAATATGGAAGAAATACAGCGTGTAATGACGATGAACATTAAACAAAATGTATAGGTGTTTACGGTAACCTAAGTTATTGTTAAATTTGTAACAGAAAAGAACAGATAAAACGGACCAGAACATCATTTTCAACTCAACTAAAAAAAACGCATATTAAGATGATCTTTTATTTTAAGAATATCCGACAACCTTTCCATTTGGAGGTATCAAGCACACTAGAATGCTAAGTCAGTATAAAGTGACTAAAGAGCCCTTCCCAATTCAGCATGTATTTAAAGGAAACGTTTATTGCAGACATCACGCAGTTACTTCCTACTACAAGCGCCAGGTACAGATTTATCTTATTCTTAAAACTATTGCGTTTCAAATTGTCCTTTTTTTAGAAATGATATTAATATTGATTCCTTGAATAAGGCTTATAAATCGTCGGTAGAAAATCTGGTTAATCTGTTGACTATTGGACCTGGAAATATTTACATACTGCGAAGCAATTTATATGTAAAACAAGTAGTCAATTTCAATCTGTAATATCATATCTCTAGATTGTGAAATCATCTTTTTCAAAACAATCGGTTGCATGTGGTTTGGCGTACAAGATTTGAAAAGACAAAGTGATAGATACGTACACATTTCATTAGGGTTAATTATTATATTATTAACTGTGCATTATATAACCTTGGTACTTTTAGGTGTATGCTCAATAAATCAAATGAATCATTGAGACATTTTAAATTCAATGTGCTAAAATGTCATAAATGACTAAAATTTTGTAGTTGTTAAGAATTCGAAACCTGAAAACTCTGAAAATATGTTTTTATATGAGATCGGGATAAATTGTAGCAAAATGTAATATTCCATTTTGGATATTCCAAGGAACAGAAAGCGAGCTTTTCTTTATAAAAACCATGTTCTTCAATAGAAGTTTCTTTTATTTGCACAATTAGCATATGCAGATATTACAATCTGGTTTCATAAAAAAGTCCATTCTCTCGAGGGAAATTCTGTGTGTCGGAAGCGTTGCTATCTGGGATTACCAACATGAGCTAATCGGCATTTTTATTTTTACATATCTTCCTCACAGATGTAGAACACTGTGTGCGAAATTGTGCTGTAACTCTAATGAACTGTATCTTAAGTCCTGTAGCGTGCCTGCTTAGATTTCACTCAAATTAATTTTTCTCACTGCTATTTCATTTACGTCGTGAAATAGAAAGCAATTGGTGAGTATTAAATTGCACCATGCTTTACAGGTTCATTATATGTAAACATTATTTAATCGTGTTTTCAAGGATTTAATCACATCCTGCTTTCCATACATCTAATGGCAGTAAAGTTCACTTAGAATAGATAGCTCATTACCGAGATAAAGTTAATGGATGGCATAAATATTGTTTTGTTTTTAATACTGTGGCAGACTAGCATGTGAAATTTAACCACAATATCCGCTGGAAAATATATGACTATGACAATATTCATTTTTTATAATGGTTATACGTTAGAAGCACCGAATATTATTTCCCTCTTAATCTTGAGACGAAAACATCAAAGAGACATTCTACGTCAATAATGACGACAAACAAAAGCCAGGGCTCTTTAAAAATTGCGTATAATTTGTCTGAGTCAATTAATTGTTGCTTTGTGGCAGCGTCAATCGAAAGTACAAAATGAAATCTACGCTCCAGTCTGTCTTGTCAGAATGTCTGATGGTATAAAAATTGCTCGTAACATGTTCTAAATAAGTTTCCTTTATGTTATGTTCGTATATATATATATATATATATATATATATATATATATATATATATATATATATATATATATATATATTCAATATCATGCTGTTAGGCATGGGCAAAAGTCGTTACGTACGTTCAGTTCTTTCTAAATTGTTGGTCCTTATATGCATTTTTAGATTGCTTGCATCACTTCTCTCTCAGTTATACCCGTATATTCTTGGCTGACTTAAATATTCGAGTAGATTTTTATGACAATTAATTGAATACGTAGCATTTTGAAAAATACTGCTAGAATCGGTCAGAACATATAGATGGCACGGAACTGTGTGTACATAAATGTCTGTGCATTATATATTAATGAAAATGTAGATCGCTTTCGTTGCCGTGTACATCGTTATCCGGTGGTGTACTAGTTTTAACCTTGCCGATTTAGAAATACTGATTTATGTTCACTCACTGATGGACGCACAAAGCGGAGGCAGTTGATAACCTGTTTTATCTCGAGTTCTCTGGCCGTGGATGTGACATCAAATATAGTACTAATAGCCCAAATTTTGTCTTTATCTTCACAATATAGATGAGTGTTGTCAGAAGACTATCCACTTTACAGAAGCAATCGTCAGTTATAGAGGTATGTGAAAATGAAAATTATATTCTTTCTTGGTAATCCTTCTATGTGATGAAATTGTTTAATATATTGAATGTTTTTGAATTTATTCAAACTTTTATAGAAATTCAGACCTATGTGACAGAAAGTCATCCTATCAGGTATAATATAGTATGTTCCAAGTTAGACATTTTATATCTGAAGATACAAGATGAATTCAGTTGTATGCTGTATTCATTAAATGGCGAGGAACGTTCGAGGTTTTTTATAGTCCAATGCGATTAGTCTAGCTTGAGACATATTCATATTCCAACGTGGTTAATGTAATAATAATCTCATACAGTCGTTCTTATCATAGAATGGAATGCATATCAAAATCAATTCATGTGTGCGCATGTATAATGTATGACTTTGTATTCGCACTTGAACGTGTATTATGTATTTCAGGGCTCAGTCATTGAAGTTTTAGCTGTAAACGGGGAGTTGTCGAACTCCATGAGGTTATGTATCAGGATACTGTGGTCATTTATGACGCTGGTTCGAGGAACGATACTGGTTAACTCATTGTGAGCAGCCACAGATTCTGGACCAATGGATCTGCGGAATAGGGAGGTTCTTGAGAGATTCTTCGACATTATGAGAAAAGCGGAGCACATGAAGTCGCTCTTTCACTATTTGTCTGGAGCTGTGGAATCGGATTCTTGTAATCATCGTCTGGATGGCACGAGATATATATGAATATATGACCATATGTGTCGATGGAATTATATATATATATATATATATATATATATATATATATATATATTAGGTTTTGACCCTAAATATCAATATTATATGTGTGACAATCAATCTAAGCTCTATTTCCATACCTCCATCATATGTATTGATAATTCCATATATCACTCGTATCTATTGAAAAATGACATTAATTGATCATATCTAGATTCACATATGCCATCATATACATTGACAAGTTCTATACATTGATCATATCCGTTAGTTTAAGAGATCATTTGTGATTATTTGTTGAAAATACATGATTCAATCGTATCCATTTAAGAATGATATCATCTTGTTATCTCCCTTGTTGAACTTTGTGTGCATGAGTAGGTGTCTGATTCATGCATCATTAATTTGCGTTATAAATACACATCTCATTCACGTGATTGGGTTAAGTTTGTTCACTAGATCAAATCCCATTCGGTTTCATCCTGTTACAACAGGTATAAGGGATATTTTTCAAAAAGAAATGTATCATCAGACCCAGTATTCCTCAGATAAAATATAATTGATGTTCAAAGTATTGACACAACACTATACATGTGTCAACACGATTAAAAAGTAACGAATATATTCAAATTATTATTTTTAAGGTCTCAATTAAAAATTCGGAGAACCAAAAGTTCTTTTAAGTTTCACGTTGTGCATGAACATCAAAACCACATTATATAGATCTGTGGTCTATTTATAACTCAAACAAGGCGTTGAACTGTGTTTTGGATAGCTAATGGGGATTTCCAATTTTTAGTATACAAAAGAGTAAGTTATATAGTATAATCTATCGAAAGGCAAATGAAATGGGCGTATAATATATATGGTTCCAATGCCACCTAAAATATGACTGATTTGTAATACCCTGATCATAATAGTACGTTTTAACCAGTTTAATCTGAGAGTGGTTTGTTAGTCGTATATATTTCAAAACGTCTTTTTATTTTTGCGACTTCATTTTGCCTGGACTGTTTGTGATTATATAAAAAACAAATATTTTCTTTCTCATGTATTGCATATTCAGAATATACGCGTCATCTGTTTAAATATACCTGCACAAAATTTTAACATTGAAAGTAACATTAAGATCATTTCATGAAATTCTGATCTTGTATGAAACCAAAATGTTTTTTACTATTGTCATTCTTTTAAAAAGATAGAGATATTTCTGTAATTATATACGACGAAAACGGTGCCATTTTGTTCAAAAATCAAAACGTAAAGTTTAGGAAATGCAAAACAGATAAAGGGTGAGTTGAATATAATGCAAATAGTGACAAAGCGTGATATTAAGTCATAGTATATTTTCAAATAGATTGTAATGTTTCTGATATTTTTATTCGATGTTATTTTGTACTTTAAACTCACATACTCCAGTGGTGCCAGTAGCTTATAATAATCTTCAAAACAGATTGTATTTGTTTCTGACAAATGCTAAAATATAAGGAATGAACTTGCTTAATTGTTTTTTATTACTATAGAAAATAGATAGAAAGCGCACTTGTGAATATGTGAAAAAATGGAAAATGATTAGGTTTTCAAGGAAATTATTTCACTTCAAATCCAATAATCGGCTTTGTAAGGTATGTTCTCATGCAGAAATGCTGTATATAGAAATGATTTTATATTCTTGAATCGAGACGTTCAGCTTAGTATGTTTGTATATTTAGTACTTTTCACACATAAATAAGGTACTTTCTCGAATTATAACACTTTTATCACGCACTCTGCAGAATTAATGCGTATCTTTCTCTTCCTTTGGCTTCAATTTACTTTTTTATCTTCTGACCACAAGCGACACTGCTGTTGTCAATTGCAACTGTCTTTATAACCGGTTGTGCAAATATCGACATTAAACCATTATCGACTGCTTCTTCCTTGTTCCTGCGTCAATAAGTAGAAACGTTTTCATTTCTATTGCATTAGGTAGCTAAAGACTTGTTTATAGTGAGCAATTAAAGGTTGTCTTTAGTTAAACACAATTAAGTTAATTAATCAATCTCTATATGCCTAGATATTAGGCAGACTTATTATAGATCAAAAGAAATATAAATATAATTTCCATCCGCCTCGTCGGAAAATCGATGAATCCTATCATACGGATTATACATCCGTGTATTTAATTCATTTTATTAACGAAACGAAAACGTATTTTCAACCCTGTTCTTTAGTTTGAGAATCAAAATATTCATCCAAAGATAAAATAAACAAAGACATAAACTTGTTCTGCCAAAAAAAAACCTCTTCGTTTAATTTTGGAAAGCAGTTTTAGTTTAGTTAGGTAATGGAATGTAAAACTGAAGAAGTCATGTCACATTGCACATTAGACTAAGGTAAAGATAACATAGTTCTGTCGTAATGCACATTACACTAACGTTCTGTCGTATTGCATATTAAACTTGCGTACATATAACATTGACCAACAATAAGGATTAGTTTTTACAGTTGATTGATTTAGGCCCTACGTTCAAAATAGGAGATGTTTTTTTACATGCAAGACTTTTTAAATAAACGTGGTGGAAAACAACAAACGTTAACAGAAATTTAAATCACTCCATACACGATGAACACCGACCACGCAGAAATATCTAATAAAACTGTCACAGGGTTCGAAATAAAGTCACAAGACTTCAGCTGACTGACTGTAGTTTTATTGCATGACTTGATCTGGAATATAGATCTGAAAACAAGACTAGTTTTCATCACAGCACAGTTTGACATCTTCATTATAATATGGCTGAATGGCAAATGCGTGGGACATATTTTTGGACAGAAAATATGTAATGAATAATTAAAAGAAGAAAATTCAATGAGAATTACGAGCTTACATGTTAAGCAATGAAATTAAAGGTTGAGACAGAGTTCTTTAATTACATACATGTTCTCTTTCACAAGTGTTTACTATGTGATCAATATTCATAAGACAATCAATAGAGATCGCTGTCAAGAGATATTACCAAAACGACATATTCTTGGAATATTCTTTGATAAAGTTTGCAATTAAAGTAATGAATTAAGAATTATTTGTAGCCAGGAAAACAAAAATATCGAACCAGCAATATAGATATTAAAATAAGTCTTGTTTTCATCACAACAAAAATGACATCTTCATTATAACATGGTTGAATCGCAAATATGCAAAACGAACGTTTTCCCGCACGCACGTACACGTGAAGGGATTAAAGTTCGGGGAGTTGGTTCTTTACTGGGTGGCTCATACCAACCATTGGTAGAAAAAACAATTTCTACTTATAATCATCCTCTAATCTAAAAAAAAAATACTAATATCTGCAACTAATGTATGTGTGGATTATACATACACCAATTATTAAACAATTATCACGTTTATACCATATGTAATGATTAGTTTAAGAAAGATTCGTGTGTACATGATTGTATGGGGCTCACCAGGAGAACAATTGCAGAAGTGAAAACGTTATTCTGTGACACACTTCTCCCCTTCGTAATATGTGGTCCCGACATTTTATCCACAGACATTTTTACCACAGCAACAGCTTTTCGTTTTGATAATATAACAAGCTATAGTCAGATGAGAAAAGCCACTTCATTCCATAGTCTTCCTCTTAAGAACCCTTTAACATATTTTCTCCTAAACTTAGGCAATATAACCGTTCCTATCTTGTAAATTGCGTGTTTGTCTTCAAAACTGTAAGTCTACACAAAAAATGTATTTTAATATCCTTTTCCAAAACTCTCTGTCAATAGTCACAGTCAGAGCCTTCCTGACTGATACTAATTAAAAGTACGTGACAGTCCTAATACTGAAGAATACTTCCAAATATATTAAAATCGCGATAACGATTCTGATTGTGCCATCACAAGTGCATTTGAGAACATTTGAAAAGCACTAAAGAAAATAAATTAGCAGAAACACAAATGAATTAAAAGAGAATATTCTGGAGCAAAATTTGGAATATGGCTCTTGTAAAGCTACGGGAAAAAGAAACGAACCCAATTATATACAGTCTGAAAATGGATTGTGATCACACAATTGGGGCTTCTTACCAGCTGTAACCGCTTCATTAAAATTATAATTTAAAATTGATCGATTAGATTGATATGAGACTCCACAGTTATATTTTTGTGATGCCATACCTAGGTTATAATATTGTAATCGGATGTCCAGTTCTCATACAGAGACGTGGTGGAATGGCATTTAGCAGGCTTTATAATCTATCCAGAAATCAACTAGAACATACCACAAAGCAGTCAAAACTCTATTAGATAGAGTTACATACATGAAGCTAATGAAATCAAACTTGGATGGTCTTTGCCAGCATAACGAACCAATTTATACAGAAAGCTGTCAACCATAGAACCTCGGTATGGAACTCTTTTATTTAGCGAAATACATTCAGACTGCTAAGCTACCTTGTTACAGCAGAGGATGGAAATATCATTCATCATTGAATACCAAAACATTATAGTTTTCACGGCATTTACAGCTTGAATTATTAGAATGGTTAGACTTACTTTCTCATCAAAACAGCATAACAATGGGCAAATGTCAATGATAAGAAAAATATATCTATGAAATGCAAAGAATACGCTAATTTCTACAAATATGAGCACGGAGATTTTATCATGATTTTGACCCATATCATGCACGTGTGTGGAAATAAGTTCTGAGATAACGAGTATAGATACAGGTTTTAAGGATTGTAAAGTTACAACTCACCATCTATCGATCTATCAAAACAATCAAAATTTCTTAGAAGCAAGTTGGCTTTCTTTTTCGACAACCCAAGCATCAATGGATTTTTTTTCTTCTTTTTTCTACACTGTATGTTTCTCTGAAAATTATTAATGTCAGTTTTCGAATTTATTTATATTTATGACTTATTTTAAAACGTCATATTGAGACTTATGATGAGACGTACAAATAGCTAAACATTCAAGAATAATTTCACAGTGAAACCTTATTTTTACGTATTAAATACCATTCAAAACTATATTTATCCCACTATCTATTTAGTGCGTTTTTTCAGTGTATACCAGACATTAGGTAAATACCTCAGAGTCATAAGTAGCTAATGAATCCCAGTGGTACAAGGTTATGATGCCTCATTAGTCCAAACGTCAAAAATTGATATATTAGGCTCCGGTTTTCGTAATGCATTCTATATTTGGTTCATTATTCATAATCAAATAAGATCAGATTGTCCGAGCGATAGCATCCGGCGGAAAACTTATTTCAACCTAATTAGTTACTTCTTTTGTCCAGGGAGAGTATTAGTCTTGAGTTTATGGAATGTTTTGATTTATTTTTCTTCTTTTCTTTCGTTTGATAGGTGCACATCGTCTAGCAATAACAAATCAAGAGTACATGATAATTAGTCAAATTGACAGAAGAAGAAGATTTGAATATAACATTACCTTACGTGGATAGACTGCATGGGTCTGTTCGCACGTGAGTCATCATTGTACATCATCTTTCACGAGTAAATCCTTTTGGAGGGCCTGATCATACACATAGGACATATTATTAGAGGTTGGCAGAAATCTTTAACGTATTTGCATAGATATATTTTATGCACGAAGAACACCTTGTATTTCAATGAAGTTCTACATACTGTAAAATAAGGCCCATTCACATATTACTGCATGGCAATACATTTAAAATTCCAATCAATAGTTTAAATTTTTTTACTTCAAGTTGAATCTTTAAAAAATCATAGTTTACAATATAGCGATTTATCAATGTATACCTTCGAGGTCTGGTGGAATCTGAGAGCAGGTTTTGGGGCTGCTATGTATTATTAATCTATGATGTGTGTTTAAATCTTGTCCATGAAGTTAAGTTGTACTTTTGATTCTGGTCACTTGTAAACAGAATGTTTACAATCAATTGAGTTCAAGACCAGTCTTGCTGACAGTTAGACTGAAGTTATTTCCATTTCATTGTTTCACATTTTGTTATGATATAGATCAAGTGAAAATGTGGGATTTGGTAAATAAATAATTCATTCCTGTTTTAGATCAGTCTGTGGGAATCCATTTGAGATCAGATGTTACAGTTTGTGCTGTTGAAATAAGATATAATTCGAGGGTAATTATTTATTTAATATATTCCTTGAATTACTAAAGTGTTCATTGACTTTTGAAATAATACATTACTTTGAACTTTTGTGAACTCATTCAAAGACATTCTAATGTGTATCATTGTGTTATAGCAGGACATTCAAGACGACTGGAACTCATTCGGAACATTCCATATTTTTGGACTTGTGATTTAGGATTATTTGGAATTTGATTCACAATATTGAAAGTGTCTCTTGAATTTCACTTTCCATTGTAGAGAAATAAATTGTTGATATTACTTACATTGTTGGTTTCACTTTCTTTCTGTAACATATTTTTTTAAGATCTAAAGTTGTAACAGAGCTTTTCATATTAGCCATTTCTTCGTCTACAAAGAAAAATGCAGGTTAAAAACAAAATCAATTTACACAAGGCAAATTCAAGACAACTAACGCTGTTGCCGTTGTGATCTCTTATTAAACAAATATTACTTTAAGGAGCAGGAACAAAGAAAATGAATGACAACATATGTTGCCAAAACAACAATCATCACTTTGGATTTGTATTTTTTTTTGTTGTTGTTGTTGTTGTTTTTTTGTTTTTTCACCATGCAAGACCAGAATAAAGAGTCGCATGATACGAAAAAGTTCGAGCTGAGGACATATTATTTTTGTGTAGAAAAATGACTCTTCGTAGAAAATGCGGCCTCTTCCTGCGAGTGAGAAGGTTTGGTATTTTTCAAACGTTTTGTATCAAATAGAAGTAATCAAATCACAATACATTTAAAATAATTTTATAAACTGAATGGAATGCAGATTGCAATAAACAACAAGCAGTGTATTTTATTATTGTTCTGCAACGCAGGTTTATGCAACAGTCGATATAGAAATAATCAATGTATTAAACGTTATAAACATATATTACACAGAAAGTAACCATTTTGCATACAAAACATTACATATTTTGATACTTACAATTTAAATTGTGATGATGATGTTTCAATGATCAGATATTGAACATTGCATGATATGAAATTTTGGAAATATTAATTAAACTGAGTAGTATGGATGGCAACATCAGGATGTAGAATATCTTACAGGCATACCAGAGTTAGTCACGTCGACTTACAGGTTTCACATTTACTTTCAGATACGAAAATTAATGTCTGAACGTAAAATGCCATTTCCTGGTGATCATTCGTTTAATCCAACTAAAACTAGGACACATCTAAAGCAATTTTATATAATATGTAATACTTTAATATTCCTACTTATCATGACTGGAAATATATTAATGGGAAAAAAATTAAGATTTGATTATTAATGAACCTTAAGAACATAAATCTGTATGTCAAGGATTTGGAGAACCTACATCAGCTGATGTGTTAAGCGCAATAAAATAACATTATAATTATGGAGATAAAACAGTTAAATACTCAAAATAAAGTGTCTGCTGAGGAAATCATTTCGTCGTGCATGATGGCGAAGTCTTACCAAAGATTAGGTGATGACAAAATAGAATGGACTTGTTTGAGGGGTGGGGTGGGGGGTGTTTATAAGACAGCAACGGTATAACTGAAGAATAAACATCTAGAATAATTGGAAGTATAAAACCTTATTTCACCTGTATTCGTATAGCAAAAGTAAAGAAAAGAACATCTATTACGCAGTCTGTATCCACTGTAGAAGATAAAAAAGTAGACTGAAAGTTTAAATTTAGGTCAGCAAGGGTATGACTCAGATGAGGATATTAAGATTTCAACAACATATTTCAGATTCAAAAGTTAGACTAAACTATGCTACTCGTGGTGACGGCGGAATATTTTTATTTCCAACGGATGTGGTAATGAAAATAAAATCATAGTAGATTATCATAGCAATTCACAAAATCATCTGATACATTTATTCTGCGAATGAATACTGACGTAAATATCGATATTGTAATGACTTGTAATGACTTTTAAACCAGCAGCTCATGAACAACCTGTAGAAATTAAACAAGAAATAGCAGGAAGAGTTAGGCATAGCGAACGAATTGTATGAATATCAAGAAATAAGTAACACCGTTGTTAGCTTTTCTCACAAAACAGTTAAACAAGCACTTAAAAATTATTCTTATGACTGAAGGAGTATAATTTACACTTTTAAATAGAAATAGACCTTACTCTACAGAAACTGTCTTATTTGTGATTTTATGTTGTTGTTGTCTTCTACCTATTATAATTAGAAGCAACAAACCAATAATTGCAGCCCCAAGATGCATAGCATATTCAGATATTACAGAAATGATTTATCCAGCTGATTATAGAAGCTAGCTTATTACATTACCAATGATACCAGGGAATGTTGCTGCTGCTTTTCTTAGCTATTCAAACAAATAGTTTGCAATAGTCATGAAACCTTTCTTCAGTACAGAAGGAACTTATCTATAGTACTTCCATCTCTAGGACAAGTTCAACCACCAATTATTGATTCAATGTTATTAACATTTTCTGTACAGTTCATTTTCTTTCCAAATCGGATAAATGCCCAGTCATTTGTGCATTAGTACTTATATTTACTTGCAGTTATTTAGTAGTTTTTATAATTTTGCTTTTATTATTCATTTTTCGTAAAAATGTCTTTTGTTGTTTCTTCTTCTGGAGTATATAACTTTCAATAAGCTTTAAATAATTTTTCAAGAACTTGTTCGCTTGTAATACTTTATCTTAGTTTTTGATAAATGTGTTCCATTTCTATTTGATCTAAATCCGTAACTTGCTGTCTTTGCTGAGCTGTTGGGGCAGCTGAACTATAGCTTCTTTAAACACTTTTGCAAGTTCATGTGCCTCATTTTCTTTAGTTGTTATCCATTTATTTCCATCATAGATAAATCCATGTGACTTTTAAAAATTCACTCCCACCATATGTGTCAATAGATTTAGGAAATAACATATTGTTTCAGGAGAAGGTCAATCTGATAAAAAAACTATCTTACAAATTAGATTGATAACATAAATTGTCAATGATAAATTTATTACATAGAATAGATTTCATAGTTGGTTATTACAATATTTCTCATGAGCAAGATAAATAAATAAATAAATAAATAAACAACATATTATATTACATAACGACAAGAAGGAACCAAAGTTCGCTAATGTTATGCAAACAAGATATAACAATCCTAAATCTATTAAAGTATTCATTATTTTGAAACATAATATTATCACTTTATGATGTAGGAAGAGTCCAAGTTAATTTTGTTTAATCATCACAAATCAAGTCACAACCAAACTATATGGGAAAAATTTCTTTATTTTGTAAACGATGAAAATATAACTAATTTGATTTATCAAGCAGAAATTACTACATATGTTTTTGATCAAAAGATGGATCTTTAAAATGGTATTTAAATCTTGTGATTTCTCACTTCTTTAGTTTCCATTAACTCTCTAATAGATGTACTTAAAGATCCGCATAAGATGATAATAGACGGTGTGGGTCAAAATAGTATGATCTAGATGTAATAGAAACTGAATAAAAAGGATATTTAACTTCATGTATCATTATGTATCTAACATTTATTTGCAACAGGATGTTTAATAGAAAATGGTTAGGTAAAGACAATGCTGTAATAATAATCGATCCTTGTGACAAATGAGATAAATGGTAATTGTCATTAATTAAAACGTTGATCAAGGAGCAAATACTTTATTTCTTATTCATGACTGGGACGATGTAGATAATATCAATGAAGGCAGCAAATTTAATAAAACTAGGTTTTAGAGGTATACAATATGGAATATCTTTATGTTTAATAGTTCAAAGCATATTTAAGTCTTTAGTGGCATTTTATTCCCAAAAAGGTCTATGGAAAATATTTTTACTAAACAATAATCTACTTCTAGTCATAAAAGATAAAATAGTCAAAAAGCTAATAGACAATAAAAAAGATAAACATGTATTTCAGACTATAATATCCATTTGATTACAAGGTGGTATAGGGAGACTCCCAATTGTTAAGAGTAACCGTATGGAAGTGTGTTTATCCACTAAATTCCTAATGTCATCAACATTATTTAATGGAATATAATATGTATCGTGATGGTAGGATCCAATTCAATTCATATCTTGGTGAGCTATAGCTTGGTTGTATAAACAGTTGTTGCACATTTTACACTCTAAATTCTTTTTAATCGCACATTTTTTAAACATGATCATACTTTTCTTCTACATATGTTCTGAATGAATATAGTTTACTTCTTAATCCACAAACATCTTGTATCTTTATTTCGTTTTATTTAGTTTTAAAAATTCGAGTATTTTTGTAATTTATCTGGATGATGCCAAATGAGTCCTCTTTCTTGTAGTCACTTGTATTTAATAAATGACTATTCTTCTTCATATTCTCATAAAAGTTCTCTGTTTCTACATGAATATATAAAGAAACAGTATCCGTCATTAAGTGTTTCACTTTATCACCATATGACTTTTGGAAATTGTTCTAGTAGAAATCATACATCTGTTCTTTGATTACTTCAAAAACTGTAATGCCACTATAAATTGACTTTGTTAGTTGTTTTCTTGTTGTTCATACTTATTAATACCATATACTTATCTATTATAAGAAATATCTTCTTTGTTTTCAACTTTATACACAATGACCCACACATTTTGATTAATAGTTTCTCCTTTTATCTTCTTTATTTTCTTTATTATCATATTTTACCAACTCATTCAATGTTCCCTTTGTGCTTTTTATGCCTTGCCTACGTGCTAATGCTTGACTAAGAGACTCTTCACTAATCAAAAATTTAAACTTTTGTGATTAAAACTTAATATCCAAAGTTCTGAATAGTATTGCGCTCTACTAACAGTGCTGAACAGTATATCAGTGCATCCACTGCCCGTGCAACTCTACAAAATTATTCAGTCTGATTACCTGGACAACCAGGCCCATTGCATCTAAAAATAACGCGTATAAAACTTACTTGACAGTCCGAATACGACGAGCGATTTGTGGTATCTGTTTGATTTGTCCGATACAAACTTTTTAATATTTTCGTATGAATAGAGTTCAGAAAATTAAATCGATGTGTCATCACCTGTGACAATCTCATTCAAACGTCTCTGGTCACACTTTTCATATTTGGCGAGTAGCTGTATGGCGATGTCAACTTGAGACTGTTGATGATCAGGAGTCATCAAATGCGGGACCCATTTTGCACAAACTTTTCTGAGTTTCAAGTGATTCTTCTGTACGTTACAAACAGCTGACGAATTAATGACCGTGATAATATAAATATCTTCCACTGTGTATGGAGCATTTTCATTATTTGCTCCCTTCACAGCAGCCACATCCCAATCACCAATCGCAGACAACTGTCTTCCAGAACGTGGGTCATCTTCCATGAATTCTCAGCCATCGCTAAAACGATGAAAACACCTCAATATTGTAGGATATGACAGAGATTTACATTCGTTAACTTTATCAAAGTCAGCCTTGATATCCAATGAGTACCAGGATTTTACAGTATGCTTTTGCTCAGTAGCAGAGTCGTTTAGTTTCCTCTGACATTTTTACGTCAATGCCATTTCCCTATGTTACGTCACATGCATACATATGAAGGTGCCCGGCGACCTATAGCTATTCTGCAGCTTCAGACCATATTATATAACGTTATTTTGTCCATCAATCGGCATTACATTTATTGACAGGTTCAAAGTAGCAAAGAAACTATAACAGCATATTCAGAACTTTGATTTACCCCTCACATTTACAATTGCTGTAACGTCAAATGAGGATAACATTAAAAGCCACTGGTTTTCGTCTGATCCATTACCTACTATATTGTGCATCTTGTAATCTCCAACTACAAATGAATGAAAATAAAATATGTTTAAGCTAAAATAAATATATGGTTGTACTTTAAATCATTTGTCGTCATCAGTACATGGTCTTACTGCTGATCTCTTTCTAAATTGTTCCATAAGGTTTTCACAGACTGCATTATTCATAATGTAAAGAGATTTGTTTCAAAGTTATTGTATCTAATATAGCTCTAATTAATGCCTGACAATACAATTTTAAACTTCTATAGCGAATAACGTATTTGTCTTGATTTTTAAATGTATATAATAATGAATGTACTGAGGTTTTGTTCTTTAGTTTCCATCTCTTAATTTATTTTGTAATAGTAACACTTCCCGGTTAATCTTTCACGTCTTAGTATATAATTTTTCAACATAATCATGAAGTTGTTTTGGAAATTCCTAATAAACTTCTTAAATTCCATCGTCTTTTTATTATATTTTCCTGATTATGTTTTATCTGCTGTTTCTCTGCCCATCTAATGGTATTTACACGCATTGCTTGTCACATTGCCAAATAATATAGATTGTTAGAATTTGAAATAAGTAATATAGCATCCACTATTATCGTTTTAACACTATACAAATTTAAAAAATCACGATTTGTTGTGCATATCCGTATGAAATTATACTTATTCCTCACCTTATCCCTGATTCAACCATTATAAACATATTGTACTATGTTAATAACTCTAATTCTACACCATTTAGTTTTAAACATGCGTCATGTGCGAGGTTAGGAGCACTTACAAAATATGAAGGATCTAATGTGTAGTAAAATGTATGCATACTGCTAGGAATTCTTTACAAGAGTAATAATCGTAAATATTTCATATTTTGTTTTTAAGTTGAAATGTTTCGTAGCATCTTTCTTACGTTTTTGTAATAATCTTTAATTACTGTTCCTGTCGATTTGAATAATAACATTTTTAATTTTATGTAGCTTAGTATCTGTAAACGTTTCAAGCTTTTCAAATGAATCCATATATTCATAGTGATAGATGTCTTTTCCTAATAATTTTGAATTCATACTACTGAAATTACTTTTAGTTTCTATGAATGTATCATCACGTCATATTTGCACGCTGCTCTAAATATGCTCCCATAAACGAAAAATATCAACAAATCTGTTTTTGTTATTTTTACACAAACATCTTTACCACCTTTTTCAAACAGGTATAATGTTTTTAATCTTCTTTTATGATTAGAATTTCGTTTGCGTTTTAGTACCAAATTCTTTATAGATAATGTCTGCAATCAATTGTAATTTCTCATAAGATTTTGCGATATCGTCATCTCCTCTGTAAACGATTGGTTCATGTGTATATAAAATCCTGATAGAGCATACCCAGTTGTTGTAACTGTCCATGATACATATGACATCTTTGCAATTATCCAATATAACAATTATACTCTCAAAACGACAATATAATACAAGTGAAACTTAAGTTTGTTTTAAAATTTTAAAATTTTGTTTCAGATATCTTTTCAGGCATTATATATATATATATATATATATATATATATATATATATATATATATATATATATATATATATATATATATAGTATTTCAACTTTATTACTTAACATTTTATGAGAATTTAATTTCAGCTGTGAATCATAATAAGAAAAACATACATTTCAAGAAGTAGTTTTTAAAATGACTTTTAAAAACCTGTAATGAGATTAATCTAAATAAATCACACCATAATGCTAATTGTACACATCTGTTGTAATCAGAATATCCATGTGAGTATCTCTTTCTGTTTTACAAGCTCTAACTGGCCTTAGGAATGTTTTAACTAATGGCTGACGACTTTGTTCGATTATCTCACTTGATTCGCTTCTTTCTATCTCTGCCTCTCTTGCTTCACGAACTAGCGGCTTCCTCAGAACTCTCGTTTCGCTTACATAAATTATTAAATTCACCATCCACAATAATTCTTATCTTAATTAATTTTCAAAACTGTCTCAACCTTGGGGAGGTCATTTTTATCGTATATAGATAAATTCTCCTTGTAAAATATTCCTTTAATCGTATTTCCCTTTCAGTCCTCCAATTTATATACTGCGGTGCCTTCTAAAATTACTTGTTTGATTGTAATAAATCTCTGCCGTGAAATTCGGAAGATAGACTTTAACAAAAAGACACAACTCACTATCAAAATGTATTTGCACCCATTGTTATATGTTATATATGCATGCATGTCAACGATGGCCACCTGGAACTGATCACCTACGTGACTAACATAACCCCTTCTAAACTGAAATATTTGTCTAGATTGCTGGTGTAATGTATATGTAGATTGATTGGTTAATCAATTTTTAAATTCAGAATATTTATGTAAATTCTGTCATGTTTAATGTGTGCCCACAATCGATTGATATTTTGTGTATGCAGCTGGACTTTTAGGATCATAATGTAGAATGATAATACAGAAATCTTAAATAAGTCTCTAATTTGTTCGCAAAACCATTTTCTTTACAACTAACGGCTTGCACTTCTCTCGCTTCGATTCTCTTTCTTTCTCTCTCTCTCTATCTCTCTCTCTCTCTCTCTCTCTCTCTCTCTCTAACCACTGCTCTCATCATTCATTTATCTGAGAATATTACTATTGAAATATATCAATTGTGAGCAAATTATTATGTTAAAATCTTAAATATTTTGTGCACTTATTAGCATATTTGCTGCTTAAATTAACTATCGTAATATCAGAAACTAATTTCTGCTTATACAAAGTCTTCAATGAAGCAAATGTAAGATCTAAAATAATCCCAAGCCATAATATAGAAAAACTTAAAGATATTTAAATTAAGGAAATAAAAAACACGTGATACCTTGTTGGAAAAAATATGAAAAATTTCATCTTGTTTGTTACAACACTCATATGGTAATTACCCCAATGTTCAGTCATATAAAAAATTAAAACCTATAAAATATGAAAATGTCATCATTTTGAATTTGTTAGAAATATATATTTTAATTCTTCTATATCTCTTTTTTTTGTTAAATCCAAATGGCATTAAATTCTTTTATACATCTTTGAGTAAAGAAGCATTTACAACAGACATAAAATGTATATAAAATTCAGTTAGATTCTATAATTTTGAAAATGTGTATGAAGCTCTTTTCATTAAGTCGACAAGGGAAGAATGTATAAGCAATACTTAATTCATTATTTCTATAAATCATGTTTTTTGGTATCAGAAGGTTAAAAAAAACCTATAAAAAATACTTAACGTTCGAGTAATAGAAACTAATGTGAACTTGTTCCATTTTCTCTCGTATTCAGAGCTATAATTATTACCTTTATTAGAAGATAACATTTACTTATTTCATGAGTTTATACCAATCATACAAGATTGGTTTGAATAATTTTATTATATAACAAACTTCTTGCAAAATGCCCACCTCAGTACCCATAGCCTGTTTCCCTGTGGATAGTACATAGAAAAGAAATCAATCACCACCCGAATTGTGAGGGTGCGCATTTCCTTTTGCAGATCATATTCCTTTCACGATAGTAATTTGTCCTTAGTTCAGACATTTTGTGATCCTAGTCTCAAGCAGCTCTTCATACATGTTATGCATTGGGCCAGCATCTTCACAGCTCATTTTTGGCTGACCTGAGCTGCTTTTTTTGTACACATGATGGCGATTTGGCCTTTGGTTTAGTATTTTGTCACGTGGTTCCCATTTCATGTACTTTGCACAAGACCAGCACCTTCCCAGTGCCTTTCTTGTAGCCCTGGGTGTTTGCGCAACAACTTATATTATTTATGTTTGTTGATCTGCGGCTAAGTTTAGGTACTAAGGTGGTACTCAATTAAAAATGCTAAATAAATTATGTGGACACTGAATCTCGAACCGTCAACCTTAGGTTTAGAAATCCAACGGTCATAGAATTTGAGCTATTTCAGACAGTTAGTATTACCGTAATTTCTAACCTATATAAATATTGAGTTGCACTTTCTTTTATTTTTGTTTTTGTTTTGCACTGTGAACAAAATGGTGCTGATCTAATTTCTAAACTATGTTTTTGTAGACAAATATGTTTATATTTTACACATGCTTAGTCAGCTTTTTCCAATTTAAAAAACAGAGCTTGGGTTGACGCATCAAGCGTTTGTTTTCAAAAAAAAAATGGTGGATCTCCATATCTTGTTACTTTGTTTTCGAAGTAGTAATCATAACTCAAGACGAGTGGGTGGGGGGTTATGGGAACTTAAGCTGGTGTGGTTTGTACTTATGAAGATTAAAACTTAATATTTTCGAAAGGATTGAATATTTTGTGGATTTCAACAACGATTAAGGAGTTTAAAATACGTATGTTCTGCGGATGAGACATTTAGATCATTGGCACAGTGGAAATATATTTTAGTAGAGAAAGGTCGAAGTTAATAAGTTTATTTTTATTCATGAGGTACTAGTAGTGTGTAATCTAGAGAGACTCACTTTTCCGTTCTTCTTTTCGTAAAAGAAACTAATTATGCTTCAAAAAGATGTACGGTAATCTAGAGAGACTCACTTTTCCGTTCTTCATTTCTTAAACGAAACTAATTATGCTTCAAAAAGATGTACGGTATGCAGCAACAAGCATTTCAAAGTATTAACTGGTTTATTTTATTTATGTGCTGAAAATGTCTCTTGTTGAAGAAACGAGTACCGGTACATCAAAAGTATATCAAAGCACACCTCAAAAGACTGTTTCTTGCCACTTATAGATAACATCTAAATTAAGGCAGAATTAACCTCCTTAAGGTACCGTTTAGGTCAAGATCATCTTCATCTAAATGTTGGTAAACTGAACTCCATAATAAGCGTTGCCCTTTTACAGTAAAATGATCCTATTGAATAAAACTAGCATGGCAAGTAAAGCAAATTTTGGTTAACTTGTAGAAGATAAACAATTATAGATTTTTAAAGTGACATAAATCTGGGCGCCTGGTTTTAGCGCTGCTTTTACACTGTTCAATTTTAAGTGGTTTTAAAGCATGCATCATTTCTGCAAAATTCCAACTCTAATATACTTATTTATTTCGATATGGCCACTACGACATTTTCGACAAATGTACCTGGATGGAGTACAACGTGGCATATAGCGAAATATAAGGCAAGATAATTGTATCATTTCCAACATTGTACACCTAAACAAACTCAGTTTGCAAATTATTTAATACAGACGCTAACAAAAAGGTTAGTTTTCTGCTCTTTTGCTAATTATTATTTAAAGATTAAATAAAAATTCAATCCTCATACACTCCACACAATCAACGGTAAAATATATCAGCTGTTTTCATATATGCCTACATATGGCATTATGTTGGAAGGTTTATCTTATTGTATCCCATATTTACGTTATTTTCGAGTCTGATTAAATGTAATATTAATTACTCGTGCAAAGTCTACAAATAATGAAAGACACTTTATTTACGGATAAAATTGGATTAAAGAATGACTTATACCCAAATTAATAGTCAAAAGTATATCAGCATCAACATTTCTTGAGAAATTGTTTGAAAAAGGAAATGTACCACAGATAATAAGAATTGGAAATATAATATAAGCAATGTGTATGACAGTAGAATAAAGCCTTTCACAGAATATCGGAACATCATCAGCCTTACACACGTGCATATATGAAAATCTAAATGTAAATCTAAATTAGAATGCATAGTAGTCTAGTATGTCTTCCATCAACAACAATTGCAACCAATTTATATACAAGTGACTGCAATATGTGGATCTATTCAATGATTAAATGTTAGGCTTTATAACATGTAAACATTCTTTCGTATAACTGATGTGAATACTTGTGAGTTATACATGCATGAACAGATCCTTGATTTTGATGCAACGGGGGGGTGGGGGGTGGAAGCGACAGTATACACTTAGTGGTTGGTGAATTGCTTCATACGTCGTCGTCGTTCTATATTTAGCAAAATAACAGAGAAAAAAGACAACTTTAATAAAAATAAAAATATATTTTACCAGAAATTTACTGCATCATAATGTCCATAAAATTAACAACAATAATGTATGTGAACACATTGAAATCAAAGCCGCTTGATGCAGTATTCACCAAACCTGACAGCAATGTCGTCGGCTGCATCAAATGGGATTCTGTCTTTGCCAAAAGATTCCTTGTATGGGCATATATTCGTCCAAATAATAATAAAGCTACATCCACTTTTTCGTGTTCTCTTAGGTCTGTAAACAAGTGAATGCAGGCCTCTGTTAAATTTTCACTGATTTTTGATATTATTCCAGCCTTCATCTTTTTCAATTCATGATTTGTTTTTCATCACTACATCCCTTGTTTGTCTCTTTCTCGATTGAACGATGCTGGGTATGGTATCTTTTTTGTGTTATCCCTTCTTGGAATTCTATGTGCGGCCTCGGTCTTCACAGTTTAAATCTAAATTATAATTACATCTCTCGGGGCACTTATGACTATCCAAATGGTATATTCTATTCTTTCTTCAAGTACACCCTGTATTGCACATCGTTCCTTTTTGAACATTATTTGTATTTGTGTGCACGCGCAAGAGCTGTTGATACAGTCTTTTTAAGATTTTTTTTGCTCTTCTATGAACTTTTGATTGCTTTTTTCTATTGTCTCCACATGTTCTTTGTGTTACTTACATTGACTTTCTAATTCCATAACCGTTACTTCTATGTATTTGACCTTGTGTTGCAACTGTTGGTTTTATTCTTGGACAATGATCTGTTTCAATTTGTCAAGATTTCTTGGGATAAACTCTTTAAGCTTACAGAATATAAATTTTTCTTATCCGTTCTTAATTTAATCTAATTGATTCCTAGATGATTCATTCGATAACTCTTTATTTAACTCTACAAGTTTATCTGAAATGGATTATGTAATTATCGTTACTTATAATGATTGGCTCATTTTACACATCCAAAGCTTAACTTTATATGCTGCCTATTTATGGACCAGAGTTAAAACGGGGAACTCAAAGTTGTAACCCATACTCAAACTTGTAAACACATTCCATCTTATATTGTTATTTGAATAAAATAAAAAAGGAAAACGGTAAATATTAATTTGAAAAATTACATAATAGGTACAGAGAAACGTTTAGTAGAAGAAAAGGATGGCATAATGCTAACAACTCTTAATAGGAATACGGGACAATTACATAATAATTAGGTAAATAACACTGGTTTTCTGAAGAAAAGGATGACATAATACCTTGAACACTTACTAAGGATATGGGACATAACTGTTGTGCTTGAATCTCCTATCGATAAGACTTATAGGCACACATATACTGGAATTAAACATCTATGTAAATTATAATTAAATTGACCTTAAGGTAGATTTTTTATTTCTAGATGTTTAGTGATGGCAATACATCGCATTCAGTTGTCTGAAAAAAGGAGACAGACTGGGCAGCTTAAGACCCTCAAATAGTTTCCATGAAATAAGCTATCCGAATATATATATAAATTTATATATATATATATATATATATATATATATATATATATATATATATTTATATATATATATACATTTGAAGTAGCTAGCCTTAACCCATAGATCGGTAGCAGCGTACGGTGCGTAATGTGATGCAATACATACCTTGTATGTATTATTTCAAGTATCACTGATAAAGCTGAGCAATAAGTAAACCAATTATATGAAAGTTGCAATCTGCTAAGAACTCCAATTACTCGGGGAATATTAGAACTTTCCTTCGGATATTGACTTCTCCTGACTATTTTGTCTACGGCATTAAAAGTATATTCTTCCATTTATGTATGTTCGTAAGTTTAACACCAATTTCCTTTAGTCAGTTTTAGTTGGAATATAAAGCTTTTGAATATCATATTTTTTTATTTCTAGTCTTTTTGCATATAAAGCTAACAGTTTATTAGTTTGGTCATTAAAGAGTGATTTTAAACACTTATTTCAGATACCATTTTAGTTTAACGGTTATTTTCAGAAATGACCGTAACAAGATACGATTTATTTGTATATATCCCAATGCTTCAATCAAAGCTGTCTGTTAATATGTTTTTGGAACTTTAAGTCAAATTTCAGTCTCTATTTCCTGGTATAATCAAACACAAAATTGTGCTTATTGTGCAAAGCAAATTTATGTAAGTCATGCCAAGACTTTATTTGGTTTCTTGCAATGCTGAAGGTGGTATACTCCCTGACATATTTACGTAAGCGCTAATCAGTCGACAAATAACATTTAGATTACCAAGCCTTAGTTTTCCGACCAGTAACAGTTTACGGAGTGTAATTATATATATAAGAGTATTGCGCAAGTCGATGAAGCTGACCAATAAATGTTTCATAAGCTGATTAATGACACGCGAACTATACGCTTTAAGAATCCTTGGGACTAGTGGTGTTATCTATTTCTCGCTGACATTAGACTGTGTTAAATATTTTCGTAATTAGCTGAAGTTGTCTCAGATTTACTTTCGATCTCTATGACTCCGCTAAGTACATAGTACAACCCTATTTGCTGTAAGGCTTCTGAACAATGTTTCATTTCTTTGACTGTCCTAACTGTCCCCCACCTGCTTAATTGGCATAAAAAGATTTTCATGTCATTTGTTATCATTTGCAGCAGTTTAGGCATGTCAGTTTAGCCGTTATTGAATTTGGTCTTAACAGTTTGTTTTTTAATCATTCATGTGATATGCCATTTTAGCTGAACAGTCATTGTAATATATGAATTTAACACACAATACGATTTTCTCGTTTTTATCACAATAGTTTCAAGAAAGTTTGTCCTATGGAATTATTTTATTGCACTTTAAGTAAAAAATTTGTCTATATTTCTTGGCACGATTGAATATAAAAATCAGTCTTTTTTGTTTGGTTCCCAGCTTTATTGAAGGTGGGTAGATATGGCAACCAATCTAACAGATTTTGCTTTATCACTATTTTGTGCGATGAAATATATATGTATGTATGCTCGTATGTGTGTATGTATATATGTATGTATGTATATTTGTATGTATGGTTGAATGTAACACTTGAATTGATGAAGCTGTCCAAAGACGAATCTGTAAGATGACCAATAACATGCGGGCTGCCACTGTACTCAATAAAGTTAGTAAAAGGGGTTTTTCGATTTCAAAGCCAGTCTGTAATATATCACTGCTACATTCATATACCTTGATTTGTTAATAAAATATGGCACTAAGCATGTGTATCAAAGCAGATTGGTCGTAGAGAACAGATGTGTTACAAATCCTACCTTTAGGCGACAGTATATAATTTGGTACCTTTGGGCGACATCTTTGCATAGTGAAATATGTACGAGTTGTTATTGTACCCTTAGGGTATATTATGTGGGTAAGACTGGAAGGAATGTTAAAAGGCATGAAAAATGGGTAAAACAAGAGAAGTGATATACTCTTATGTTTTTTGTCGCCCGAGGGTAAACGATCAACGTTAATGTATATGATCTACCATTGGGCGACGTAGCATAATCGTTCATGTGTATGTGCGGCTCAGAGATATTTTTATATATGACGCTCAAAGGTAATAATATATCACCCAATGGTATCATATACAGTGAAAATAAAGTGTTTACATAAGCGGGGTGGTCTCAATATCGGGATTCCGCTTTCGGAATCCATCAGGTAGTGAGTATGTATGCATGTATGTATGTATGTATGTATGTATGTATGTATGTATGTATGTATGTATGTATGTATGTATGTATGTATGTATGTATGTATGTATGTACAGATATATTTATAAATAATTTCATCGGACACAAGGAAGACATACACAAAGTTATAATTATATATTATTCAATATTTTGGGGACCCGGTGCGTGACAGATTTTGCCCCCCACCCCAGCTCAAAGATTAAACTTACTTTTTTAAGGTTTTTCAATAGAAGGTGGCTCCGTCCTCATACTCATTACAATGTTGTAGAAAGTGAACATTTGTCTAAATTTTAAAATGAATTGGTAATTTAAAACATTTTTCTCCAATGTTTTTGTTTTTTTCGGGGCCCTCTGATTCGTGGGGGCCCGGTGGAGCGACTAACAGCACCCTCTCCCCCACTTGCATTAACACTTTAGTGCTCAATGATGCTTTTTGACGCCACCCCCTTTATTGGAAAATGACGCCTTTTGACGCCTTTCATGACATATCCAATTAAGATACCCAGTACTCACAAAATTAAGTCTTTATACTCATAACTATCACTTATATGGCTGAGAGAATGAATATAGAAAATAAATATGAAGCAAGTCATTATTTTATCGCAGGATTAAAGCAAGTGCGCAGTTCAATCAACACTCATCCGTTGTATGTAACAGCGTGTCCGCCATTTGCAAACATGTGTTCTGCATCCCGCGCTTGCGACGGGTAGTCATTTGAAATTTTGAATAGTACAGTTGAAAGATTTTTAATAATATACACGGGAATATGCCATTCTTTGAACTAGTCCAGTTAATTGTTATCAAGGTTTTAACAAAATAGAGGATGATTAGAGCAAACTTCGAAATTTGGAAGGAGGCTATATGCTAGAAATACTTTACCGACATGTGTTCACTGTTTAAGTTTATATCCGTCATTTCATCAAAAAGATATGACAAAGAATCACCGTTTTCTCAAAAATATGTATTTTTTATATTTCAAAAAGATTAACTGGTAATTGTAATACTTATCAGCACGAAAAGTCATCGAGTTGTATTCGTCTATTTTTAGAAACAAGGAAAACACGTTATTCACATGGCACGGCAAATTCTGCTCAACTCCGCTAATCGATAGTGGATGTTTATCGCGGTAACATTTAGGATTTTTCCTTATAGAAACGTGTTTCAATACTTTTAAATCTTTACTTAATGTCACATATCATATTTAAACATTATAGTTCATAATTTATTAAATTTTCCCAAGAACGTTGATGCACGATAGTGAGTCCCTCAATGAGTGAATCAAGCACTTCATATTTCGAAAACCATTAAAATCGTTAAATATACTAAATATTGCACATCAATATTGATTTCATGCTCGATTGGACCCCATCCCCCCCCCCCCCCCCGTTTTCAAAGATGTGCTAAAACTTGTTTTTAATCAGTAGAAATATTTAATTACTGCACCCCAAAAACACATTTCAAGTTGCTTCTGCATTGATAATGACAGGGTAGGATTATTGCAAGGTTTTAAGATTTTGAAAATTCAACAACCTTTTCGGCATAGGAAATTCACAGAAGGATAAAACTAAGCTAACATTGTAATTTTTCATCATTAAGGGATACAGAGAAGAGATAAATTAATTTAATATTGGCCTCTGAATAACTTACTCAGCAACAACAATGATCATACTACATGGATATAAAAATATAGTGAGGTATATATGACACTTTATAATTTAAGTTTCAGTTTCATGATTTTACTTAACAGAAAAGGTTTCTGCTTTTAGATTTACAGATTATAGTACATACAATATAATACAATATATAATACAGAATATAATATATACAAGTAATTTTGAAAAATCCAATTAGCAAACTTGAGAATTGAAAAAGACACTAGACTTGTTTGTGCAATCAAGAGATGTCATTTCTGCAGCAGGCATAATATAATTTGGTCAGTGAATCTAAATTCTAGTGAAAGGTGAAAAATTAAAGTAATGAATTATATCTGTCACAGATGCTTAAGGGTACATACTAACAAAGTAACCATTTAAAACGTTTGAGGCAAATAAAATAATATATCCGTTCATAATTTTTGTCTTCATTTTATAAAGTTATTGTTAGTGATTATTTCACGGTACATGTATCATTATTTCTGTCATATTTATTCAAGCTTTACTTCACAGAATTTCCAATAATGCTTACCTATGTAAGCCTGTCGACTGTGAAATATAATCATGATAGTTTGCTTTTTTAAAGTATGCCCATTTTCTTAGAATCCGATAATACTTTCTTCGATTTAATTATTATCTGTAAGTAAGTAATAATTATTATGTGGTTTGTTATGATTATTAAGTATTTCCTTAGGATGCAGATATGTATTTTGAAAACCTCTGTTCCCCTAACCATCTTCACTCCGTTTTGCCATTGCGTCAATCCACCATGCCTTCTTCTCCAACATTATCGTGCAAAATCACAAAAAACTTGATACTATAGTTTCCCACGTTCTGCTATAGTACAGAGAGCATGCATACGACAATTATTTTTCAAATCTTTGACCAGCTTCCCAGTTTTCCTTCCAGTTTGTGTCCCCTTCATTTAATTGGTCACTCGTGCCAACTTGACGGCAAATTTTCATGAGAAAATTTTATGAGCGAATCTAAATGCAGACTTTTTCATGATTCCTTTTGGAAAAGGCTTAGTTACAAGGCTTAATTGCTGTAAGTTACAAATTCCATACCATACAGAAGAGGTTTATCCCTGGATCCAACAGGAGAAAACGTGCTAATATGAAGTAAAGCTACAGAGAAAATCTTCAGTATCTATAAAAAACATGTTAGAGAGTTTTAATTTGTCGCCCACTGGGAATATAGCTAAGAATGCAAGCCCCAAGTTATGGTACCCACTCCCTCCCTCCCCCCCCCCTCTCTCTCTCTCTCATGCACACACCTATGATGTTTACCTTCAGTATAGTTAAATTGAGACGGGTGTAAATATGTAGAATTTCGTGTTACAGGTGACTCAGAGAATGACCCTTTTTAATATGCTGGTATTTTTCTTATTCTTACGAGTATTTTCTCGCGTAGGCACATTGAATATACAATAATTTACACTGTATGCACGTATAACAAGACATCAAATAGACGCAAATTATCTGTGAAGTGAAAACACGTCTTAGGGTGGAATTACACCCTAAAAACTTTGTTAGATAATCTTTCAGCCGGGATAGAATCAAAGCAGGAAATCATTTTTTAAAAATCATTGACTGTGAAAATGAGCTCATAAATATGCGGTAGACGGTTATTAAATACACTACATTTTAATTGCTTTTACAATCTGAAATCTTTTTCATCTTTATCTATGTGAAACATGTTCGAGACTTATAATTTGTCGCCCATCTGGATTATAGCTAAGAACCCAAGCCCAAAGTTATGGTACCCCCCCCTCTCTCTCTCTCTCTCTCTCTCTCTCTCTCTCTCTCTCTCTCTCTCTCTCTCTCTCTCTCTCTCTTTCTCTCTCATGCACACACCTATGTTTACCTTCAGTATGATTAATTTGAGACGGGTGTAAATATGAAGAATATGATTTTCGTTGTACAGGTGACTCAGGAAATCACACTTCTTAATATGCTGGTATTGTTCCTATTCTTACGAATGTTTGCTCACGAAGGCATACTGTATATTTAATACTTTATAATTGATGCATGTATGACAAAACTTCTAATCGACGCATATATCTTGTGAAATGAACATATGCCAAAGGGTAGAAATACACACTGATAACAGTTCTATCATTTTTCATCTGTGATAGAATCAGAGAAGAAAATGCATTAGAGGAAATCGTTGACTGTGAATCTGAGCTCATGAGTACGTATTAGACGGTTCTGTAAATACCTCAAATTAAATTTTAATAGCTTTTACAATCTGAAATCTTGTTCATATTTCTTTACTATTATACTATTCATGCCTGATGCTGGTAATTTCTATATAGTTTATCATAATTTTGTCTCTTTAATAATGCTTATATCAAACTGATGTACGAACAGCAGAGCTGAACTTAGTCTGTCTGTCTGTCTCCGGAATAATCGGAAATTCAGAATCAAAGAGGTTGATACCACAGACTTGGCAACAAATCTTTCTTTTCTTTTACAATAAGGAACCAAAGTCCGAATTTAGATAAAATCAGGGACAGTATATAACGCGTGTATGTTGTTACGACTAGGGGTAATGTAACAAAAGAAAAGACTCTGACATTTTTTCAAGATTTAAAACACAAATATTTTATTTCCTAAAATATAAAAAATATTTCAACAAACAATCAAAGTGAAAGAATTAAAAATATTTTACGGTATAGAAAATCCTTCAAAGTCCTAAATTGTTCTAATGTTCACTGATCCGGAAGTTAATTCAAATTATTCCGAATGAAGAGTATTCCGAATGAAACCACCAAAGTGTTGGCGTGCCAACAAGAATCAGTTATATTCAAGTGTTATTACTTAGTAAGTGTTAGTAATCCTTGTGAATATAGAATATCACACAAGTTCTAGAGATGTTTCCGATAATTCCAACAGAGCTCTATAATTCTTAAATATCAGTAGTTAATCCAAAAAAAATGTACTGTCTGGAAAATATTTCTGAAGCAGCAGTACTAAATATAAAATGTACTGTATAATAATATCTCTGAAGCATAATATCACATACTAAGAACCAATTTCGTTAAAGACCTCTCAAGCTGACGAAACTATGTTGAATAACGAACGCTGCGATTACATCTTATTATATAGTTTCAGCACCGCGTCATTGAAACAAACCTATTCTTATTCCGTCTCAAATCAACACCTTAATATTACGATTTTACTCTCTAACTTTTGGTCAACAAAATGAATCATTCCTGAATTGCGAAATCCAAGTCAGATCAAAGGTGCAAAGCCCACGAGCTGGATCACCTGACATGACTAATGCTTCAAACGATAATATTGATTTTCCCAGGACCAATGTACTGGGTCACATCGAAATTACCGTATATGTGTGATCTGCAAAACGACACCTATTAGGCTATTATACAGAGGTCATAAACTAATAAAACTATACCATTATTTAAAAGAAATGATACATAATTCCGTAACAATGTTAAACTCAGATACAATCAATCGGTAGAAATGAAAAGGAACAATCCGTCAGCTTGCAATATCTTCAATTATAAAAGAAATATTGAAAGAAAAATTTGCATTAAATGTAGAAATTTGAAACAAATGATAAGTTTAGCAATGTAATTTCGATTATAAAAAAGAATTTGCACTTCTCTAGTATCCGTCCTTATAACAGCCATAATGACGGAAGATCCATATGATACAGAACGGTTAATAAATGCACAGACTGCATCATCCGCGGCCACTTTAACATACATATCACCCTCCGAGGTGTGAAATGTAGACTGAAGAGTGGGATAATATGATTAGTTACATGGTATCGTAGAGTGGGGCGTCTAAAAGGGTATTGGTACATAAATCGAGGACATTTTAGCGCTCGAGTTTTCTCTGTCAATATACCTTTTGAGTCCCACACCATACGATATGAAAGATATTACAGGAGAGAATATTGTCTAACTTATTGATTGTATCTCCGCGACTTTATTTCCGACTTTTATGTGATGAACTCTCTTTTTTCACCCACTTATTTAGATTCTTCTCTCTTTCATTCGTTATTTCTGCCTCCATCTCTTTCTTCACACACACACACACGAGCACGAATGTGAAACCACATACCGATTACATGTCAATAGTTTGGGTCTACGGACGACAGTTCACGTGATTTACAAGAAATACTGTATATAATTATGATAAGATTAATGTAATTTGATGTATGGACACAGATAAAATAATGCAATATTTTTTGTCTTAAATAAGAGGTGAATGTATCTGCCAAATGGGAATTCAGATTAATCACATATTAATATGTATTCACTTTCTAGTGTCTTCTATGATTTAATTGAACATATACGTAAATTTATACATAATTTCCAAAGCTTGAATGAGCATACCGTGACTAACGTAATAATTACTGGTTAATGTAATTTTCTAACTCTATTACCCAGAGGAAATCAAACAACACCATCCCATTCACTCATTATTAACCAAATGAAGCTTTCTAATCAAGGAAAGAGAGAGATTGCGTGCACTTGTTTACCATAATATTTAGTTTACAGGTTGAGCAAACGTTTTTTAAAAATCACATTCCTTTTTTTTAAATATTGTCCACGTTTCAGGAAGTAAATGATCAAACTGACGATAAATCTAACAAAGGACAGAAAAACAATGTTATTTTTGGACCTGGTGTGTATCATCCAGTGAAATCTGAACTTCGTCAATGCGTTCGGCTCATTAGTTATATGGTTTTGATAATCGCAACACCTCGTAACATTCCCCGTGTTGAGATTAGTTCTAGGAGAGGACAGGTTCTCGCAAGTCCTGGTTCTCTTTAAGCCCAGTGGCTGCTTGATTCTGATCTAATGGCAATCCTGTCATTATGTTTTTAAAACATTGTCAGGAAGCTGACTGTAGGCTTGCGTCGCACTTGCATGCATGACAACCGGAGGTTAAACCTCGAAGTTGGTCCAACCCTAGCACACTAACTTCAATACATGTAGTTTTGGTATTTCACATTATATCTAAGAATTATTAAATATGTAACAACGATGAGGATAAAAGAGCATTATAATTTCCCAATGTCCTGTAAACATACACACATTCAACAGAGATATGCACGGAAAACATGATGTACACGAAAGCTTGCAACGTGAATATATTCAAAACTGAAAAATGTAAAAATATACCCATCATTTCTACTAAACTTAGTTTTAAAATAAGTTTCAACCTATTCATTATAATATTCATGCTTATGATGAAACAGCTAATACATTTAGCTAATAACAGAAATGCTTGTTAATATTGTTTTACTTTTGGGAGACACTAAATATATCCTCTGGGCGACAGCTGTCTCGGAAAGGTCGTTTGATTGTCGACCAATGGTGGCATTTGTGCTTATATATATATATATATATATATATATATATATATATATATATATATATATATATATATATATATATATATATATATATATAAACTAATTAAGTGTTTGCCAGTTTACAAGCATTTCCAACACTCTTACACTATTCCTTCCACCTCTCAGCAATGTGCAAATATTCTTCGAACCCACAATATGGACTGGATACAGTTTTGTGACTGGAGGTGCAAAACATATTTTGCTTTTAACATCGATTTGTAATATTAGTCATATCATCTATATCAACATTTTCCACTGTTGATTTAATGGATTGGCATGGAACCTGGCATCTCAAACTTATTTCTGTTCTTTTTTTTTTTTTTTTTTTGTATTCTTCTGATGTTTTTTGTCGGATTTATTTATGTAATATCTATTGAATGCAGCATGTATGCAAAAGGCTAGAGCAGTCAGAGCAACTATAAATATCTGCTAGCATACTCTTCAGAATTCACTCGCTCAGCAAACGATAAAAAATTAGCCTCGTTCACTGTAGCGAGATTTAGTTTAATTGATAGAGAGATTTTAAAAAGTGAATTAGGTCTTTACTCCATACAATAAAGGCAGCTGAATAAAATTCGTGAAAATTGGTTATGTCAAATATGAAATTAATACCTGTTTCGGATTGAAAGCTTTGGGTGGTTTTGCTTGGTCCACTGGAGAGAATTAAGTAGCTACTGATTCAATGTTGATGATAATTGAAATTTATCTGTCTGTTTCCAGTCTTCTTAGAACATGGGGGATATATCCTTTCCGATGACAGAGATGGTAAAAATATTGTTTCTAACCTGTTTTATCTCGTCTTAAAACAAACTGTGCTAAACCATACGGCTGCAACCTCCGAAGTTTAAAATAAGAGATTATTACTTTCAGACACCGATATAGTTGTTATGCCATTAAACTTATTAAAATGTTTTTTATTTTCCAAAAAATGTGTGATTTAAAAGTCAATAAAAACTATTTAAAATGCGGCAATAATCTCAAATGAATGCCACATAAATAAGACTATTTGATGCATTTGTGGTATCATCCCTATATGGTGTATAGTAATATCAACCATACATATCAGCATATCAAAAAATATAAGAAAAGATCAAATTCAGTGAATCGAAATAATTTTTCGCTCATAACTTTACCATCACATTGCACAAACAATCGATAAATTATGTCCGCACAAAAGAGTTTATATAAATTAGTTTGATTCTCAATGGCACGCAGATATTGTTGATACGTTTGCATATGAGAATGATCAGGACTGATACAGATACATTTTGAGAGAGATGTTTCTTCTAAATATGCTTGCGATGAGAAAGTGATGTCAATAGGAGAGAATGACATTTATATCGTAATAAAAAGTGTATTCAAAGAGCAGAAGCTTGAAAAGATACGGTTTTATGTAGGTAAGGAATTGTACTACAGAACAGTTATTGGACAAACAGATGCTGGATATGTTTTTTTTTCCGTTTAATCAGACAGGAAAGACTCCGTTGTGGAATATATCAGACCTTTCAAGACTAGGATGTGGATATATTGCACACAAGATACCAGAAAATGAGTAGATGTGTTGCCAAAGCTGATTCGATGATGCAGTAACACTTAACACTGATCTAGTAATATCACACCAGCTGGAGCAAGCAAAGAAGAGGATATTTCTAAATTCTGGAATAATTTATTTTGTTATCTTACAACTGATACCAGTGGAACCCCTAAATATGAGATACATCAGACAGTTATTATTTCGAAATATAAATATGTCTTTGTACATTTAATTTTGCACACGTTAATTATACAATCAGGCATGCTATATTAAGTATCCCAGATGTTTACAGGTTGGAAGACTTAAATGAAGAGGAGATTGGGAGTTGTCGATGTATGACAAACAAAAAGATTTATACATCTCTTCGTGACTTACATGTCTACGACGTGAAAACAAATAATTTAATGTTGTGCTAATTTAGGAATGTCTAAGTGAAAAATTGAAAGCTAAATTCTGCACATTATAAAGTCCACCAGTACTATCTGATTGTGCGTGTTTCAAATTAAATAAAGTAGAGCTAGACTCGCTAATAAAGTATGATATGTTTCTGATAATACAGCATTGAACTAGAAGAGGAATCAGCATCATACTAAGTAGATACACTAAAGCAAATCGCGTGTACTATGTCGATGATAAGGTAAATTTACAGATAATGAAGAAACCGATAGGTCAATGTCAAAGCCATTCATCATGTGCCATGATACCAACAACCTTTACGTAGGGGAATTCTCAATACATGCCTGCCAAGAACGTTAGCTGTGCAAGCAAGACACAAACCAATATTATCAATAACAATGTAATAAAGTGGGAGGATGATGAAAGAATGAGTGGTATTTTGGAAGTTGATTTAGAAGTACCAGCATATATACGGAACTATTTGAAAGACTGCGCAATAGCACCGGAAAAACTCAGTCCATAAAAATGTGATTTATAACCATTGCAGAAGAAATTAATAGAGAAGAAAAGGGTGCAAAAACGGTCGGTACCAAAGTTATTTTGCAAGTTAAAGAAAAAGAGACATATAATTCATTTTTGTAACAGAAACTTTATTTATGGCTCGGTTTGAAACTTACAATGATACATATGGTGCTACTATTTGATCAAGAACTATGGGTGAACACCTACATATTCTTAAATACTAGCATGAGCCAAAGAGCATCGAAACAGTTGAAAAATCATTATTTGAAATTCCTGAATAAATGTATATTCGAACAACAGATGTAACATTTCAGGAAAAGAACAAGATGAACATATGCGCTGATGAAAAGAAGTTGTACAGATACCAGACAGATATATCACTTACACGGAGAGCAATTACAGTCACAGATTTGGTGTTAGCCAGTTTTATCAACATTACGATCTAATTAAATAATACCATTTAAGGTGGATTTAAAATGTTATCGTTATCCAACTGGCTGATGTATGAATTCTACTATAATAAGATTAAAAGCGGGTAAGATGATAAAATGAGGTTGCTAATGACTGATACAAATTCATTAAGTATTCATGAAGAGACATATTACTTGTACAGCTACATGAAGGATACAATTCGAGTTTATGACACAAATGATAACAAGAAAGATAATATATTGAACATATAATTGGCGAACGAAACAGCTGTTGGAATATTTAAATACGAAATTAACCTATTAGAGAGTTAAGTGGGTTAGGTCAACACGTTTTTCATTCAGGACTGACAAAGACTAAAAGGAAGATGGTAAGCTAATACAAAAAGATTGTAATAAAAAAAGCATTTCAAATTTGTTATTTAAGTAAACTGAAAATTACCAGGAACTCGACCTATTCAGATCATACCACCATGAAATCTACAACATGAACAGGAATAAAGTATCAATGTATATGTATGATGATAAGATATATTTAATTGATTACATTAATATGTATCCAACTAATTCTTTAATTGAAAGCGCGATAGTATAAATAACTGGACCGCGAAATATGTACAAAAAGTAATGAAAAGAAATCTGTAAACATAGTCTACAGAAACTAAAATCAATTGAATGATAGCAGAACGAATATTTGAAAAAGTATCGCAAAATAATAAAGATATATCAAAGTAACTATCGTCCAAAACATTAAAAAAAACTTCATAAATGCAATGGAAATTACAACAAAGTGTACTAACGAGAGGACTAAATATGAATGAATATAATGAGTACTACCAGAAGAATAATGACTATATTAACGAATACAAACAAAGAAACATGGATGCTGAATGCATTTATAAAAGACACGAGTATACAAATATTGTTAACAACCGCATACTTGGTTTATGCCAGAGAATAATAAACATGGTATTTAAACGAAATATTAAATCAGATGTCACTCTCAGTTTTCTTGGTGTTCCGCCTATTCATTTTTGAGAGAATGGATAAGGGTTTTTGAAAGCTGTAGGCTTACAAAATCCTCATATTGGTCATCTTATATCGAGTGTTTCCTTTTGATCTAATAGATATCGTGCCGCAAATAAACCGTTTTAATCGAAGAACTCTTGGCCCTACTTGTGCAAAAGATAACTCCTCCATAAAGAATAAAATGTTTTCAGACATATTGTGTTGAAATAGTACTTGACAAATATCTTGTCAAGGAAAAGGGGAAGTTAATGATTTGATCAACGTAATTGCTCCTCGGAAGCTGGCAATAAACTTAAATAACTGAAATATCTCCACGACCAGATCAATAGTATTTATGTCTATTTCATTACCGTTTGCATTGTTCAGTACTGTGAAACACCTTATTCTCGTTGGTTTCAAATTTCGTGGTTTGGGTAATATATATATATATATATATATATATATATATATATATATATATATATATATATATATATATATATATTCATGGGTACCTATCTTCGTTGATTTGTCATTTAAAAAAACAACACCGATGCATATGTCTCTGTAAAAGATTATACCGACATTCATTTATGTGCATTAGGGAGTAAACAGGTCTAATCAGTACTGCAGTAATTAAGTTGACTAATTAAGCTATCCATTGCTAACAGAACAGAACATAACAGAAGAGAAAACAACCTTTATTTGGTATTGAATTCACAGGCTACATGCAGGCGGCATATGAGAGCAACATAATGTTTATCAGTGTTAGGTGCAAGTGTGTCTAGAGAGTAGTTACTAAACGTTTTACGGTACAAACATATATATGACAACATGGATGTGCATTACTATCGAATATCGTATGATGTAAAACACATCGTAAACAGTACATTATGAAGAAAAAATGTTGTAACGTATTACATATATATATATATATATATATATATACACGTATACATTTACGTATACCAACCCATACATACACGTAAACATACATAGAGTTACGTATATACAAGCACATACATACATATACACGTGCACATCCAGTCGGCGATAAAGTTTAATGTTACTGGCATTTACATATTTTTTTTCATAATTATGCCAACAAATTTAGCAAGGCTTATTAATATTGAGCGATTTCTGGAGGAAAAGAGTTTACCAAACTTTATTACATTAGAATTAGTATAATAGTAAGATGATACAAATTTGCATCTTTCTCTAGAGAAAAAGGACAGACAAACAAATAGTGAAATTCATCACCTATGCCATCCCTATCGCACACGGTGCATTTTCTGTCTTGTCTTTGTATGCTTTCCCAACGCCCTGACTCTACTGGAAGTTTGTGATTGCTAGTTCTAATTTTAGCAAAGGAAAATAAACATTTATTTCTGAAGATATCAAATACTTCTCAAAGTTTAAATCGCGTATGAATACTTGGTAAGTAGTACATTTCGAGTTAGCTTCTAACCTTGGACTTCATTCCTGCATAAATACACAATTTAAAGATTGTGCAACGCTTGCTTTCAGAGATTGGGAGTTGCGTGTTGATCCTTGGGAGAGGATATTAACTCTTCCAACTGAAATCAAAATGTTTCTAATATGTTCAAACTATTTATAAATAAAGCCGGAATGTGTATCAATCAACATGATATTGTATAACATTTTGGAAATTCTGGAGTATTTTGCAATTATTATTGAGATCCAAAATCCAGTCATGCGATATTTAACATAAATGTCAGTTGGTTTCCTACCAAGTTCTGAATACAGGAAAGTAACTGGTGTACTTTCTCTAAGTTTATATATATATATATATATATATATATATATATATATATATATATATATATATATATATATATATATATATATATATATATATTAGGAATTTAGTGTGTTTTTCGAATCCCCAAACTTCACATCCGTACAGCAAAATTGGTAAAATTGTATATTCGAACACTTATACTGTAAATTGACTGGAATGTGCGGAAATGCAGAGATCATAAATGCCGACTTCTTTTTCCACACATGTTTGAGCTTAACTATTGTAATCTTAAGTGATTAGGTTCTCAGGTTTTCCTAAAGACCGCTATCAAAGCATATAGTTCTCAACAATTAGAGACTAGGCGCTTGAACACATCAGATGACTGTAAACCAGCCTCATGTACGGATATATTCCAACACCTAGATATAACTGTTAACAATTTTTACCCGGAGGTACTCAAATCACGAATTCATGAGTGGTATTGAAACAGTTGATTGATCAGTTAAATGAACTGGAGGATAGTGGAGATCTACATTCAGATCAGGTCTTGGTTGACGTGAAAACATCTATCCTTAAGCCAATTCACTTAAAGTGGCTAATCTGCACACATGACAAAGTAACACTACGGAGAGACCTGATTGAAAACGGGCTTTGAGAAAGCGGGAGTAATCAGCTGATTGATTATATAGCAGTTAGTTGATATGTGCAAACATGTATTTTCAAAATGGGAATAATATGTGCTTTGGGAAATAAAGAGTGACACAGACAGCGAGAAAATCTGCATTTTTTACTACACATCTGGTAGAGTCATTACAGTTTTACACGAGTTTTCATATTCAAGACATTGATTGTACATTTCATCGTGTGGAGAATGGTATCATGTGGAGTATCAATTGGAGCCTCTGCTACGTTTTACTTAGGTTAGCTATACAACAAAATTGAAGTTGTATCCTTAATTACAAAAAATCGAAGAAGGAAGCAAATTAAATGGTGTTTACATCTATAATACCCCTTGTCTAATACCTGTAATATGGATATTATCTGCAGTTGTCAAATAAGTGCTGAAATCTTAAACTTTCTTTCCGTCAGCAAATTTAATTTTTTAGGACGTAAGCCCTCTTATAAAGTAATTCAAAAGATGAAAGAAAGTGGCCATATATTTATCAGGAAAAAGGATTGTGCCAGTTCAGTTATTTACAATGTATTTTCGTGGTTTCAAAAACTTAAAGTGTCTGAAAGATGGATGATGCCTTGGAACAATATAAATCGATGTGTTACAAATGTATGTGACTGGGTATCATCAGCTATTCATACCACTCACTATTGTTTTGATCACAAGATTATTCTTAGCCATGGTATTTGATTTAGTTTTATTCATTATGCACTTGTCTATTGTTACAATATAAACATTCAATTAATTTGAGGAAAAGATAATATGTTCAGGACACCAAAATTCACCTTAAAATCATTCGTTCAACATTAATGGATGGATAGCCTTGATAGTGTTTTTTTTTTGCACATCTAATTATTCGTTGTAACTTTTATTCCTGTCATTCATCTTGGAAGGCTAAAATTTCCATGTCATTATTGGCGATTGCTAACTACTCTTGCACTGTTTCGGCGTCACCTGTTAAGGACTCGATTTATGTGGAAAAGTCATCGTGGTTTGTAAAACAACTCATGATCTTAATAATAATGCTCCTAACGCGAAATCAAACTTGACTTTTCCACTAGAGTGACTCATCGATTAGTCCTTTCTTTCAAAAGGTTTTAAACCTTACTGTGTTGACTCAGAAAACATCATATATTACATCTAGTGTGCCTTTCCAAATCTGATTCGTTTGTAAAGTTATATAGTAGAATTTAGAAGGCTTAAATATATTTTAAGAGTGCAGAATTACATTATCCGCTATAGATTATATTGCTTGTATTGTATAACATCATGTTCTTTTCGAGGGCTGAGTAATCGAACAAAAGTGGAGGCCGAATATACTTGTATAAGTTTATATTCCTCGGCTCTTATTTTAAAAAATGTTTCATCAGTTTTAATAACAAGTGTTTTTATCATTATTTTTTCTATTATAATTCCTTGAACAATGTCATATAGTTAACAAATTCATATAATGTTTCCTGACAATTTTGTATAAATCTTCATTTCCAAAATAGATGCAATAAAATGTATTCGTTCACATTGCAAATTTCAAAGAGAAATTTATTAGTTGTTATTATTCTCATTGTGTAACCATACTGAATTTTTTTCATCCTAGCATTGGCATGGAATCTGGTGTATCACTTTCCAATCAAGTTTATGATTTTGAAACAAATAATCCCATGTTTTGGTAACATTCACTTCAACATCAGTTGTATACTATTATCACATATTAAAGAAACTGTTTGATTTATGTTTAATCACAAAATTATTTATTAGACAGGTCCATTTAAATGTTTTCTTCTGAGATCACTATTCCCGAACATCATGAAATTGAAAATACAAGAACATGGTATTTTATAAAGTCTTGGTTGACCACGTCAAATTTTAATTTAACTTTTTCAAAAGATTTTGGTAGTTTTATTATCATATATATATATATATATATATATATATATATATATATATATATATATATATATATATATATATATATGATTAATTTACGTATCCAATATTTATTTATCCATTTGTTACATCATAAGGTATATTTATTATGAAGAATTCTTGACTTCGTCCACAGTGTTGATTTCTTAATGAGGCGGGCCTTTCGTTAAAGATAACCACATGTTTCGAGTATTTGTAATAAGATTGAAAACATTTGAAGTCTATTCTTCAACGAGTGGCATTACAGTTGCATTTAAGGAAAAGTTCACAAAGTCTACTTCCCAATTTAGTTATGTTCGTTTTCCAAAATTGTAATTTCTTATTTAAGGTGCCGAATACAATCAGCTTTTATGGAAGGCATAACAGTTTCGCTGTCAATTATTTCACCTTCCTCCCTCCCCCCTAATTTTTTTCATATAGGCTGATATATTCTGACATGTTCCCTTTCCATAAGGAAATAAAATGTATACTTTATTTCTTTCTTGTGCGTTTCGGTTTTGGTCTTGGAAAAAATAATTATTGGCAGTATCATTTTGGCAAAGAGAAACGTTTTGAAAGAGTTATTCTCCTCTTAAGGTTAAATACTTCAATTTTCATTTTTCCAAACAGGAAAAATATTCTTTTAATTTCGGTGTAAGATTGAAGTCATGTGTTATTTCTGATTTTTAACTAAAAGTGATTCTCAAAGTTGTAACTCTTGAAGAGGTTCACTTAAATTATCTCTTAAGAGAATTTGTTATATTTCTTTGATTCAAAAGATCTAAAACTTAAGATAAAATAATGACAATCTTGAAATCTTTAAAAGAAACTTCAAAAAGACTTACTACTGTATTGAAACTTTCTTCTGAGGCATCCAATATGGCGGAAGCATCGTCGGGAAATAATGCTTTTTTTTAAAAAATTTCATTTCTTAAATATTGTTAACTTTTAATTGTTTCTTTTTTACGTAATGCATACAAGAAAGGCATTTAATTATCTTAACATTAGTTTTCAACCTTTGACATAATAACGCAATTACTTTGAGTATACTATAACACTATTACTTAGTTTTCTACTTTCGAAATGATTCTGAAACATGGAACAATTATAGAAATAAAATTGGCTTGATACATGCAAACCAATTTAATTTTCCTACACATCCAGTTATGTTTCTGTGTAGGCTAGCTCTACTTTCGATGTGGTCAATGCATCCATAGATATTCGCAAGCTTATTGGCCTTATGAAACCCAATATTAGTATAAAGAGGTTTGGAAAGTAGGACTTTACTTTACTTGTACCGGAAGCATTTCGTTTTTCGTCCTTTCTATCTACCTATCTATCTATCTATCTATCTATCTATCTATCTATCTATCTATCTATCTATCTATCGATCGATCTATCTATCTATCGATCTATCTATCTATCTATCTATCTATCTATCTATCTATCTATCTATCTATCTATCTATCTATCTATCTATCTATCTATCTATCTATCTATCTATCTATGATTGTACTGCTTATGAAGAGATTCATTCACAATGAATTTGAATGACAGCGAATGTGCTTACTATAAACAATATTATGCTTACCTACAGAAGTTTAGAAAAGCAAGTCAAAAATACATTGCATAATGTTCCTTATATTCCCTATTAGATGATTTCCGAAAAATATAGTATCAGACATTGCATAATATTGTGCTCTGTTTTAATTTGTACCTTATTTTTTTTGCTTGCTGATGAATTGATGACTTATGCATTGTATATAACGGTTTTGCACATAATGAGAATAATACTAATTATTATAGCAATAATCAGTATCAGGTAACACAGAATCTAATTTGTGAACCGTATTAAAAACAAATAAATCTTGTGCAACATTCAGTTTATGTGTCCCTAAGGTAAATACAACCCTATCATGGTGTACTTTCCAATTAAGTCAACATTTGTCTTTTCCAATGTCCTCTTATGTTTGCAGGAAAATATTAGGATGGGATTTACCGAACTAAGAACAATACGTCTATAATCCTTTGCTAATGAAGAACCGTATTGCAACGTAAATAGCGTTTGGCTTAAGTTCTAATAATTTTCTTTCTCTTGAGCTTAGTTTTGGACGAAGCTTCTGTTTTCAACAGTCGCAAAACGTGTCGGAAAATTTATGAACAAAAACAACTAGCCCGTTTTGAAGCAATATTGATGAACATTTCACCAGAAGACCTTCTCTTCGTAGAATATATGTAACAGTTACTAACAATACCCAGACATCAAACTAATACCATTTATTTATGGTTTCAAATACAAAGGTCTAAGCAATCTTAAATAAATAAGAGTCTTACAATGTTGGAGGTGTGTGTCCAACAGAGCTATAGTGTGTGGGTTTGTCTAAATAAACAAATACAAATTCTTTAATGACTGCGCACCTACGCTATTTCTGTTTGCTGATCTAAATCAAGTCACACTTTAGATCTTTTTCACAGCATGTTGTAAAAAATGTCCTCAATAATACGGCTTTTTGGCTTTAGTATACTCCAACACAAAACCTTGAAAGACCCCAAAATAATAAAAGTAAACGATTATTGCTTGCTAACATAGTGTTAACGATTATTGTTTTTATCTTATTGAATAGCGCATAGGGTGAAGTATATGATAAGGGTGAGCAGCATGAACATGCTTTGGGGCGATTGACAAACGTATAATTGCTAACAAAAGAGATAAAGGGATTAGGGCTTGACAATATTACGTGCTCGTTTGATTGTATTTATTATTCAATAGCACACAGAGTGTTGTGTAGGAGAGGGATGCTTATTCTATAGCAAATGCAAGTTATCGCATATGATTATGTTTTTCTTCTCTCCAACAGAAATTTGTTAGCTTTCATAACTTTGGAAAGCCTTCTGTGCAAAACACTGGGCTTCGGAAGCTAATATTGCAAGCTTGGCCTGCTGAACAACGTGCAATTTATTATTTTGTGTTTGGTCTTTTATCTTTTACCGCTTCATTTCACCTATGTCTTTGTTGATGTTTGTTACTGCATTTCTGGAGAATTTCATATATTGAATCAAACCTCGTATATTAAAAGAAGATTTGAACTACTTCTAACGACTTTGGAATTATAGTTTATCAAATGATTAAGGAAAGAATATTTCTGACGGATGAACGCCTGAGTCCATACTAAATGTTCAGTCTATATTGAATTCTAAAAGATTTTCCTTAAATATGATCCATCAGCAAACGATAATCAAATCATTAAACTAGCCTTTATTGCGATTGTTGTGGAACTTCAAGTTCACATTTCAAATCATTCTTTTAGAATTAAATATTTTCTCTTATTTTCCTTTGAATTCATCACTTCCGGTAAATAAATTATCCAATCTGTCTGTAATGTCACTGTTTCACTAATCTCCCGCTAAAATTAACATAAAAGAATCCACATGTTTACATATACTTTGTCAGAGCGATCTGCGGAAACACTGAAAGTTTCTTGACGAATTTCAGAAGGGAATTTAACGTTTTTTTTCATCAGGGTTTTTTTTCTTCTATTCTAGCTAAGTTTTAGCTGCGTGCTTTTGAACGTATGCCATCAAGGAATAAAAAAGAACTTGTATGAGATAAAATTCGCTTATAACCTAACCTAACTTACTCCGAAAGATTGATACTTTGCATTTGAATCTATTTAAAGTGGCGACAGGAAATCGTATTGAGTACTGATTTCGTAAATAATATGCTTGTAACAAACTTTGGCTGTCAGAAATGCTATGTAACAAACATGTCTTTCAGCTCGCAAAATGAAATGAAAATTAGTCTAAGCCATTAAATAGGGGAAACTGAAAATCTCATTGTCATACGAAAAATGCAGTTGTTATAAACAGTCTATTTTCATAAGTATGCATTAGATTGAGCTTAGATTTTCATATCAAAACAGTAAAGATGACACAGTAATCAAGGACAATTATTTCAGCTAATTAGATGCACTAGTGATAAAGGAATCCATACACTAACACCTTATGCCAAAATGTTGCACAGTGCTGATTTTCATTAGTGCTACCGTTCGTTGTATTTTCGATGGCATAATACCAGTCAAAATATTATTATCAGCAAGGGAAAGGTACAAGTTACATTCGTTTTGTTTACACAGGTCTGTTATTTTATATATTATGTTCAGCATAGCAATAGCTATGCATGTTCAGTAATACTTTTTGGCAAAGATAAAGTACCCGTCCTAGCAATAAGGGTTAAATGATTTAAAACAAATTTAAGATGATGTCAAGATTGTTTTGTAAATCAACAGGAATAGGATACAATTTACGAAATGGAAAGAGGAGGGGAAAAATAGCATCCTTACTCAACACAATTAATGCATACAATTCAAGCGCACATTGCTAACATTCGTATGATGCATCGCATCCTGACGATATAAAACAACGTTGAAATAAGGTATGTCGAAAAGCATGTTGCATTGTTGTAAAAGTACAAGTAATTTAAAAGTCAAAGCACCTTTTTGCGCTTAAACGGAATGAAAATTTTGCCGAGTTTATATATATATTTATATATATATATATGAAAGTAATATATGGATTTTTTTATTTGCCGTATCAGGTACAAACTTCAAATTTGGTTTCATAGCAGCAAAGGAAAAAAAATAAGAATAAAAGTACTGTAACAATAATATATGTATAAATTGATTTTAGATATGTGTGACTATCATTAGAATAAAACGTTTTTGGAACGTGTGGCATATTCAATATCATGAATTAACTGGAACGTGTGGCATATTCAATATCATGAATTAACTACTGATTTGGAGAAAAGATTGTGATTGTATGTAAGTGGACATAGTAGCTGAACAAGTCCACATTTCAGCATCTCTTCAGTAACTCATTACATGTTCATAATTGTATCCAGTAATTCATGCATTGCATTTATTATACAAATTATTGCAATTGTGAAAGATAAAAATCATAAATAATATTCTTATAAGGTAGCCATAACTTTATAAAACTATGTATTATGGGCCATTTTACATCAGCTGTTTCTTTGTCAGTTGGGAATAACACCAATAATATTTTATGAACTCTAGTAAGTGCTGACTAATAACTCCATAGTCATTATTCATAGGCAGCAGCCGCAGTGGCTCAGTGGTTAAGGCGTTCGACTTGAGACCAGAACGGTGCGGGTTCGATGCTCACCATCTGCTTAGCCCAAACTGGCAGCTTTAATGTCTTTTGGGAAGGCATTTTACTCTCCTTGCTTAGGTACGATCTAACCTTAAAAGTATTACTGTGCCATAAGACACCAAAACCTAAACCCTCTGAATAAGTGATGTTACAAAAACCTGTTGTATAATCTTAAGGTATAATTTATAGTGGTATCATATATGTATGTGGAACATCTCTATTGTCTGCCTCACTTAAGAAATTAAAAGTCCATCCACTTTTGTCACACATTAACCAGTTTCCCAAACAAAACAAAAGAGACCTTCATATCCTACTGTTTCAATTCACCAAGGACAAAATAATATCGGGAAGCCCATGTATCAATAAAAGTCATCAAAATAAATATCTGTTTTGATGTATATTTGGAGCTGAGATAAACCAAAGAGGATATATATGATGTGTACATGGTCGAGAGGGTACGGGGGTTGGTGCGTGCAGGCAAGGCGATTGGTGCCCTAACTGGAGGATCCGGGTTCGAATCTCCGTAGAGTACGAATTAAAAATTCTCTAACCGGTATGATATAATTTTTTTGCTTATATATATATATATGTCACTATATATATATATATATATATATATATATATATATATATATATATATATATATATATATATATATATATATCTATATGCAACATAAACAAGAAAACAATGTATTTAATGTAAAGGCCAAAGACGAACGTTCATTATGTAAGTATCCTGCAGCGTGAAATATGACACAGTGATTACTAAACTTTACATATCTTGTCGATCCCACAGTAATATATTTCTCGGTTAATAAAAAAGAGTTTTCTTAAATACAAAAAAGAATAAGACATCAGATTTGATCTCTTCTGTTTCAAACGATATGGTGGGTGGGAGTTATAAAAGATTTATTTGGTTGGTTGGTTGTTATGGGTTTAACGCCATTTTTCAGCACGTGATAGGCTATACATGGCGGCCAGTATATCTGGTTGAGGAAGAACCCGAGAAAACCCCGGGAAGAACACCCGACCCACGGGATGATACCGGCAAGCTTTCTCACATACTCACGTTGGCCGAGCCCGAGACTCGAACCCACGCGGACAGAGGTGAGATGTCAGTGATCCGTAAAGGCGAGCGCCTTAGACGACTCGGCCACCCGGGGCCATTAGTTAGAAAAGAAACCGCAAAAGCATGTAAATGTATCATGAATCTATTTGGTTGGAAAAGGAATTTAATACACGAATAGGCCAACGACAAATGTTCATGACGTAATGATATTTTTGAAAGTGTCAAATATGACGAGTGAACAAAACGAATGATTTAATTAAATTATTCATTCCAATCGCTCAAATGACCTAATTGCATTGAATGGCGGATATTACAAAAAACAACAAGGTATCATCATCTATAGTGTCCAATAATACGAAGAAAACAATAATGCGATGCGAAATTTCATATGCATGCAGATCCAGATCAATGCAAATCTTATAACAAACACAAATGCAGCATATATATGCAGGGAGAAAAAGATATATACATTATTAAGAGTAATAATGCGAAGATAAAATCAGATGGTATGTCATTCAAATTGATGCTTAAGCAATGATCAGTCTAAAATATGTATTAGATATCTTAAGGTTTGTGTACCCTTCTTGGTCATTACAACATGTATTTTGGCCAGCAAAAACTATACATTATAATTAATTTGAACTGATAGGAGTTCCTAGATTACAGTATTATAATTATAAATAGGTAAAAATATTGAACCAACTGCCACTTAAACAAGCAGTTTATTAAATGTCAGTTTCTAAAACTTCACCAGATAAAGACAAAGTCAAAAATATTTAACAACAATTTTGTATAACCTCTATAAATGTAGATGAGAGCACGTGCACAGATGCCTTCCTTCTTTAGTGTTCATCTATTTCAAACCATATTAGTCACTGATGTTACGAATGAGTAACCTCAACTTTATAACTACATGTTTAGGGGAATAAGTCAAATGAAAATCTTGCTTTTAGACTTAGTCAATTTTTAGTGAAATTTTAAAAACAGTTGATTACCTATTTATACCTATTTGTGATTGCAACAATGTAGTATATGTTCTCTTATCAGTTACACTTAATCAATATGTATTGTTTCTGCTGTGCTCATTGGAAGGCATATTGCAAAATGCATAGTGTGATGACAATGAAGGGCACATACACCTTAATATCGGATGTTTCTCTCTGCAAGAAAACTTGATCAATCTAAATAGCTAAATTATTCAAAATTGTAGTATTCTGGGTATACATCAGTTCTTGCAATTTAAGCATATTTGTGGGGGTTTTTTCTAAAATATTTATCTATATAGAACTTTATACAATAAGCATTCACGTATAAATGATATTCATTTTCAAGGAGGATACAAGTAGAATGAAGTCTATCATGAATTGGTTTAAATGGTCTCACCCATCTACCGGTTTCAACTTCAAGTCTTTAAGAGCATACAGTTGTAGTATTTGAGGATTTAGAATTCACAGCATGAAGTCAAGTAATTTATTAGAGTCTGGCTATACATTATCTTGTGACACAAGTGATTTAATATTATAATCATCAACAGTATACTTGTCGGGTGATGCATACATATATCCACTATTGTCATAAAAAAACAAAATATGTCCGTATTGATGCACGGGCATTAAAATCACCACCTAAGATAAACGTACAATCTTTACTCGAATCGAATTAATTGCGAATATCTAAGACAGCAGATTTGTTCTCTTCTGTTTAAAGTCATATTAGGAAAAAGAAAGCTATAATAGAAACTTCAAAAGTATGTAAATATATCATCAATCTATTTGGTTGGAAAATAAAAATAATACATGTGCGTCTCTGCTTTATTCAAAAGAAAATTGTCACGCACCAATGAACACCCTATTAAATAACTAACAACAACAATTAGAAAGTTTAAATATCAATACCTAATTTTTAAGTATAATGGAACATGGTTTTGCCATGTGCGATTTGCCATTGTAGTCTTTTAATGATATATTTGACCTTTGAATTGATATAAGTTTAAGAATATCTTACTTTAAACTTTAATAACCTGAAAATTATTTTTCAGATGTTGGTAATGATACAGCAAACAAAATGCAAACTTTCCATAATAATTCTCTAAAGATAAAATAAGAATCAGGGCGAAATATAGATACCCGTTTTTCCTCCTAAATATTATATGATTATATTTTCAATCAGTAATATTGGGGAAGTCGATAAATGCTCTCCTGTAGTAAAGATATCATTGGGGAATCAAAATAATTTGTTTCCTTGATTCCGAGAGAGAGTGTCACCAGAAAACACGGTCCAAGAACTCTGTAAATATGCATTTTTTTACGTCTCTGAATATGATTCGAAATGAGATCTGCAAAGGTTAAACTATGCTTGCATACATTTTAATGACAGAATAAACAAGGTTTTCATTTACAATAATATATATATATATATATACATAGATATATATATATATATATATATATATATATATATATATATATATATATATATATATATAGTGTCTCTCTTTTCAAAATACTCGCATACTTCCGCTACTTACGTTTAATGGATAAATACATATTTCATTAAAAAAAAATCTTTCTTTCTGCGATACATCTCTATAAGTAGGAAATTTTTTATATTTCATTTAAAAAAATATCTTTATAATAATTATTCGAATTATAACTATGAATTTAATTGTATCATTATCATCTGATGATGGTATTCTTGATAATGATGATGATTGTTTTCCTTGTTGTTACTTTTTATTGATGATGATGAACGTTTGTAAATTCACGCTACTAAAATTTACAAATCCGAATTCTAAATACAAAACATGTTATCAAATTATCCGAGAGTTATAAAATTTAAATGGTATTTGTTCAAGGTGACCGTATTTGAGGAACCACTGCTTACACATCACACATGTGGGATTTATTACTAGACTCGTACTGTTGAGACGTTCTGTTTGTGACTTAATTTAGGAATGTCAGTTCATAGATTTCCTGATTATATCACCGACGGGAATCTATATACTTCTATCACACTTAACTAGTTCGTATCTCGTAAAGATAATTTAAATTTAATCTTTAATCTAAATGGTTAAAATCTAAATAAGCGTAAAACATTAAATGATTTTGTTGAGTCTAAATTGATAAATGTGCTTTTCAAAACTAATTTTGTACATGTTTATCATGCAAAATTATGACCTGGGCCTTTTGCGGAAGTCTTTTGAACAAAGATAAAGTATAAATTCCTATTGCAATTTATGTGTGCTTTTCTGCAAGTGCATTTACATAGGGCTCAGTTTCTTCTCTGATCAAGTTGTTACATTCAGCCAACCTTTGTGTACCTTTTATTTAGCTATTGCTTTGCAAGAAGACCGGAAGAAAGATTAGCAAACAGGTCATGTACACAAGGTCTCAGCAAATAAATTTGCTATGCTCGCTCAAGTTGAAATGTACAAAGCGAAAGGTATCTGCCATTTTCATTGCGGCGACATGAATTTGAGGCAATTCACACTCAACGAATTAAAACATTTTTACCTCCTTTGAATTTGCGTATTTGTACAAGTTTAATACAATTAACGTTAGTTTGGAAAGATTCGTGTTCGGATATATTACTCTTGATGTATGTATGTAACAGGCAAACTGGTTACTGAAAATAGGAAGGTTAAACTTTGTTTGATCCTAACCATTCACTTCAATAAGTCGTTGGGCAGATGAATAAGAAGCGTTTTCCTTTATTTTTTATAATGTACGTGTTTAGAAGTCCAATATAATCAATAATTATTGTACAAAATCAGTTGCATTGGACAAAAGAATATTGTTTTACTTCATTGAACAGAAAATGTGGAACCTACGCAGAAGAAAAAATAAAATTAGGTAATATCAATCTGGAACACATTGTTGTTTCAATCCTCGCAGTTTATTTGATCATACTTATATAAGGCCTTTTGCGTATTATCAAAGGCTTGTAACTTGTATAATTGGATACTCCATTGACGTATTGGCGGCGAGTATGGCCCTAAGAGAGATAAATGCTGTACAAAAACCAATTATGGAATCTTTAATGACTATCCATAAAATGGTAATCTCCAATTTTATTTGAACGTCATTAAATCAAACGTAAATGATAACCTTTATCAGCCTGCATCCTAGTGATAAAATGGACATTCGATCTCCACCATCGTCTATAAAACGGTAATCGGGAAACATCAATTCAATATAATGATATGGGGTCATCATCTCTTTGTTTATTATCATAGTCATTTTGACCGTTTTGCAAATCACATAGTCGCTGCGTCTTAAAACGTATAGAATTTACAGAATTGCAGGCACCAGCTATATAACGAAAAGAATTGCCCATATAGTATAGCTATATGACATTTTATTTATGCATATTTAATAGTCGAAGGCTTTGATCAACGTTGGGGTCAAAAGTAATCATAAATATATTGAATTAAAAACTTCTTTTAACATTTCGAAGCAAGACACTGATAAGGAACGTTCAACTCTTTATTCGTGATTGGATGAAGTTCATCTATGTTGTTGTAATTATCCGAATTACTATGCTATTATTTTGTTCTTTTATTCACTATACAATTTATTCTTTGATGACTAAAAAGATTATGACACTTCTGTATCACACTAGAATCAAAGTCAGCACGTAGTTTTTATCTAAAGTATCATCGATATCTTATCAACGTACTTTTAGCGCACCTATGACTTTATTTAAACTAAGCTCAGATGATGTTCATTGCATGGTCGAATGCTTGTTCTCCTGCAAAACGTATATCTAAATTTTAGGTTCATTTCATATGGTCATAGATAACAAGTATTTGTTCCATGTTTCATCTGTTATCATAAAACACTATCTTTGCTTGTTATGGATACTCACACAAGTGTTAGAAGAATGCGATGAAAGGGTACTCTTACTTATAATGGCTTGACACAAAACAATATTACTGCGGCCTTCCAGTTGCAAAACTCATGTTCTTTACGAAAGACATAATTTTGAACGCATTCACCGTTTTGCCTCGTAGTATAATTAATTATATTATCCACAATGTTTATAGTTTTAAAATAAAGAACTTATATAAATTTACATGTTGTGGACATGAAGATTAAATTTAACTGTATGCCAATATTTAAAATCTTTGTATCGTCATCTGTGCCATTATATGGCAAAATGTTTGTCATAGTGATCATAAACAGCAAATCAGTATATGGAATATTGACGAATAAAATGACAAAAACAAACGAAGCAGACATTTGTGCAAAAAATTTTAACCGAACATCAGTAATGCAATACAATGACATCAGTAATACAATATTCAAGCAATGTCCCATTTGATGATGACAGTCTGAAAGACTTTGTGTTATGCCTGCGATCATGTTTTCAATGTTTTCCTATAGTTTTATTCGGGAATTTGACATTTTTAATTGATAAGTGATATTTTTACTATACAGACTATTGTACCGAAATGTATTGGAACATCTTCGCCTAATGCATTTTTGTCTCGTAAATGGAAGCTTCATTGATCACGTTAGGCCGTTTAATGCCAAGTTCATGACTTCATCTGAAGCATGTAATGATTTCCCAGAGTCTACATAGCAATACTTGTTTCGTTTATACGAAGCTGAGCTACAAATTTATAAATTTATTCCTGTTTCCCTGACACTGTTAGAGAAAAATTATCACACAACTGAATATCCTGCTTACTAAGGTAAGTCTGTCCATCAGTGACTAGGGAATTCTGGTTAATTTATTTTCTTTAGTGTTAAAACCAGCACCATGAACGGGATAATGTGGTAACGCCATCCGTATCGTGTTTTTTATACAGCTGGTAATGTCAGCATTTCTCTTGCCATTAATTATTATGCCCCATCACGAACATGGAAAGGTCTCGATTGTTTCCCTTATTGGAACAGAAACACAAAATGTTTACAATATAACCATATCCTTTTAACTTTAGTTTAATGTTGAAATTCGGTTGGTGAAAAAGACAATAAACACGTAAAATTGTATGCTTTTTCTCGTGATAAAATCTCAAGATCAACCTCAATCTCATATGATTCATGATCTCCAGGCCAGCTTGAATTATATGTCTAAACTCTAGTATGTAATTAACTCAGTATTTGAATCTGCGTACTATTTTCATCAATGCTGATTTGATTACAATTTCTTAACGCTGCAATTCAACATGATCAGCATGTTTCATTCATATGTTATGCGCTGCTTTCAGAAAACATCTCTGAATGGCCACATCTGCAAATTTAAACTGAAGACGTACTCAAAGTTGCAATGTTTTATGCAAGCATATCCTGGCAAGGTGTATTGTACGACATTGAAACAAAATGGAAATGGAAATGTTTCACAGTGAAACAGCAGCTTTTGGGTGGCAAACATGGGACACGCTGCTTGGCGTTTATTGCACGTGCATAAACGTATTTACAGATTACTTTGAAGTATTTTCCTAAAGTTTATATCCTTCTGGTTTCTTTAATTGACGATAGTTCCTTGTTTTCAGCAAACGCAAGCTAACGTGCTCAAAATGCCCATCGTAATCACATGGTTCCTTGTGATCACTTTCAAATCTGTATTTCCTCACATTACATATTAGTGTGTTATTTGTTTGCTAAAGTTTGAAATGTATAAAATATATAAAACTGTATATTGATTGAACAAGGCTTTCACACTGAGCGTGCTTCATGAACATGTTTTGTCAACATATATCAATAAATTTAACTTGGTATCAGAAAAGTAGAATTATCATACTTTCTATTAACATTGGAGTTTTGTGCGATGTTTCGATGTTCTCTATGTCATTCTGATGAAGCTTTGTCATAAATAACGTTCCATTTCGGCTTTAAAATGTTCATGAAAATAATAAGTTTAAATGAATAAAATTTATTTTCTTGTCAGTTTCGATAATTATTTACAGGGGTAAGTAATGTTATTGAAAAGCGTCAACTATTGCAAGAACTTAAATACAAATTTTAAAAACTAGAATTAGGTTATTTTCCTTGACCTCGTTATTCAGGAGTTAGAAATGAGATCCTGCAGAACGTGTAGAATGCAATGTCTTAAACGTAGCATGAAATGTCATTAAAAAAATGTCGTTTGTGACGATCTATCAGAGCTATTTTACAGACATTATTCCTGAGTATCTACTGTCCGCGGAATGTTTCCGTCCTACTTTGAGCTGGGTCAATATGCATTTTGAGGATGTGTAGACAGGGTCAGTAAAATCAACGGTAGACATAGATTGGTATATCTCATTACAGTAATGGCTTCTAAACGACTTATTGGCAATTGACAGGGGGGTCGATATTTCAACGCTTGTCATTGAAATATATATGAGTTGTGACCCACAATATATTGTCTCAGAAATGTTTTTGTATACACCTCAAAGCGATTGGGTGATCAGCCCGATGCAGAGAACACGTCTTCTCCATAATCAGTAGGATGATAGCACATGTTTTGAACACATTAAACTGGGCTGAACACAAAACTGTGCCTCTCTGACACACATCAGGAGCATGTTATCATTCGCAATGAGCAGCGCATAAAATTCATTGGTATGAGCTGAAGTAGAACCAGTGCTACTTGAATTAGGGTTCTCGGTGGTGGCATTAATAGAAGCGCCTAATGGGATGGAGAAGAAGGCTACATTCACGTAATCCTAATGTTGGCGGTGGCGGGATGGGAAACTATAGCCACGGTGTCGCAGTAGAATGTAGTTATATGCAGCAGTTTATGTTGGTGCAATGGTGTTTTAAAGAGTGAAATTTAACTATAATGGTATATGTAGAGCTATTGGTGAACATATAAAGAACATCAGTCAACAGTAGCCAGGATCATGGTGTGTATTGGTGCACTGTAAACTGTAGCAGCACATTGTTGTAAAAGTAGTAGTTGTACTTTTACTAGCAGTAATAGTACTAATATACAAAGAGCGACAGGCAGTTCAATGTTGACCTTCAGTACTTGTTGGTTAATTTTTCAGTTTCCGTTCCATTACATATTTGTAGATCGACTACGAGTTGCCTTATTTGACTGAACTTGTGTTGAATAGTAGAGGTCTTGGTTTATTTATTAATTGCGGCTTATTAAATAAGGATTGTCTATCAGAATGACGACAAGGCAATGACAGAAGTATATGCTCGGCTATTCACTCAAATATAAAATTGTTCCATGGGTACAGTCTTTGTAATAAAAGAAATAATTGCCAAAGAAGATACAGACATTTAACGAGAAATCTCTGTATGATTTGCGTCCTATCTGATTTTTAGCTTTAACATGCTAACTTTGAAGTGCCATTCCATATATGAAAGGTGACTGATGCATCTAAAGAACAGGTTAAAGATCATATCTCCCTTTTAAAAGGTCTGTTTTTTAGACGGGCAGGATGGTAAAATGTTGAATATACAAGGTATAAATAGGTTTCGAATATTTGTTCATAATACTGAATGGAAGAAGATTTTTGTTTATTTGACGTAAACGATCGTCAACTCTATTACCCGCAAAAGAGGTTAGTATTTCAAGGTCTTGCTAAAAGTTACAGAAATTTCTTCGAAACGCATGCTGGGAAAACGAATATTAGAATAATGTCTGACGATCTCTGCTCACATAATGGCGATATGTTAAATCGAGCAATGAATGTTCCTTACACCTTTATTAAAACCCATGATAAGTGTGTGTCTTCATAATTTCAAAAAAGCAGCTGACTGTGGTTATGATACTAAACTTGTAATTTTGTCTACTCCAACAAGAATAGTGAAAATTAGCCCTAGATAAAATATATCAACGCAGACACAAATAAAACAGTAACAAATTCTTTTGTTAAATGCAGAAATAAAACAGCCTTTGGTGGTTTATGGAACAATATGTTTCTCAAAACGTATACATAAACTGAATTAACAGTACTCTCGAGCATTTAAAATTAGAATGGAATAAATAATCTTCTGTTTTCTTAATGAACATATCACAATGCTTCCTAGATATTTATTTTGAATAATTCCCTTATTCTGATAAAAGTCAATATTTCAGTCTTACATAACCCAGGCAAGATGATTTGATATCCTGACCACTAAAAAAATGTATCATGATCTTATTAGTTAATATCAAAAGAAAATAAGCTTCTCTTTCATTTAGCTTTCGTGATTCATACTGATTCCATTTTGTGACACTTATTGCTTTTTTATTATAAACTTTCTGTTTTTTTTTCAAACAGGATGGAAACTATTTGTTATTCTCAATGCATTTCTAGAGACGATCAGGACGAAATGACATAGACCACAACATTTTGCAAAGGTTTCTTCACATAAGTAACTTTATGTATTACGGAATATGTTCCTTTTCTCATGAAAAGATATTTACTTTTTATGTCACTGAGAGAGAAAAATATGATTAACTACGCATATCTTCTCAACTTAATTTAATGGCTTTATGGCTTCGTCATTTATCCATGTAAATATTCTTGAAGATGCTAATGTATCCAATGAATATAGTGGCCAAAACACATTCTGCTCATAGAGTAATGCATTGTTCTGTAACGTAAGTATAAACAATAACAGGAATTTTTATCTATAAACTAAGGTTGCACGTTTAGATTTTTGTCCACTAAATGGTAGTTCTGATAAAGCATCAGCATATTCATCGGCGTCTTGTTGTTGTCACGAACCAGATTTCAGTTCCATGTGTTGGAGAGGAAGAGGATTACATGCTTCACGATAGAGTTAGTTATTCAAAAATGCCTCACTATTACAAATATAAATTTATCTGTATCTTTTTTCTTCAATATCTGGTTATGTCTTAGTGATTTCCTGAATGGTTGTATAAATCTGATCTTTGCAGAGTTATGCATATTGTTCATTACTATCTGACATTACATCCGCAAAGTCCAGAGAAGAGTGTTAAATTATTGAACTCAACAAAGAGTAATAATTAATAAAATGGACCAGAATTAAAATCGCTCAGTCTATTTGATAAAACATATGTTATGTTTCTTCTTGTATGTCCAGATAACAATATTAGAACCTGATTTTCGTCATCAAGCGAGATATTTATCGTGCAGTGTCTATTGTTTATATAAGTTTGCTTCTTTAAGAGAAATTGGGTCACACTCATATTGCCGATTTTGTTATGATCTTTTTCCCATGGTTATTTAATATCCACCTCATTTACAAATATTTCAAAGAGTTTTCTTCTATGAATTAACTATACAATGAATGTCTGTCAATACTGCTAAGAGTAGCAGCAAATGTAGCAGTTGCATAGAAGCTGTCGATTTCACCTTCTTTGAAATTAATTCATTTGGAAAACAATAATTATCTTGTATTTTAAAAAAATGTAAATCTATGGTTAGACGTCATTGAAAATTCTGGTATAATATAATAAGTTTTTTTCTTATATTTTATAAACACTTGCTTCCTTCAAGAAAGTAAAATAATATTTTCAAATTTCAATTTTTTTATCTTCACTTGCACAATACGTTTAAGCAACTCATACAAGCGCACTCGCTGGCTCAGCTGCTGCATCGTTGTGGCCTTGGGGTTGGGAAAGCGACACGATATAACCATTGTCTGAAGATATCTAAAGACAAGTTCCCGCACGTGATGAATCATGGGACAAAACCCGGTACCAAAGATGTGCAAAACGAACGAATGCTGCTTGACTATACAAGGTTTATGGTAGTGTAGTGGAGGAAACGTTTACACCCAACGCGTGCATATTGTCTTTTGTTTTTGTCCAAATCATGTAAATTGAATCCGTCTTTCCAGAACATTTTTTAAATGAACAAATTTTAATATATTCTTCACCGAGATTTTTATAGTATTTGGTGTAATTTTTTTAATATCTGGACATGTTATGATATTTACGGCATGCATTTCTCTTAAACAATTTACTTTTGCTATAAAAACATTTTAGTTTGCATTACTGTTTTAAATATGGTTTTCAATACTCCTGAAGAAATTGTGCATGCCCTTGAAAAAATCTTATCACATAAATGTAAATTAAAAGCACGACAACGTTTGCGTGTGCGAATTTCATTTATTTTAATGTTACTGTAAAATAAATGAACTCTCGTTTGTTGACCGCTTTGTCATTTAAATCTGATCACGTCCATTATTATCTTTTCACTTTTTTACAGAACATTGTGTATTATATATATATATATATATATATATATATATATATATATATATATATAATTTTCCTTTTACTAATTTGTTTATATATATTACGCATAAATCCATTATTAGGACGAATCTTCTTCGTTGTTGTATGCCAATTTATTCTACGCTCTTTTCCTTCATACCACAATTGAATATAGAGTCATCTATTTATCTCTTTGCTTCAAGTCTTGTTAATCTTGTTCAATTTTAATGTCTACTTCCTATAATTATTCCATATATTTTGGGCCGAATAATACATTTTTTTCATTCGCACTTTTGTTGCCAAATGTGTTTAATTAAAATTGCTAACAGTTCAAACTGTGATAAATCTACTAATTTGCGTAGTGCGTAATAGTAGATGGAAAGACATTAGCAGACCAGCATTTGGAAATACTCGCTGGCAAAAAAGTCGAAAAACGTGGCACACATCACTCACACCTATTGGTGTTGACGAAGATTAAACTGATATCATGCTGTTTTAAAGCATTAACACTTGAGGGACATTTTACATTGTAAGAGAGATATCACTCACTATAATATTCCGAAATATTAAGTACACGCAGTATATACAGTCATTCACAACTTACAATTAGTAGATTCAACGTGACTTGTATATCAGCTACATTTGACATGGAGCTGTTCTGGACATTAGTAGACGGGAGCATGCAATATAATGTTATTTCCTTTTCAGTGTTACGCAGTTATCCATTCCAAGTGTTGGCGTTTTGTATGTATGTGAGCGTGTTTTTGTTTGTGTGTGTTTTATTCCATAAATGGTGACAGTCTCTTTCATTCTGAATGTAAATGTACATTATACGTATCGTTAAATGGTTCTTTTTTATAACTTGGTATTATACATGGAAATTGCACCGTGTTGTCTGTTTCAAAGACACAGCTTTATTAATTTATTTTGAAAACATATACATATAATATGTTTACAACAAGAAGCTATTTGCTATAAGCAAGTGTATAAGGGAATACAGCAACAAAATGTTTCAAAACTGCAAAAGCTTATAAGTGTTACACTGTCAATCGGTCATTTTTTCTCTGCCTGCCTTCTTCGATATGCTAAAACTTTAATCCTAAACAAGGAGTGAAAATAACAATATGAAATGAAATCAGTAAGAATAACACTTTTGTTCAAAAGTATGCATCGTATCTCAAAAATGATTCATCCGAAATTTAACTTGGATATAAAACAAAATTCACTAAATTCCTCGACTTGCATCAAGGATACGTTCAAGAATGAATTTAAATCGAGTCACATTTTGCCACAAGCATTTATTAGGATGGAAAGACAAATATTGTGTTTTTATGTTATCTCTAGCCGATAAGTATGGGGCATTGCAAAGTATTTTGTCACCAACAAGGAGACACTGAGAAAAAGATCCACATAAAATTTGAAATTATAGTGTAGAAATTTCTGTGATGGATATTGCTGATAGCGAAAATCATGTTGTATGAGAGCTATGCAATTAAATAATTCGTAGATATAATTAATATGTTTGTACTCCGAATATTATAATAAATGTTTTGTTAAATGTTACAATTCAGTGACGTTTAAGTGAATGTTATGAATCATCCTTAATTTAATTATGTTTGAGTAAAGAATTACTATTTGACTTTTGTACACGTTTTTTGAATGTATGTCCTCCTGAAATAACTTATTCATAAAGAAGTTAGTCAAAGGAACCTATTATAGAGAGTTGTAAATATTCTCCAATTAATTTATATTTGTGTAACATGATGTAACCTCGAAACAGAAAATTATTACACTGAAGTAATAGTGCTATTTTATTACATAAAGTAAGGTGATCGTGGCACTCACAGAATCGAATGCCCAAAAAAGCAAATTCAAATTAGTATCGTTTACAACTTATAGTATCTTGTGGGATATACACTAGAGAGTAACTGATAAAAGGTTTTTCAGAGCAATGTGTTAAAATAAGATCGTTGACACAACTTTCTACTTGTGAGGCGAAATTGAAGAAAATTAATATAAATTAGTGTCGTCAGAATCGATACTTATATTATGTATGTCAGTGCAAATTAAGCTGTCTGTGAAACTAGTGCCTTATAGTTCAGAACAAGTGGATAAATTCACTGAATTACACGCCAGAGGTCAAATTTGCTAAAATAATCATTGTAATTTTCGTTGCCGAAAGGTCATCAGCCAGCGGTTAAAATTGCATTTTTATAGATTATGCGTGTAGCTCTTTAATGTGTTGAAATGAACACAGTAAATCAATTGCTGGTATAAATGGTTAACCTTCAAGTGACTTTGTACATGCTGTCGCAATCTATATTTACCAGTGACTTCTCTATAAGACGGCAAATGCATCAAAATGGAAACGATCACCATCAACAGACGGATCCCAGTAGACTTTTCCTAGGTAATATTGATATTGTTGCAATATTTGACACTAGTTAGCATTTAGCTATTGAAAAACTGACTCAAACCAGTTACATATATTTAAAGCCTAAGAAACGGAACTGATTTGAGGTAAGCAAGTTCCGACTAATATACAACGTAAAAGACACTTTATCAGTGCCCGGTAAAAGGGTACATATTTAGTGCTGTTTTGAACTACAACTGGAAAATAGGTACCATATTCGATGTAACGCCCTTACTTTGTACTTATAAAGGTAGTATTTTGGTAAAGCTCAGCATAATAAGCGCACACCAAGTACACGTTAGAAGAGCAGGCTCCGTTTACGTGTTTTGTGGCCTCTTAACTGATGCGGTTTATTCTCTCTCCTTATATACAATACAGTCATTCTACGTAAAGCACATGTACGATGTAATTTTGAGTCATATTAAGCTGCAAATTTATGTGGTAACGTAGACAGTAAACACGCATGGTGATATGTTCCATACAAATAATGATGCTATAGGCAGGCTTCAGCAGCCATGGACATGTTGAGGTAGCGACACGCGCAGTAAGGACCGGATATTTATTCGAGTTGCTAAGCGACGCTATTTGCGAGTTTTTACCAAAGGAAGAGTGTACGATTAATTAACGTATGTGAATATTAAGCCATGTACGGTGTACTATCTGCAGTGCTGATAAATTCTTAATTTAGCATCCCAGTTGTATGTTTGTACTGTATACGTGTAGTTGTAAACTTGTAATTGTTCCTATCCATAGCTACTGGCTTTTCAAAAATCATGAAACTGCTTATTCATGTTCTTCTATTGTTAGGCGCGAAGAGTCAAGGAATGATACAATTAGCGTTCAAAGAAACCAAACAAAGATTGTTACCAATTACATGTAGCCAAAAAACCCATTCAAAATTGAAATGTAAACAACCAAAGGTATTTAAACTCAAGTATTGATTGAATTTCGTTCCGAAAAAAATAATAATTTGTGATTTACGAAGGCCCTTTTAAAACTCGTTCGCAATTAGAAATTAATCACTATTTGACATATTTAGACAAAAGACAAGGCGAAAGACTTTCTTCACACTGCCCAGAATGAATTTGTATTGATTGAATTATTTACCTAAGTAATAAAAACTACACGGCTTATTTCCGTTAGCGAGAAAGGAAGCAAGCGCTATATGGAAATAAACTAAAGGAATAGAAGCTAATTTCGGTAAAGAGGGCGTAATTCCGGTTTTTGTAAGTCCCCCCCCCCTCCGCCACCCCGAGCAGAATATGTTCGTAATTGTGCAATGTTATAAGAATGTCTGCTGAGCATATCTTGATTTGCTGATCTGGCGTGGTGCGTAAGGCCTGTACGGTTGACCATTTCAAACATGATGGTTGTTTCGATAGTTTGCACCAGAGGTTATGTAGTTTGAATGGGATACACTGTGCGATATCTCAATGCTACTTTGTAGTAACTAAAGATAGGTCATAACGAACCATTACAGTGGCGTATAATAAGCTGTATAGAACATAACTATGTCTGTCTGAAAATAGTTTAAAGGTAACTAAATCCATGTAGCCTAGGCTTCAAGAGTACATATTTCCCTATGTAGTTGCGTAGAAAAAGAACAGCAACATGTAAGTTCCATACACCTATTGGGCCAACTTCATGAATTCATAGAACATCGAACTGCACTTACATTCTAATGTTCTCATCAATTTCATTCTAATTTTCTCATCAAGTTCATCATAAATTTTAAATTTCATCCTTCATCTTGATTTGTTTTTACTATACACAAAACCATTAAAGTACCATGCACTGTCAATCTCCTGATGTTTGATTAAAGTATATTGACGAGTTCCATAGTCATCCTGGTCACATTCACCACCAGTCTAATTCTTCTTTTTCTTTCTTTGCTTAAAATCTTTCCGCTTCTTGATAATTGCGAATTTGCAGTCTAAACTCCATAATTTGACAATAACAAGCCGTGACTGTCCCTGTCGCCCAGAGATCCTATGCACAGCCACTATATCCCTGTCATCTTAGTCAATCTTTGTGACTTCCTTCACCAAAATGGGAATTCTCTCTCCCAGATTTACATTTTTCTCCTCCGCCAGCCCTAAAACGTTAACATTCATCTTTCTCAAGTATTGTTCGTTTTGATTTGAAGCTGTACTTGCTTGCCTTGATCTCTTGTCAGAGTATATCAGGTATTTCCTCGGTTTCTCATTTTCCGTCTTTGCTTCTTGTAATTTTCCTCGCTGTTGGTGATTCTCAAATTCCAGTGAATCAACTTTATCCATCAACTCTCCTGTCTTCTCCTTTACTGCAATTTCACTTTATACTACAATCTCTTTTCTCAGATCTTCCTTTGCATTCTCTAACAATTCCTTCACAATAGCTGAAATAATTTCCGTTATGTCATATCTTTTTTCATATGATCAGCAACAGCAGATGTAACATCTGCTTTAGAAATGCCCACACTGAGGCTGTGCTTTGTTTCTTCTAAGTCCACCTAAACTGCACTCAAGCCGGATCACTCAAACTTGTGTCATATTCTTACATTGGGGAACTGCTCATTAATCTGGCTTTTATTTGTTCCTTTTCTTCGGTTTCTTTCCACTCATGCGTGTAGATAATTGTGTTTGGCCTAAACTTTTCTCACTTCAACTCATTTGTGACAATGACAGTTACTACTTACTAATTGAAAAACAATTCTTACTAATGAATGTAATTGGTCAACATTGTAAGAAACAGGTAATTGTAATAAATTAAGTGAAATAAACAAGATAGGGAATGTCTCAAAACCCAACCTTTTTTTCCCAAACTGTATATGATCCACCAGTAATTTTATCTACCATGCATTCCTTGGATACTCACATATCATCCAAACAATTTTGAACCATTTCATTGCAGACAAACCAACAACATTTACAGAGCCATCTTACTAGCTTCCACTTATAGCCGCCATTACTATCAATTCAACATTATTGACACGAATTATTTTAGCCTTAAATTTAGTGTCTTTTCCTCAAGTGAACCGACTGGTCATGCTGTAATTTTAGACCAGTGCATTATGAGTGAGATTAAGCCAAATGCCCTCGCTAAAATAATAACACTTTTATCAAAACAGTTTAAGTGTAATGAATGTGAAAATCAATTTGTTACCGAAACGACAAAGAAGAAAATGATGGTTTGTTTAATACTCATTGTGATGAAACTTGATCAGGAAGAAGATATTAGCCCGATTTTTCTGAGCAATCTCATCAACATAACCAAACTAAATGAAACATTATGAATCCACCTTTTGAGATCAACTCATTGTGAACTCGTGGAGGTAGAGAATGGATATATTAAGTCGAACCTGCTAGTTAAAAGGAAGAGGGGACATTTAGACCTACTGCTTCTGAAATCGAGGAGGCTGGAGATGAAATACATTTAGTCCCGTCTTCCTATAGAAATTAGGACTAGAATGTTCAGGCTGATCGGAAAACAAGTGTACAGATGAACAAAACTTGGTATATTCTCTTTTGTTGAGCGTTAGAATTTTGAAGAGTATGCTAGTCAATGATTCGAGTTTCCCTGACTGCTATAGCATTATGCATACATGCTATATTCAATAGATATGACATAAATAAATCCGCCTAAGTCATCTGAAGGACACAAAATCAGAAAGACGTTTGGAATGCTAGCTTAAAATTCTAAGCCATTATTTGACAGTGGAATATGTTGATATTAATAATTTCACCAACTTGACAAAAGCTGTGTTCGAGCAAATACTGTCAAGATCAAATTGAATCTACGTCATCCTTTTTTAACCAATTATATACTGTCAGGATATTTTCACTAATGTTGAAAATTGAATAGAGGAACAGAGTCATAACTCTTAAAATGCTTGCAAATGGGCAAGCATGCAATTAGTTCGTTTATACAGTTAAAGCAAAACAGTTTATAGTACTTGTTGCGAGGTGTTTGAAATCGTAAAATCCCCGCACTCTAGATTCAGTGAAATACTTCAAGAACAATGCATGACCGAGAGAAAATAGTTTTAGGTTCTTAATGAATGTACGGTATTTAGTTTTATGTTAAGCTTGGGGATAAGTCAGGTAATGTTATGAGCAAATTAAATATGTTACCTGTGTTTTTGAGAGAAATGTTTATAAAAAGTTCCGTTAGTTGCCGTCTGTTTTGCTACAACTATTGAATAAATATGATTTAAACCATCAACACAGTGTTGCATCGGTAATAATTTAACATATGATTTGCTTATTAAAGAATTAAATGTTTCGTAGCTGCAGTATGTTCACCACATGATGCCAGCCCTCACGCAGTCCCCATCACTGTAATCTACGTCAGATGTTCGGACTGCGTCAAATATTTCAATGTTCAAAAGGAAGGTATTAATTTACAAAACAGAACTAATGGAGCAAGGCACGCAACGGTAAAGATAGTCATTATAAAGTACAATAATGGAAAAACGAAACGGAAAAAAAGGAAAAACGGAATATCGTTTTGTAAATTGGATAATAGAACTGAATAAAGATTACGAAAATGGGATGTAATAGCAGCAACATTCGTGTAATCAGACGTTTGTTTTAAAATTTTAGTAGCATTAACATAAATAATTTTACACTCACTGACCGATGATGTTCTTCACTTTCAATGAGTCTTTCTATTATTAAAGGTTAGTTGAGGTCTATTAGCCAATTTGACATGCCTGAAAAAAATCTTACTTTCAAATTATAGTTACTGTGTTTAAGTTTGGGAAAGCCGTACAGTCAATGATGTGATTCAGTCAATATGTACTGTAAAGAATGTTCGCCTAATATCTACGGTAGGCCACTTCCTACCCAAACACTTTTCAAAGAGGATTGAACATAATTATTCAAAAGAAGACTTTTACATTACATATCATGCCAATACAAATTGAAGCGCAAACTTTTTATCCTTCGTCATTTATATCTATCTCTTTGTCTGTTTGTATGCATGTCTGTCCCTTGTTAACCATTTATGACAATTAAAGCGAATAATATACCTTCAAATACATTTCGATGACGGTACATTCTTTGACACATATATAATTTTCATGCAGTAAATTAACATATTACGTAAACATAAATAAAATAATGAAAAGATTTTTTTAAAATATATAAATGTACATTATATATTATATCTTTAATTCCATATTGTGGCTGTTTAATGCGCTTTGGTAAAAACAGAGTTACAGACATTGGGTACAGTTTTCGATCAACCAATTGACTTTTCTGTATTAAATATCATTTTTTCTTATGTTGACCTTTTAAGTGCAGATTTCTAAATTATATATCTCTTTTTCACCAGTTTCCATTCCGTTTACACATAATATGCAATATAAACGATATTAGTTAACACATAAATCAAATATATGAACCTTATTAAAATCCCATAAAACTTATGCAACGTTCAGTTTTTGTCTCCGTAAGGTAAATAAAGGCGTACCACAGATACTTTCTGCACTTTTCCGAAACACAGAAACTTGACCCATTGAGGTATTAAAATAAACTGTTTATAGTTCATGAACCCTTGGTGGAATGAGCGAGAGGTTGAATTAGGTCAAGATTTATATTGAGGCAGACATGACCCGATCCTTAGTCTTCTTCCGATGTCCTGTTTAATTAGCATGAATACACACGGAATGGAATTTACCATTTTATACTAATAAGTATATAATCCTTTTTTTATAAGCAACCCAATAAAACTAAATTAGGTTCAGAGAAATTGGCATAAGTCTATTTTTTTTCAAACGCACTAATTTAGTTTTAAGAGATGCAAAATGTTCTGGAATAATTGTGAAATTAATATCGGGGCAGAATTAACATACTTGCTATAATAAGGACCAAGGCCGTCTCTTCTTGGTAACAGTGCAAAACTAGTTTTTAACTAGCCTAAGCTACACAAGAACAATCAATCTTCATAGATCTGACTGGATGATAATGAAACTGGACAGAGGTCCAATTGCAGAACACTCTTTTCACCTGGCCACACTTTCAGTGATGTAACACTATCTGTAATTGCTCACAACAACAACTGGTGTTCCTAAACCATGAAAGTAAAGGAATCTTACTGGAATAAACCGCCTTAGAACACTGAAGCCAAGCGGATTAAGCCAAGAAAACTACAAACGAACAACCGCACGCAAGTGAAATCATCATCTGTTTAGAGCCACCACTTATTCAATTAAATAATTCATTCATTTTGCTCCTTACTCACTAACTCACCAATAATTGGTACTGTTTTGCGGTTCCTCCTGGTATTATTATTGCTATGGTCATTACTCTCGTTACAGAAGCAATGAAATATTCGGGATATAATTTACGGTTACACCGCTTTACATTACAAAAAAGATGGCGCTATTACTCCTTCTTTTGTAGATCAATATCAGCTAGTTTACTATATCATCAGTCAAATTGAAGCCAACTAGGCGAAACATCAAACATTTCTAAGCTTTAATTCCATTAGAAATAGTCATGTAAACTTTTGCAATTTCCAATTTTTTTGTGTTTATATTTTGTCTTGTCTCTGTTTTGTGTTTGCCTTTGACAAAGACTCAGTGAGAGTCAAAAGCACTTAGACTAGTTAAAAACTAATTTTGCACTGTTCGTTGTCAGTTTGTTGCATTTATTCTTATCAATCTCTGATACACGCGATCCTTTGCTGACTCCAGTGCACTTGAAAGGACTGTTATTCGCCATATGATTTGCATCCTATATATATATATATATATATATATATATATATATATATATATATATATATATATATATATATATATACCTATCTATCACTACCGACAAAAATGTAATAGTTGATCTGCTTTCTTCATGATTATAATTTAGATAGGAATCCCTGATATGTTTTCTTCTCTCAAATCACTGTGATTTGAATTCGTGTATGATGTCAGTCGCACTATTTATCTTGCATGGTAATCATGTACAAAAATCTAATCAGCCTTCGGGTGATAACCAGTCTTAGCAATATATAATAGTTTTATACTATTTGACGGTCGGCGTTCAACAGAACTATAGTGAAGAGGCTTGGTCTAAATAAATGAACAAAACTAGCACGACTGTGTTACGACACTGTTTCAATCTGTTGATCTAAATCAGGTTCCAATTCCATATACAGTCCACAATATGACCACAATAGTACTTGTTGGATTTAAGTAGACCATAACCTAATGAGCTTGAAAGACCCAAACTTCCTTCAAGCAAATGATAAAGTTTTGCCACAAAAGATTGCTCCAAGATTTTATATCTCATTTAATAATGCGGGGGTCTAGGAGGAGTGAAAACGCTGTAAACATAGTATATAAGTGATTTGTCAAACGTATAATTACAAAAGTAAACTATTTTGGCTTGCCCATATTGTGTAGGAAAGAGGTAAATAATCTGAACAGTCCGTTCTTCTATTCGGTCATTTTTATTCCTCTTACAGATATCTATTAGGTAAATATATAACTTTGGAAGCATACTGAGCAAACTACAAGGTCTTTGGGAGGCCAGAGAAAAACATTTGACCTTACCTCCTAAATGTATATGCAATTATTATTATTATTTTTATTATTATTATTATTATTATTATTATTATTATTATTATTATTAAATAATGAATTAATTAATTAATAAATTTATATTCATTCATTTATTTATTAATTAATTATTTATTTATTTATTTATTTATTTATAGTTTACCCAGTACTTTTTATTTTTATCCCTTTTCCAGTTTACAAAGTATTGACGTGCGAATAGTGCGCGCAAGTGTACTGAAGGTAACTAGACTCTAAATACGAAACCCTGAACAATTTCAGCGTTCTCATGACGTTAAGTCCTTTGTACTCAGCCTGAATTGGTATCTGGTTATATATGGGGTCCAAAAGTCTTGCCACTTTGAGGTTCTTTGTATAAAGGGGCAGGGGGAGAGTCAAGGGATATCCATAAAGTGAAATCGTTATGTCAATCTATATGAAATCTAGACCATTGCATATAGGCTTTTGTCATAGGGTTTTCTTAACGCCATTTCAGTAGGTGTTAGTCGAATCAAGAGATTATTTTATGAACAAACGTTGCAAATGTATCGTTTCTAAAATATTTCATGCATAGTTAAGCTTCTAGGTCATTCTTTATTAGTGATTATAAAAAATGTAGTCGTATTAAATTAAGGCCTAATTTCCAGTGACATTGTTTCCTTATCTGAAACATGATTTTTGTTTGCCTACTAATGGAACAATAGTGCATGCGGACACTTTCAGTTCAAATCTACGATACCAATAGGAAAAGCTGATATAATTGATCAAGTACAACATAATTTTCACTAAGCCCATGTGTGAAGATGGCATGTCGTTAATTACTTGTCAGTTTCAGCTATATCGGAGCTGTATGAAAGAAACGTTTCCCTGTATATGTTTAAGATAAAAAATAAACCTAATGTGCCTATGTCTAGGCCAAACATGACGGAAGGCTTACATATGAAGGATTTGTTATTAATTTTCACATCGTTTGTTTTCTGAGGTTATCAAAAATTATGCTGTTTCTTCTTTCAAGACATTTCGTTCTTTCAGCATCATTCTATAGATCATTGATATATATTCAGTCTTTGGATTACGAATGTATGTGCTCTACACTCAATAAAAAAGATAACCCGATTTCAAATCTCGGAGAAAGCAACACCATTTATGTTAGCAAAGGGGAACTGATAAAAGACGACTCAAAATTATGGAAATATATACTGTGTTTTTGTTTTAAACAGGAGTGTGTCCAACAAAGATGTAATGTGGAGGTTTGGTCTAAATAAACAAACACTAATTCCCAACAATAGAGAAGCAATGCTCTTTCAATTTCTTGATCTCAATCCCTTGCAAACTTCTCCAAGCATATTGCACAAAATGGGCACATTAATGCAGTTTTTTGCTGAAGTGTACTCTAAAAAAACAGCTTGAAAGAACCAAAATTATTAAAGCTATCAATTATTGCTTTCTATCATAGATTCCTCGAAGATCTTATATCGTACTGAATGAAATATAGGGGCCGTGTGGGTGGAAAACAAACACTAAACTCGATATAAAATATATTGACACACGAATATGCACAGAAGTAAAGGATTTTGCTTTCCCAATATTAAGTATTCTTTGATCATACATATCTGGAGATAACATAAAATATTCGGTATGTATGTGGGGGAGGGAGGAGGGGGGAGGGGGAGTAGGTATGCGGTTGTGGGTGCTGATGTCTGCATTTCATGACAAAGGCGAATTAGTTCAATGTAGCTATTGTTCTTCCCTCCCATGGGAATCAATTGGATACATTTAAAGCTTTTGAAGGACTACTGTACACACTGCTTGCTATCTTAGAGACCAGGTTTATAACGTTTGACTTGAAGTGCCTATTTACATGGAATTTGCATGTTTGTATTGTGTCTTTTAATCCCTCCCTTCATTTTACATGTATTCTTTTTCGAGTTTGTAGAATATTTACTAGCAAAGCATGCGTACAAATCTCTTTGAGTAACTGACGTTCAGATATGAAAATCTGAAAGATTCGATTTCTCATAATGCGAGACGTTTTTCTTTGTCTGAATTAGCATCAAATGCAGATTCGAGCTTCCATCCTAAATTCTCACAACCATGACGCTCTCTTTTATTATATACCAAAAAATGATACTTAACTCAAACTAATCATTTTCTGTCAATCTGAAGATGTATATCACCTACTAGCGTTGTTTATTCCGCATCACAAAAGTCGGAAAACCTGCAACTTTTTTACGGTGTCAAATGAATTAAGCCCACCCCGCCCAGTTTTCGACAAGTTAACAGTAATTATTCAGTCGAACTATGATATTCTTCATAGTTTGTATATAGTACAGCAAGACAAGTCGAATGAACTTTACGACAACGTTTAAAAGAATACTGAACAAAGCACCAATTGTCACGTGGACCATCTTTGAGTTTCACGTCGTCTACATACATTTATAAATAGTAAAATCGGTGAAATGCATATGTGCACAAAACTGATGAATCGCAACACCACTGTCAACCAAGCGTATCAACTAAATCTCAAAATCGAAGAAAGATCCAAACTGCTTACAATGACACTTAATAAATCCAATGTAAACAGGGGGACACCGGGTAACCGAGTGGTCTACGGCGCCCGCCTCTACAGATCACTGACATCTCACGTCTGATCGCGTGGGTTAGAGTCTATGCTCGGCCAGCGTGGGTATGTGACAAAAGCTTGCCAGTAGCTTCCCGTGGGTTGGTGGTTCTTCCCAGGGTTTTCCCGGGTTATTCCTCCGCCAAATATACTAGCCACCATGTGTAGCCTATAATGTGCTGAAGAATGGCGTTAAACCCACAAAACCAAACCGATGTAAACAGTCATAAGAATATGTATTAAGAACTATTACAACATATCACCACGCGTTATGTGGAACCTCATAACATATTAATAACCTTTGATCGCTAAGAAGGTAGTTCAAATAGGATATTTAAGCAATATTTATTCCTAAAAGATATATAAAAAAGCGCACGCTGTGATAGAGACAGGCTGTATCATTTCACATGAGTATGTGACATCAGCAGATCACAATACACACTAAAATGCGTTTTTTAAAAGTGGCAAATGTGACGGATGAACGTTTGAGTCCATAGGAAATGTTCAGTTCATATTGCCTTTGTTACACAGGTTTTCTTTACATATGCTTCATCAGCAAAAGTCAGTCAAATCAGAAAACTGGCCTATATAGCAAAAGTGTTTGAACTACATATGTGTATTTGAAATCGTCATTAAGAACTAAAATTGTTACCTTGCTTCGACCTTACCAATTGAGATGAACTATTTATCCAGTCAATGTCTACTGCTTCTGCATTGCTTTTCAAATATTAAATAAACATCAAAGAATTCAAAAGTTTATATATATACTTTGTTCGTGCGATCAGGAAATGCACTGAAATTCCTAATTAAAGTACAGCTTCTTTTTCGTCAACGTGACTTCTCTTCCATTGTGGCCAACTATTAGTTGCCTGATTTGCTGTCGATCCAAAGATTCACAATTTAATATTAGTATTAATTAACTTTATTATGCCACAAAATTATTATATAACTCACCCTCACTTTCAATGATTAATTGATCGTTCACATTTAGCGTGCTTGCTGACAAACTGACTTGAAGTCATTGGACATGAGAACTGATTTGCTGTAACCAATATCATTTAAAATGATGTTAGACTTCAGAACCAACTTGCCTTTCAGCTCATAAAATTAAACAACCTATCTATAAGACAGGAAGCAGGGAAAATTGAAAATCATATTTTCATACTGAAAACCCCGCTGTTATAACCAGTTGATTTTAAAACGAATATTTGACATTGACCTTTGATTTTGGTATACAAAAATAAAAATGACACAATAACCAACTATTACAACTTTGGTTTATTTCTGGTATAGAAATCCATACATTAAGAAATGAAGGCAGAATTGTTCATAATACTCGTTATCATCAGTGATAATATTCGTGTGTGTGTGTACTTATTTTTTTTTGTACGAAGTCATACTATAACTAAAAATATTGGTATCAGTGAGAGAAAATAAGAATAATTGATTTAGAGGTATTCTTTTCATAATAGCACTAAGTAATAAAGTGATAGTTATGTAAGTTTAGTAGTAATTTTTGCAAAGATAACAACCAGTTGTCGCACTGAGTATTTGATGATCTAAAACCAAACTTAAGATGAATTAAGGATTTATAAATATCAACACGGAAGAATGCAATTTTGAGAGAGTACAAAGAGCAGAAAATAACCTTTTCACGCCACACTAACTATGCAAAGAATCATCGCACACACCGCTCAGATTCAATTTACCCTTCGCATCCTGGCAAACAACTATGTTTGAAATACGGTATGCCTAAAAGATGTTCAATCTTTGTAAGAACATATTCTGAAAAAAGACCTTTTTAGTGCACACAAGAAAAAAATATTTTGCAGAGTTCGTGTAATTGGAGATAAATATACGATTTCTATACTGACCTTATCAGGGGAAAAATGCTTAATATTTGCCTTTTCAACCGTAAAGAAGAGACATAACATACTGTAACAATAAAATATCTCCTAACTTGGGTAATTATGTGAATGAAGAGTATTGCTTAAGATTAGAATGAAACGGTTCTAGTATGAATTAACATGCGCCATATTATGAAATAAAACGTTTATTTGGAGGACAAATGCTTAAGATTGTTCTTTTATATCAGTGGGCGCATTGAGTAAAGTTTGTAATTTAATTGAAAATGTTGACTTTTCAACATATCTGCAGTAAATCCAGTCAATAATGTTTTAAAATTATGTTCAGTGCTCCGAATTTATCTTGCAAAGCATTCCATTTGTCAGAGATACATATTCATGTATACTATTCTTATTTCTTTTGGGTCATTTCGTATAACCTGCTTCGTGGTTAATTAGGAATGACGCAATTGACTAAGAAAAGCCAGTACTTTATTAAATCTAAAAAGTCCTGTGGAAATAGATCTTAACGTGATTCTTAATACGCGGTCTTTCAAACACACGTGGTATAACTTTAAGGTCTAATTTCTAGTAGTATCGTATAGGCAGGTGCAACTTGTTTCTGTTTGCCTGACGTAAGAAATTAAACGTGCAGGCAGACACATTTAATACAAATTTACAAGATTCCCATACTAGGAAAAGACCTGCCCTTCATATTTTACTGATTCGAGTGACAAGTGACAAGACTATATCAGGAAGTCCGTCTATTAATAAAAATATCATCGAGAATAATAACTGTCTAGCTATGTATGGAGCTTATTGAGCAAACGTTCCCATACATATACTGATATAGGACGAAAAAGAAACCAATTTATTATCTGTCGAATCCAAGGATAAACATTCATAATATAATGATGCTGATGAGGAAGACAAATATGATCCATTGACGAGTGAACTGTTTCATAGCTTTGCCGATTACGCAATTATATGTTCCTCGCTCAATAAAAAATTATTTTTCAGATCAAAATATATCTAAGAGGAGACGAGATAGTAGTGGCGACTATAAGTGGAAGTTAGTGAGGTGGCTCTGTAGATTTTGGCAGTAATAAGCGCGGTTTTTCGGGGCAGTGAAATGGTTCATAATTGTTTGGATAATATGTGAGTATTCAATGAATGTGGTGTAGATAAAAATTACTGGTGGATCATATAAAATGTTGGAAACAAATGTGTTTTTCCGTGCAAATTCTTGGACGATGGAGTAGAGATGGAGGTTTAGTGGTGCAGTTTTCCCTATCGTGTTTATTTGACTCAGATCAATAACATTATCTGTTTCTTACGATGTTCATCAGTTACCTTCATTAGTAAGAATTGTTTGGCAATTCGTAATACCTGCCAGTGTCACAAATGAGTGGTAGTGAGAACAAATTAGTCGAATAAAAATTATCAACAAGCATGAGTGGAAAGAAATACCGAGGAAAGCAACAAATGAAAACCAGATTACAGAATAGTTCCCCCATGGAGGCATCTGACAAACGTTTGAATGATCCAGGCTTGAGTGCAATTCAGCTGGACATAGAGGAAACAAAGCACATCCTCAGACTGGGCACCTCTAATGCAGATTTCACATCTGTTATTACTGACCTTGTGAAAAAGATGATCTGAGAAAGGAGATGGTAGTAGAAAGTGAAATTGTAGTAAAGGAGAGGACCTAAGAGTTGATGGATAGGGCAGATTCAGTGGAATTTGGGAACCACCCATCCGAGGAAACTTACAAGAGGCAACGAAGAGAAATAACAAAATGAGAAGTGACCGGAAAGACTCTGATAAGAGATCGTTGTAAGCAAGTGCAGCTTTAAATCAAAGCAAACAATCCTTGAGAAAGATGAATGTTCAAGTTTTTGGGCTGGAGGAGGAAAATGAAAATCTGAGAGAGAGAATTCCCAAATTGGTGAAGGAAGTCACAAAGTTTGATGTAGATAACAGGGACATAGTTGCTGTGCATATGTTATTCGGCCGACAAGAGAGCCACGGCCAGTTATTGTCAAATTATGGAGCTTAGACAGCAAATGTTGAGTTATCAGGAAGCGGAATAATTTCAAGCAAAACTAAAGGAATTCGACTGGTGAAGAATGTGACCAGGATGAATATGGAACTCGTCAATAAATTAATGAAACTTCAGAAGATTGACAGTGCATGGTACTTTAAGGGTTCTGTGTATGGCAAAAACCAAATCAGGAAAAAGGATGAAACTTGACATTTGTGATGAAATTAATAAGAAACTTAGAATGTAGGTGCGATTTTCAATTCTATGAATCCATGAACTTGGCCTAATTGGTATATGAAGCTTACATTTTCCTGTTCCTTTTTCTACTCAAATTTGTTTAATGTTTTTGAAAAATTACTTGCTTCATAGGATATTTGCTTTTTGTTGATCTATTTCTTTCTTAATTGTTTTTGTTGGTTCATTTTCCAATCTGTCTGTAAATTAGTTCTCAATTCTTAGCTTTTCATATGAATTCATAACTGTGTTTTTAATATAAAAAAATACAAGCCTCCTTTTCAATTAAACCTATGCCAAATTGTAATACTATCTGTGTCTATTTTGAAGTTTAGCAGATTTAGACACGTTACTTCCATTTATTGTATGTAAATAGGATTCTTCATTTCTTATTTGTTCCTTTAGCAATACGCCACGAAAGACTAACTGACAGATTAAATGAAAAGAAAAAAAGAACCAGGAGTTAATTCATGCCCGTTTGCATTTATAGTTTATAAATTTTTCATCCTTTGTTTAACTCTTTATATCTCATTCACGTATTCACCTTGTCACCTCATTCATCCATATATTGATCATTCATTTATTTCATGTTTATTCATTCATCTCTATCTTCGTTTCATGTATTCATTCTATTTGTCACTTAAGTTATTGTTTCATCAGCTCTTTCATTAATCTATCGATTCATTATTAACCCATCCGCTTTGTCATATCATTCCTTCATCAATTCATTCACAAATTCATAAATTATCTTTCACTCATACACATATTCATTTACTCATCATTTTCATGATTACTCATCCACAATCAATTATTCAGCCCTTTTTTCTTACTCATTCATGCACGCATTCATCACATCCATGTATACTCCCATTCATACTTCTCTTTCTTCCTTTTCTCTTTCATTCATTCATTTGTAATTTATAGTTGTATTTTCTGTGACTATTGGTTCACTAAACTGATTTTGTTAAGCACTGCATAAGAGTTATCTCAGATAGCCTCGTTTTCGCTTTCTTGTAATTTATTGTCCACTGTATCAATGTTAGCTGTAGCCAAATTTATTGCATGTACTGTCACACCATGGATGGTTTTATGACGGATGTTTGCATTTTTGTGAGTGTGAACGCCAAGCGTATGATAAATTCGATATGATAATTATTTCATTTATTCCTGAACAAAAACATGTATATTGATAGGTTACTGCATTTGTATAGGAAAATATGAAAGAGTTTTTCTGACCTATACTGCACGACGTTTGGAGTGCAGTATAGCTCAGAAAAAAACGAGTTTATATTTTCTTATACAAATGTAGTAACCTTTTTATTATATACTCGTTTTGCTTTTCTACCTAAGGCTGAATAATAAAAAGAACACACTACAAGAAACAGAGTAACTGAATTTCTGCTCCATTCCAAAGTAAATACACAGCCGTAGTTAAACAAAATACACAATAACAATATTCATGTGCACATGGAACTGCCCAGCGACCTTTGAACTTGGTAGCGTACCGCGCTCAGTCATTCGTTCAAAAAAAATCTCATTTTGGTCAACTTAAAATTGAAATTTAGAGTCATATGGTGAATAACTGTGCCTTAGAACAACTTTTTCAGTTGGTCTGGAATGGAGGAATTTTGTTTATCTGTCGATCGAACTAAATTCTGCTTATCTGGTTGTTATGGACTGGAGTTATTAGCTGGGTCGATTCGGTTAGATGTACATGGGGCTGGAGGGACTGGCCTTGACAGCAAACTGCACGTGTTTCTCTTCTGCCATTGATAGTTTGGAATTATAAGGTGGAATAAATATGAAAATCTTTTAATTTAAATTTTCAAGAAGATGTAGGATTAAATATTTTGTTAGGGAATATCAAATTCATTTCGTTTTGGAGTGCATTAAATTCTCCTTCGGAATGTGATTTATGTTGCAAATGTAGTCTAGATTGCGGTACAAATTCACTCTGTGGATCAATTTTTGAAACCCATGTAATTTTAATTAGTTAGAAGTAAATAAGAAAGTACGTTTTGAGAAATGTTTAGATGCAGAAAGGTAAGTACATTTATTGTCATTCTTATTATGAGCTATAGATGACATATTTGTTCGCCCTGTCGCTTGCATGATCTTTGCTGTAGGGACCCCAGCTACATGACCTGTATGACTTGTACTATAAATCCAAACATTTTCTAAAAAAAAAAGTACAACATGGAAAATTGCAAAGCGGCTGGGGTGTGAGAGACCATTTAGCCAGCGGAAAATAAGGCTTCTTCGTCATTTTGGGTCTGACGCTCTTTCTTTTCTACCAAAACACTCCTTCTTTAGTTGTATTTTATGAGAATTTAGTACTTGGACTGACTTGTGAAATGGATGGTCTCTGAGAAAGATGGGATAGATCTTGGCCGTAAGACGACTTTCTATGCTATTTTGTATATACTCTGGAGAGCACGGCTCATAGTCTTTACAATTTGAGTTACAAATCGTTATGAACATTTCTGATACATAAGTGTTTAAATGATCAGAATGATATTTTCAATACTGCATTCTCACGTTTGTTGTCATAAAGCCATCGCTGGACGTCGCGGATATCACGTTCAGTCGCTTGCTTGGTTGAAAGTTGCTTTTGTGACTCAATGAACTCATCTACATCGTCAACTGTACCATCTCTACTTTCAAATGGATCAAACAGTTTGCTCAGTTCATCCACAGATAAATCTAATAAATACAAAGCTCCGGCGTCTGCTACATGAGCGTACATTGTTTGTTTACAATCAAAAGTAGTCCAAAAACACGATAATATTTTTAGACACATGTGATGCGCAGTATGAAGCAGTGCAGTATGGAGCATTAGTATATACTCATTTGTTTCTCCATTAACTTTGCATTGTCAGAATCGTGCAGTATATTTCCATACTGCACGGCTTCATACTGCACAACACGTGTGTCTAAAAATAGTATCGCGTGTTAGGAACTACTTTTTATTGTAGACAAACAATGGACGCAAATGTAGCAAACACCAGAGCTTTTGCTTTATTAGATTTGCCTGTGGATGAACTAAGCAAGCTGTTTGCGAGTACAGATGATAAAGCTGACGATGTGGATGAATTCATTGAGTCACAAAAGAAACTTTCAACCAAGCAAGTGACTGAACGTGATATTCACAATGTCCAGCGGTGGCTTTATGACAGCAAACGTGAGACATGCAGTATTGAAAATATCATTCTGATAATTTAAACACTTATTTAGCCTATGGTTCAGACTATGAATGAATCGTGTTCTCTAGAGTCTATTAAAAAAAATAGCATAAAAAGGGATCTTAAGACCAAATGATATTCCGTTTCTCTCAGAGACCGCAAAATTTTACAAGCCCAAGCACTAAATTCGAAAACATACAACTAAAGAAGGCGGATTTTGGTATAAAAGCAAGTGCCTCGAAGCGAATAAGCCACGATAATAAAGAAGCCGCTTTGCAATTTTGCCTGTTTTAATTTCTTGAGAAAATGTTTGGATTTATAGTAAAAGTCATATAGGTCATGTTGCTGGGGTCCATCCAGCAAAGATCATGCAAGTGACAGTACATATAAATATGTCATCTATAGCTGGTAATAAGAATGACAATAAATGTACTTACTTTTCTGCACCTTGAATTTCTTCAAAATGTACTTTCTGATCCACGGCGCGAAACTGCACTGCAATCTAGACTACATTTCCAACAGAAATAACATTCCAAAAGGAGAATTTACTGCACTCCAAAACAAAATGAATTTGATATTCCCTAACAAAAATATTTAATCCTGCATCTTCTTGAGAATTTCAATTAAAAGAATTTCATATTTTGTCGACCTTATGATTCCAAACTATCAATGGCAGAACAGTAACACATGTGTAGCTTGCTGTTGACGCCAGTCCCTCCAGCTACATGTACATCGTACGTAATCGACACAGCTAATAATGCAAGTCCACCAAAGCTAAAAGAGCAAACTTTTGTTAAATCGACAGAAAAACAAAATCGCTCCATTCCAGATCAACTGGGAAAGTTGATCCAAGGCGCAGTCATTCACAATATGACTCAAAATTTCAATTTTAAGTAGACCAAAATGAGATTTCTTTTTTAAACGAATGACTGAGCGCGCGGTACGCTACCAAGTTCAAAGGTCACTTGGCGGTGCCATGTGCGTATGAATACTGTTACTGTGTATTTGTTTAACTATGGTTGTGTATTTACTTTGGAATATAGCAGAAATTCAGTTACTTTGTTCCTTGTAGTGTGTTCTTTTTATTATTCAGCCTTAGGTAGAAAAGCAAAATGAGTATGTAATAAAAAGGTTACTACATTTGTATATGAAAATATGAACTCGTTTTTTCTGAGCTCTACTGCACTCCTGACGTCGTGCAGTATAGCTAAAAAAAACTCGTTCATATTTTCCCATAGAAATGCAGTAACCTATAAATACTACTCGATTCTGACAATAATACTTTTGAATTTGCGATTCACAGACAAAGATGTGAGAACCAAGGGATATTTATTATTTTAGATATTACAATTAATGGTAACCGATTACTCTTGTGAATTTGTATGGTTATAATGATGATAATCATAATTTTTTTGAAAAGCTAAAGGAGGGGGGGGGGTGAGAACTCATCTATTATAATATGTGGAAATTATCATCATGGTCATCAATCTTTATTTCCTCTTTTCAGAGATAATGATGCAAATAAAAGAAAAAGAAAAGAATATTGAATTAATTATATACAATTAACAGAGGTGTACATGCGAGGAGTCTCTTAGAAGCGCAGCTTCCCTATGAGGATTCTCATATGAGGACATTATACTTCTTAAAAACTAAGTCGAACTCCTGCGCAATCCTCCAATACTTAATTATTGTACACATCATCATTATGTTGCAGAAAATAATATTTTATATGTAATGTCGAAAAAGAACATGCAAGAAGACATGATTATCAAGATTTATATGATCACATGTCTTTCAAATCTTGATAATTTGAACATCGATCTTATTACTAAGAAAAGAATCAAGGAATTACAGTTGCTGTTAACACTGAAGCAGACATGATACAATTTCTTAGTTTTTCCGGCTCGTCTAAGCCGATACCGTTGAGAATTCTCTACCCACGAGATGTTGAATACATTTCTCATTTGATATATTATGAGGTAACATTCCAAGACAAATATCAAAGGTATTTATAATATGTGTCCAAAATTGGAATTAACTGACCTCGGGAGAAATTGCAATCAAGACTTAAAGATGTATGCATGGAGGCAAAAATCGCCCGTTAAAGAAAGGAGATTAAATTGATTCCTGGTATCAGATGATATGCATATGAATAGAGCTGATGGATGTTTTTTTACCAAGGTATAAGGCTGATAATTCAGCTATGGTTTTGACGGTGGCTTTACAATCTTTTGCCTTTGGTGATTGTGTTTGTAAGTGGTTTAAACTGTTTTCTAATAACTCTAAAAGTTGTGCTATAAATAATGGAAATATGTCATCATTTTTTACACTTGAAAGAGGATTCTGTCAAGAAGATCCCTTGCGCATTATGTGTTTATCATCAGTGTCGAGATTTTAGCGATAAATTTAAAGCAAAATGTGGATTAAGGCGACTGATCTTTGATGTGAGTAAGTATAATTGGGTCGGTATCCTGATGATGCTTTCATTCTTCTTGATAGGTTTAAACATTTTCTTAAAGGAAATATAATGCAAGAGTTTTTAATTATCTGGACTTAAAGGCTATTTAATTCAAAATAAGACATTTTCCAACGACAAAATAGGTCTCGATACGGACCTAAATTGGTCTTTTTCTAACTTTACTCTCCTTGGCGTCGATTTTTCTTTACATTTACAACAAATAGTGGAAATTAATTATAGAAAGAAATTAACGGCTGTGAAAAGAATACTGGCAAACTAGAGTCAAATACATCTTACTGAAGTTTGTTTACAAAGATCTTTTAAAAAAGGCAAAGAGGCATACTGCAAAAGCAAAAACTTGGGTGTAAATGTTAAATACAAATATAAGTAGTAAAGAGTGGTCTGAGATTTAAAGGCGGTGGAAAATTTGTACTAAGGATACCAAGTTGAATTATTTTAATTTTAAATTAATTCATATTTGCTATGGTCGTTACTCGCATTACAGAAATAATGAAATATTCCTGCTATAATTTACCGTTAAACCACTTTTCATTCATTTGTTGTCTTTTTTTGGCTCTGATTTAAGGAAAAGCAGGAACAAAATACTCTCATGTCACAAAAGTCTTTATCACCTAGACACTGTATACTTAAGTTTGTGTATCTAAATTGAGTATCTAAAGAGATTGTGTCCTATATGCATTTGCGCGTGTGCGTTTGGGTTTTCCTTTTCTTGTTATCTACAACATATTTATTGTCCCTAGCTTATATGATAACCAAAAATGTTTGATTGTAATGTTGCCTTGTGATGGTGTTCCCTGACCCAGTGGTCAGTTTATGAAGGGGATAAGACAAAGTTATCAAATAAAAAATATATATCTAAGAGCGCAGTTCCGATCTTCTCGATTTCCACATGATATTATAAAAAGGAAAGTCATAAAAGGTAAGTTAAAATTATGTTGAGGTATAATCAATCAAAGGTTACAAGATGAACACAATAACGATGTGGGTCTCCGTTTATCTAACACAGACTTGTCATACATTAAGGACACTACATATTAGTTAACTAACAACAATAACAAGTAGAAGCATCGACTATTATAAACTATTCATTTGGAAGAAGAATGTTATGTTTTTTTAAAGTTAGAATATAGGTTCTCAATATAAGATTTGCCATTTTTGACTCCAAGTGTTATATTGGACCACTGACTAGATGGATTTGACCTGTAACGCATACAGTGATGAGTGTTTCTTAACGTTGGGTATGACAAGAAGCAAACTTTTCCATAGGGAATCTCAAAAGGCAAACATAAATATCAGGGTCTAAACGTTTAAGACAAACCTAATCATTATACGTATTATACGAGTAGGTTCTCATGCAACTACTTTGGAAGTCTATTAAAGTTCACCAGTAGGCAAGATATCAATTAACTTTTTATTCAATTTTTGTTGATGTGAATCTATACTCTTTGCAAAAGTTAATTTGTATGAGGTTTAAACAAGTAATTTCTTTCATCCTCACAAACACAATTATAAGCCATCACTTATAATTATCTACTGCTAATTTATATTTAGACGCGTTACACTGGTCCTAATATTACAAAGGACGATTCGACGCAAAGAGTTTCTGATTGACTGATTCAATGTGATGTTATTTCCCTAGTCACTGCTTCAATTTACTCTCGTTCTTACTAATAACTTAAGCATAATCGATATAGATTATTACTTGAGAATCCAATATTGCGCCTGGCAATCGGACCCTGACAAGTGGTATTCCTTAAACAGTAGTTTAACAGCAATTGATTCATACGATTCCGAAATAGTTTCAGCGCTTAATCTGCAAGCATAAAATAGTTTTTTCTATTTAAATCCCTGAGCACAATTGAAATAAAATACATTTAGCTAATGAAACAGGTGTGGCTCTTATGTCTATCAATATGTTGGCTTCTAAATTTCTACGCTCAGATTGGTCTAAATTTTATTTCCAGGAAAGTCGGATTCGTCAACGTATAAAAGTCAGATAAATTATATATTTCGGGCCCACATCAAAAGCAGTATCCAAAGTTAGCATTGCAAATTTCAAGTTAATGCCTTAAAGTTGAAATTTATGGTGGCACACAGTAATATATGAATATAAAGACACCAGACTCTAAAAAATCAGGAAAAATCTATGCCCACGTCCAAGAGAAAACTATATATCGTACTTGCGTTCTTCCATGCGTCTACGCAAAAACAGGCGGGAATCGATATGATCTCTATGTAAAAGGTGATATATGGACAGTTCTTAGCACACAATATTTTTTAGACTTTTATCAAGCAAAAGCGCACTCATTTGCAGAATTTACAATGAGACATGTTGATACATACACATGGTGTTAACTTTTTAAGACATTTTTAATTATGTGAAGAAGAAAAATGCAAGCAAATGATTAAAATGCACGTGGTAAACATGTCAACCTGTTTCAACCCTTACCTATAAGTTACTATGATTTTTTGGTTGTGTATACGTTTGACGATACAAATTGCAGTGTCAGTGAGCTAGTTTCTTCGTCTGTATTCAAAGTTCTATTAGCTACATTTTAAAAACGATATTCACATTCCTGTCTCGTAACGGCATTTATTTCATTTTAACATTATATTTATTTTGTCACGTGGAATCGTTGTATTCAATAATAGCCATGGATATACCTTATGTTTACAATGAGCTTTATAATAAACATCACGCTTCTGCGGAGGTATCTAGGCGTTTTCTGTTTTTGTTTCTTTGTGCGAGGGTTAACATTTATTTGCCTAACTTATTCAGATCTAAACAATTAAATTACGTTATTTAGGTGCCATAGCGCTTAGTGTACTCAATATCATATGAGACACGAACACCTGCTCAAATCAATGGATGTTACGAAGAAGAAATGGGTCGTTTTAATGCTGATGTTTATGGAAACACGTGATTTGGATAAACTAATAATTCAGATGAACAATCTCTGGAAAAATTAGGTTTTCCTGCATCATCATCATTTGCATCCCTACTTCCAAATTTAGTGTCACCTATGCCTCAACATAGACAAATATAAAGGTATGATGAATACATTATAATTCAAAATAAAATTGAATAACAGTAAAATTTATGTTTTTAACCCTGACGGCTCTAAACTATTTGTCTTTAACTCCTATCTCCAAAAATCATTTTACAATATTATTTGAGTAGCTTCTTGCATCAAGAGGCATTGAGAATGTGGACACTGGTTGAGCAGCTACTGAAAATTGAGTGTAAATTTGCTTTTGAGCAGCTTATTTAATCAATGGGCAACAATGTTTCGCACTAGTTGTATTCTGTTTTTAAAATTTAATATAACATTCCATGCTTTCACTTCACATTAATTACTATTATTAACTCTCGTTTATCAACCCACCAATTAGTGAAGTGTACTTCTATCAATGACAGCATGCTAGAAGATTATATCATCCATCAAGCACTTAGGATAACTTCTTTGAAATTTTTAACATTAAATTTACTATTTTGTTCCATTTCCTTGTCGCTGAAATATGGTTAACGGGCAATAAGGGTGCGTTTATATCATGGCATAGATCCAAAACAAAAACTAGGCGTGCTTTAAATACTCTACTATCATTACATTTTAGAACAAATCGGAAGCCATTCAAGCGGCAGTGTCTGAGTGTTTTGGTTTTAATAAATATTTATGAGTCTAATTCACACAATATCTTTGAATTCCAAAAATAGAACCTTTCACAATTTTTAGTGATTACTATGCACGCTGTATTAATATGCAAGGTCCGCCCGATTAGTGCAGCTTTTGTTTGTGTTCGCGTTAATTAGCTATTTTGCATGTATGTACATCACTAATGACTCTATCTTGAAAACAAATCACACCTTACAAAACGATCATTTTTAGATAAAATAATGTCATCATTGGCATTACTAACGTTTGTTTTTTGCCAATGTAGTTACGTTCGTTTGTCTTTCCACCGTTCTGTTCGACAATTTGCTTTTTTGAAAATTACCAAATATACTTAAGTAATTAAGAAATCGTAAAATTCCGCGAGAATAAACTGGGTGGAAACTCATGTCTTTGTTAACCAAAATTACTGACAAATTTGTGAAAAGACTAATTAACACGAGTCAAATAGTAGGTGCAGACTTAGCCAGTTCTACACTTACGAAAAATACAGACATTCCAGCTTTAAACTGATAAGATTTCATCATTAAAACCATAAACAAGAAAATAATCAAGCAACAAATGTGACTTAAATACATTTTTGCTTGCTGGACATTCGAGATTCAAACGTATTGTGAGTTTGAAGCTATAAGGTAGCCAGTTCAGTCAATAAAAAAAAAAAACATCCATTGCAGCTGTTCATGTTAATGTTAGTATTTGTATGTAGATAGAGCATGTATCTGTCACGAATGCAAAATGGCATCCTACTTTATGCTACAAGATCGTGAACCTGATATTAAACTGAAAAAATGTCCACAGACAGCATCAGAGGTTGTAATCCAAATATTTATTTATTGGGAAATCTAATTCCAAGAGGCACACAGCATCTTTCAAATTTGTAACAATTCGCACCAAAACTAAATAGATATAATGCAAATAGCATTAACTTACTACAATGTTCTAAACCATAGAAGAAACATGGACGACATACGTATTAGGGTTACGATTATAAAGTTAGGATGAGATTCAAATCATATAATTACGTTGAATGTCCCCTTCTATTAGTCCAGCTAAACTGGCCTTGGATTTCCCGATCTGTAGTCTGTTGCGATAGATCGAAAGAATTGATTTACAACTCGCTTACTAATGTAGTCTGTTACGATAGATCGAAATAATTGAATTATAGCTCGCAAACTAATGTAGTAAAGTCTGCTGAGAACATTTATTAGTAGGGGCGGATCCAGACATATCGTTTAGGAGGAAACGCGAACACATAGGCGAGGAGTCTGTAGGATGGAACCGCTTCTGGACCCCCCGAAAGCTTCTGCATTTCAAGCATTTTCAGGACATAATGCTAACCATATATCTGTAAAGAATACTTACTAGGAAACGTCCCGGTTTTTAAAAACTAATTTAAATGCGGCGGGGGGGGGGGGGGCAGAGCTCATTTTCACGCTTATAAAGGTAACTTGCGATTTTATCTACTGCTAAAGTGACAGAATTTCCATTGCTTTTAAGTGGTAATTTTAGTATAAGTGTCTAACATCCGAGACACGTACACGTGTCCAGACCGCGGTTTATATTTCATGTTTAAAGTACAAAGAATAGTCTACTGTACTGCGTTAATGTTTCTATCGCTGAATCTTGTGCATTAGTTATGTTTTATGTAAATGTCAGAACAATGGCGAATCTTATTTAATGAGACCTTACAATGCGAATGGGGAACATGGCAAACATATTAATTTGACACGAATTATGAAACTTTAAATTTCTTTCTTGTGGTACATCATTATACGCGAAAATTATATATATATATATATATATATATATATATATATATATATATATATATATATATATATATATGTCTGTCTGTCTGTGTGTACGGTTGAATGCTGTTGGACGTTAATTTAATTTCCGTTTAAATTTGTTGTGAGATATTTTTATTTGTTCTGAAATGGAATTGTTTGAAGACCTTTCTATCCTTAAAACCAAACTTTTTGTACATGCTGTAATTGCCACTCTTTTATCAAAACGAAGCGACGATGTGCATGCATATAGCTACATATCGTCCCAAGGCAATGCCATGTAGATCGACCTGATGTAATGCAATCTGAGACCCAAATACGTTTCCTCTTACAGTGCTAACCCGTTTAAATATAGCATGTTAAGTATGCCTTCATTATATCAACAGTTAGGTGTCTGTATATTTCTCCCAATACGAACGTATTCATATTTAAAGAAGAAATGTAATATCAAAGACACGATAAAAGGTTTTTTACTGAAAAAGAGTCTTAGTAAATTTCATCTCCAATGCAAAAGCATGCTAACCAGTAATGTTTATACATCATAATAAAGGCAGTCAATGATTTATATGCATCTATCGTTATGCGATATCAAGAAATACCTTATAATTAATTAAAATACCTTCAAGAGAAGCAAATATCTTCTAATAATGTCCCACATTATATCTTATATCTAAATGTCTTCTGGTGTGTGAGGTTAAACTTTACAAAACGTGAAAAGCATTCAATATTTTTTATTCATCAAATCAAACGAAGGTTTTCCTCAAAATTAGTTGCATTTTACGCCAATCATGCAATAAGATGATCGCAATTCCTTACCTAATATTATATTCCAATCTTAACGTACAACTCTGAGTGAAGTATAAGAACCATAGCCTCATTTATCATTTCTCTAATCAAGTTCTTATACGAACAACACTTATTATAATAACTCCACTCGAAACAAAATTAATACTTATATAGGTCCATTCAATTGAGGTAGACGGTGCCTATCCAATTAAGTTTAACGTGTTCGCTTAAAAATAAATTTAATCCTGATCTTTAATTGACGTATACATTACTGGAAAGGGGACATCTAAGCTGGTCTTGATTTGTTACTCTGAAATATATTTATGTAGCATGAACAAATTTAATTTCTATAAAATCAAGGATAACTTAGCTATTAATTTAATGACATCGCCGGATAGATATTTATAGAACATATTTTTTAAACCATGCGTGTTTATAAAAGTTCATATAATCAAGAGTTAATTCCAAGCACTAGTTTGTACTAGGAAAAAGTATGGAAGAAGCTCCATTATGTAGATATAGGCCCTAAATGTTGCTATTATTTTAAATTGGAACTGGGGAAAGTCAACACAGACGAATATAATATGAGTTAATGTTAATGTAGAATATCGGGGCTTATTCGATCCTACTTATATTAGGCATTTTACGTGCATGTGTCTCTTAACTAGGGTTATTAGACCTCACCGATGGCGTATTGGTAGAGGAATTGGTCCTCGGAGAGAAAATGCTATAAAAATAACTAAATTATGGAACGATCTCTGAAATTAGTATCACCACGTTTAATGGAAAATCCATACTTCAAATGTAACTAATAGCTTTTAGCACCTTTCTTCCAAGAAATAATGAATCCTGATTCAATATCCAAAGCTGTTGACAAAGCGGCAATCACGGAAACATCATTGTAATTTATTGACATGGGGTCATCATCTCAATGTATATTATGAATGTATATATTACTATCGCTACTCCCATATATTAGTTGCGTCTTGAAAAGTTTAGACACACGTAAAAAGAACACACGAGCCACCAGTAATGAATTGAAAAGAATTGCTTGTAAGCTAATCGTTACATTACAGTTTATTTATGTCGATGTTGTATTTTGAAGAAGTTATTGAACAGTTGGGTTGAAGGCACTCATTAATATTGAATCTTCAAACATTTTAAACATTCTAAGAACAGCATTTGTTAGAAATGTTGAATCCATTGCTTAACTTTTTATAACCTTCAAACACACTAATGTAACTCTTCCATTTAGACTCTCTGCATATGCTTATGTTTCGGTATGCAAATTGTCTCTTCAGTGTTGTAAACAAAACTTTTCAATAGGGATAAATAATCAGTCTCTGTGTAAATTGTATGCCAAATCTTATCAAGATGCTATTAGTATGTTGGACAACACTTATAAGACTCTATGGGAACTGTTGTTGATGAATTTGTTATTCACATTTGACATCTCATGTTGTTCCTTCTTGACAACTAGATGTCAATATCAAATGTCTTTTGAGATACAATCATATATGTGACTGATAGTTAACAATAGAACCAAAATTATAATGTGTCATAAACTGTCTGAAAATCCGCAAAACTTATTCGCTGTTTGCAGAATGTGATTGAACACTAACAGCACAAAACTTTTATAGAAACACAAACGTCGGTGAAAAAACAAAATAGACATATAGTTTACTCATTGTGAGACCTTTTTCAATTGATTCTTGTTTCTTGTGTAGGTTCTCTTGTCATTCAAACATGTAATACTCGAAGCCTTGGGAAACTGTTTTACAATTGCGCTGTAGTTAATGTTTATGACTCTCTCTCTCTCTTTCTCTCTCTCAAACTCTCTCTCTCTCTCTCTCTCTCTCTCTCTCTCTCTCTATATATATATATATATATATATATATATATATATATATATATATGTATATGTGTGTGTGTGTGTGTTCAACCGCTTCTGTGAATTAAAGCGAATGAGATTCCTTTAAAATGAGTAATGAATATGAAGGACAAATGTTATGGAACACATATTTGCTTACAAGTAATAAAAGTATTATGCACACAATACAAACATTTGAAAGAAAAACAAGACAAGATACATTATATCTTGTATCCCTTAGTCTCTATTGAGTTTAGTATTCCTTTTAGGAAAATATTGTTACAGACATTGCGTACAATTTTAAACTAATATATCGTTCTTCTTGTGTAACATGTAACATTCTTTTCAGCGCTTAATAATGGCGTGCTGATTTATAAATTTAAACGATAATAGTTAACACATAAATTAAATTCATCAACCTTATGTAATACCCCAAAAAATTTATGCAACATTCGTCCCTCCACTATTTGACAGACGTAAACTTGACCACTATTAACGTGATGAAATGTATTGCATACAGTCCTGGAAGGGGGGGGGGACGATATCCTCTTTAATTTGCAGGGAAAGAAATTGGGATAGGATATAGCAAACTGCAAAATACGTCTTTCATTCTATGTTGTTCAAGAAACCGTATTGCAGCTGAAATAGGTTCAGCGAGTTTGATTTACGTTCTAATTATTTTTTCTCATGCACGTGATCGTAGATGTCACAATGGTTTTCACAAAACTCAAAACGGATTGGAAAATTTGTGAAAACAATTAAACCATCCCCACCCCAACTCACACTCACATTTCGAAGCAATATTAATGTCACATTTCGCCCTAAGACCGCATCTTCGTAGGAGATATGTAACCGTCACTAGGGACAAAAAAATATTAGCTTACCGAACGCAATTGAAATAAAAGCTAGAATGTATTTATTTTTTTGTTCATGGTTATAAGTAACAAATGAATCTCTGATAATTTTTCTTAATTCCAATTATTGCAATATGGTTACTCATATGATGTAAGAAAGATCATGAACAAATGTATACGACAGACTAACATCAGAGGATTGTGCATTTATGGAAATCAAGTACACTCAGCCTTCGGGTGATAAATAGTCTTATCAATATACAATAATTTAATAGCTTTCTAAGAGGTGTACCCAACAGATCTATAACGTAGAACCGTGCTGTAAGACAGCAAATAAAACGTCTTAACCATTTTCTTGCAACGCTGTTTCAATATGTAATCTAAATCAGGCTTCAAATTAATTTTTCTTTCCCGCATCTTGTTAAATATGCTCACAATAATATAGTTTTGTCTGTAGTACTATAACAAAAATAGCATGAAATACCACAAACTGTAAAACGAATCATTAGTGCTTGACATCATAGAGTGCTCGAAGAGCTTACATTGCACTGAATATCATTGTAGTATAAGGGTAACATTCTAAGCAGGCTGTAAAAAGGATCTGAGAAATCTATAGTTAAAATAGTGAAGCATTTTGAATTCAATAGTTAAAATAGTAAGAATTTAGAATTCTTTAGTTAAAATAGTAATTTTCGATTATATAGTTAAAATAGTAATGGATTTTGGATTATATAGTAAAAAAAGTAAAGGATTTTGAATTCTATAGAATTATATCTATCTCAGTCTCGAAAATTCTCTGGTTTATCGCAAGTTAGAAAAACCCATTCCATAACATCAATATTTGAAAATGTACATTACTCCCCACTGTAAAGTCCCTCTTATCTAAAAAACAAGTCCTGATGTTGACTATTTATAGTAGATAATCAGAAGGAGCAGTTACATTTCTAACTAAAGACAATGTTTCTCTCGTCAGAAAGCATACACGGGTTTTTACAAATTCAACATCAAAATATACGATAAGAAAAGAAACATCTGCTGTTACGGTATCATTAAAGACACAGTTAGTAAATTTAATCGATTTGACTACTTGTTGGAAGAGATTTGGATAGATCAAGCGCATTTGAGCACATAGCAGCCCCCTCCCCCCCCCCCCACCGCACCCACTCCCCCTCGAGATTCTATAATACAAGCGTTTTTAAGTTTCTGCATGCCCTTTACAAATTTACACGTCCGAGATTGTGCCCTCTTTCTTTGATTGTTTGGGCCGTCCATGTTGAGACCCTGAAATAGTTGCAAAACATATGCACAAGTTAATATCAGGTAATCGCGATCTGTAATATCCTGTTATTTAAACTCCTGCAGTTTACTTGATCCTACTTTATATATGGACTTTATTATATGCGTCTTGTAACTGGCATAAATGACTCCCCGACTGACGTAATGGCGGAGGATTTGGTACTTAGAGAGAATATATTACTAACAAAACTCAATACTGTATTTTTCATGACTAGCTAAAGAATGATAATTTTCACTTTTTGAGTGCATGTCAATGAATCAAATCTAAATGATAGTCTTTAACAGCTTGCATTCAAGTTATTCAATTTATTGGCTCAATATCCAAAGTCGTTCATTAAGCACCATTCCAGAAACATAATTACAATTTACTAACGTTCCATCGTCCTCTTAATATGTAGTATCACTGTCAATATAACTTTTTACTCATAATATATTAGTTGCGTCTTGAAATTTATAGATGGAAACAAGCCGAAGTTGTTGGGTTTTTTCTGTTGGTTTTTTTTTTGTATTTTTTTTTTGTGTTTTTGTGTAATGAAGAGAATTCTAGAAAAAATGAAAGCTATTTAACAATTTCTTTTTGTATATATAAAAGTAGAAGACTTTGATTGACGGTGGTATCAGAAGCAACCATAGATATTGAATCTTAAAATATGTTAACGGTCTTTTGTACGATATTTATAAAGAACGCTCATACCGTTAATTAGGTCTGGAAAAGATCATATAGCACGTTGTAAGTCTCCAAATCAGTATGCCATCCCATTCCCTCATAATTAGCTTTAAATTAATATTTTTAAATATTAGTTGGACATGTGTGTGTTTAAATAGTTTTAAAACATTCAGTATAATTCAGAGACTAAGGGCCACCATGTGATTTTTATCCAAATTATCATCGAGATCTTAGAAATGTGTTTCTCTTCATCTCTATGACCTTTTGTCAACTATTGGTGTCACCTGGCTACAAATGCTGTTCGTTCTATCTAGCGAAATACCTGTCACGATCGATTGTTTGTTTTCCTGAAAGTGTATATTTGAAATTATAGGTGCTATGGATGGCAAGTATCTGTTCCCTTTATAATTTAGTTTCATAAAACATAACCTTTGCCGGTTTCAAATAGCAATAGTTAGAAATAAAAAGGAGTGTAATTTTGTTCATATGAACAAAACTGGTAAAGCATATGTAATAATTAAAAACAGAAGAAAAACATTATTTCCCTAATAAAATTGCAAACCTTTGGCACATGACTGAAACATTCTTGCATTTTTCATCAATGAATGTTAAGTTTCGTTTGTACGGCAGCTTTTATTCATGAGATTTGTATTGTTCCTACAAACATAGGAGTGCCATGCTTGGGGAGCCCTTGGTTTAATTATTAAATATGTAACTGATATATGTACTACAAAATATAAATAAATTTTGCATTAAATCTTAAAGAACGGAGAGCACATAATATAAAGTCAAACAAAAGCGTCGTTGCGCCAACAAGCAAAACTAAAGATAATGAATTACCTAAACTACCCTTTCAAAATTATGGAAATGAAAAATTTACTTATTCATTGATCTTAAAGATTACTCATGCCATTTGAAAACACAGTGGTAAAAACATGACTGGTATTGCCAAAACGTAGCATTTACATAAAGCCTTCGTTTACGTCATAAACTCATGAATCATGGAGACTTTTGTCCTGAATGAAAAGCTTATAGACGCCACCTATCTTCGGAAAATCACGCCTTATTCCACTCTGTGAAAATATAATGTTCAAGGTTTAAAGTTTTGAATGAATTGACTAGTAAATGCGCACCAAAACGGAACAGAATTTAGCATAGGCGCCGTCGATCTTAGGAAAGTCACACCTATTATACGCTATGATAATATTGTGTTTACGGTTTCAAGTTTAACGCCTGATAAGATGTCGGTAAATTCAAGTCCGTGCTATTAGTTTCAGAGTTTTAATAGACATGAAGGTAGACTACTTGAAGCAATGTATGACTTAAAACCTAAAATTATTACGGTTGTAATTTTTTCAGTGAAAACCTTTATTCAAATGACACAAAAATATAGTTGAGTTTGTCTTTGATTTAAAGAAATATATAATATAAATATGTACATTTCTTATTTTATAATGTGGTGAAAAGACACACTTAATGTAAATTCTTGATTTTGGGTTTTCAAACACGGGCGTATACTTAGTAAGGAAATCCCGTGTAATTTAATAGAGCTAACTTTATTCTAACTTTGATGTAAGACGGAAGATATACAAATATGTTGTTTAATCGTGTCATATATTAGAATAGTCTCGTTAAATGGTGACTTATAGTGCAAACATAAATCCAGACATTTCTTAATATATACCTTTATTTTATCCTAGGAAGTGAATTACTGGATTTTCCGGGAGATATTATTGTGATTTCACTGGAGTGAAAAAATATCATATTTTTTCACTGCCAGTCAATAGACATTGATAACATTATGACTAAGAAATTTCAGGCGTTTGTAAGATGCTTGCGTGTTGTAAAAGTAGTGATGGCCTACTCGCACCCAGACGAACCGGGTTCAAATCCAGCAATGGGCATTTTAAAATAGTTTTTTATCTGCTGTTTTACCTTGAATTGGGAAAGAGCATTATGTAATTACTTATATTTTATGTGCAAATATAGACAAAACTGAGCAGAACATGAACGGTAAACCGCTGACATTATCGCACGGTATACAGTAAGAAATCAGCTACTTCAGTGTTGTATACAAATTGCTAGACAATACGCTTGAGCAAAAAACAAAAATAATATTTGCTTGCTCCGAGTGAATAACGGATGTATTTCATCTCGTGGGTGAACAACTTAAGTATTTGCACTCGTGGATTCGCCACTCGTGAAAATAGTGAGTTTTTCACCCACTAAATGAAATATATCCGTTTTTCACTCGTTTCAAGCAAATATCCTATATTTCTCTGGCAGAAGAAACCCCAAGGAAACACCAAGAAAGAATATATATATATATATATATATATATATATATATATATATATATATTGAGAGAGACATTTATTTTTTTACATTCTGTCTCTGTGTGTTGAAAAGGTAGAATCCAAGCGAAAAGATTTTCCTTGGGGTGACATTATACCAGAAAACTCGAATGGGTTTTTTTGAGTGTAAAACTCTAAACGCGTGTTTGTTTTTGTTTTTTCTATTTTGTTTTATAGGGGTGGGGGTGGGGGTGTCTGCTTTTTTATTTCTCCTTTGTATTTTATGCAACGACACTCATAACATATGAAACACATGTAAAATACTGCATTGTATAAGACGGAACTTATTTGCCCCGAAACAGATTAGTTTTTAGATATCATACCTTAATTTGTATGATACATTTGTCTTTCGCAAGTGGTGGGAGAGAATATTCATGGAAGGTACCAATGTCACATTTGCAAGCATTCGAACATGAACGTGCAATGATGTATTTTTCTTATTTCGGGTATAGTTGTTAAGATCGAAATGTACGGATGTAGACAGTAAAAAAAGTGATGGGAAATTTCGTGAGCGCTTGATTAAAATTGATCAGATAGGGTCCAGAGACTTTGACAACCCATGGAATTTTATATGAAATTCGTCATAGAAGACCAGAAAATCAATGAGTGTAGGGCTCATGTCCTTTTGGGTAACACAACCAGCTGTAGAGCCAAAGTGCAAGTAGGAGGACACTTACTGCGTCTGGGTGCCGAAGAGCTGAACTAGAATAGAAAGATTACAAAATTAGTCTAAAAAATCAAACGGATATTGGCAAAACTGTCCAGTCTATCGACAGTGTTGTGCCGTTTGGTTTTTATCCTTACAAAGTTCCTTCGCACACATGTCGTGGTGATATCTCCATGTCTTAAAGAAGTTTTCCCCTTTGTGTGTCTTTTGCTTTTGGTATGACTCTAGAACTGCAAATCTATAAAATAAAGTCAGCACCAACTTCAGTAGACGCTTTACTGCAACTGTTTCACATGATATCTTCACGTCGTTCATTAGGTGGTAGTCAACCGACGTCCTGGAAACAATATGTACATTGACTTCGGGACGGTGTCCCAGACAATTTATACCTCGTTGTATTTGTGATTCGTCTCGGTATTACAGTCAATATGTCTTGTTTGACTTTAAAAAGTGATATACCCATGATAAAAATAAATTATGCTGAAGATGATAACCACAACAGTAACAACACAATTGCAAAAACAACGATAATAATAATCATCATCATAGTCTGCTTTTTGCGTATACATGCAATGGATGATGTAAAACATAAGCACGCGACGAAATGGTTGCCAGAAATTAGATCTTTTTTCTTACACGAGAAATGGATACGACTCAGAGGAGAAAAAAAGAGCAATTTCCCTATTCAAACAACAAGCAAAATGTGCTCAGATTCGGCTTATATGCAAGTACCTCCATGTCTAGGTAAGTGTACAATCAGGGCCGTCGTAAGGGGCGGGCGAAAGGGGCGATCGCCCCTGGCGCCAAGCGGGGGGTTGGCGCCATTTTTGCCGAGTTTGTCCCGAGTAGGTTACGCCAAAAGGCGACACTCGTTCGGGTGCCGTTTCTTCCAGCGCAAACTTGCGACGACCCTGTGTGCAATTCCCTAATTGTGCCTGTAGGTTTTGATTAGAGTCAGATCACAGTTACTTTTGAGTTGATGGAGCCACTGTGACCAGTTATGGGCTATTCATGCAATAAAAATCAAAACTAATGGCCCATTCGTGCACATATAATGAGATAAAAGACACTCATTAATGTTCGGCTGGTATAAACACATAGACCAGGCTGCGCGTCAAATCCCCATATATCATAATTTAGGGAGTAAACACACACACTAACTTATAAGAAAGCATGCATTGCTGTCAAAACAAAACAATAATTCGAACCATGCTTTATTGTAAGAAGAGCTGATGATCTGGATAGCTTTAGTTAAATAGCTGATTAATTAATGATCTGATATACAGTGCGGTAATGATCTAACTATTATTCTGCGATATTATTAGAAAAAAAAAGCTAGTAATAGATACAAATACAATATGCTCAATTGCTTGGTGGATTTATTTGTTGCGCATTCAAAGAAAGTATACTTAATGTATTACTGCAGCGCTCGAGAAATGAATTGCAGTAATGTTTAACAAATCTTTCCATTTGAATGAGAAGTCGGGTAAGAAATTCTAGACATAACTGACATAGAACTGGTAGTGAATGGATAGTAAAGCTTTCCTAACCAATTTGCCTCTGCAAGCATTGAGAAAATATAAATCTAACGGCTTATAAGTACACAGACTTCGTGTTGTTTATCTCAAACAAAATTAACTGCAAAATATGTTTCATATTTATTTATTCCTATATTTTTGAATGTAACAAATATGCAAGATTTCCTATCATGCCATGCGACGCTCGATTATGTTTGCCTTCAGACGTTATTCTTGCAGCAAGAAAAACGAGCACTTTGTGAGCTAGAACTAATAAATGGAAACTATATTACCTTTAAGACATGGACATTATTTTTTGCTGATGAAATAAAATCCTGCACCGTTCACATCTCTACGAAGTTATATCCCCTATGCTACCTTGCCTACAATTTTAAAAACCCAGAGTGATGCATTTGCTGAATCGGACTAGCTTTGTGGTCAGATAGGGGAAAATAGTTTACAAAATGTCAAAAATGTAACTGATTTTGCAACAGAACAGTGTTCTTCCAGTCAACCGTTCTCTTAAAGTGCTGATATTTTGTATGACCAGCCTATATATAGGAATATATAATTCCTTTGACATTATCTTATCAGAGTAGAGCAGCAGAAATTTGATGGCAGGTAAAAAAAAAAGATCGTAACTTTCAAGAAATTCTCCGGTGCCAGTAAGAAAATTTATTAAAACTATCTTCTTGGTATTCGGATGAGAAAGTTTCTTCCGAACACACAAGCTAATCAGAAATGTTGGTCTTCTTTGTTTCGCCAAACCACATAATTTCTCCGTTGAATTTTACAAGGATCTTTTAATCGCACATAAGTTCAAATTTTAGTTTTTATCTTAACCGCCTGCTATGTTTCCTCAAATTAAAACTCCATTTGTCATACAATCATTTATATGAGTGTATGATGCAACTATAAAGATTCCTAAAATAATCGAAACCCTGTCATAAATAGCTCACTGAGCTCACTGATAGGTGTTACAATTTTGGTTGCTGTTTGCTCATGTTGTGTCTTTAAAGAATGAGATAAATGTTGTGATAATCAAGCTTTCACTTGCTAAACGTAACATAGCAATGATGAATTGGCTATCAGGGATGCAATGGGTCATAAAGGACAATAAATTAGAAATGTTCGAACGAAAATGTTGACGAAGAATTAACATGGTCCAGCACTCGTAAAAATAACACTCTCTACAAACAACTATTTGCAATCAAACCTAATCAATGTGCCCAGTGAGAGAGACTCAATTCAGCACAACGGATAATATGGATCATATAAATTACAGATACTAGAATATATTTGTAAAATGAAATGGTACGATAATGTGACAAAATGTTTCGTTATTTGGGATCTTAGGTTCTTTCAAATGCCGCTATAGATAACTCTTACTTATGTTTGCACTGGTAAATATGGGATCTTTATTACTAACTACTATTCTCTTTATAAAGAAACCTTCAAAAGAAATATGAACAAATTAATTTGCTAAAAAGAATTGGAGGTATGTATAAACAATAAAATTAGACTTCCTGTTTACGATCCCAGTTATTTTCGTGGATTCTTCTATGATTAACTACCGTATTCCTCGCCTTTCTTGATGCAAAGTCAGGTTCAATATCCACGTCGGAGCTGACATTGAGGACAAATGTCCAGCAATCAAATCCAGTATGACCTTAATAGCAACTATCTGTCAGCCAAAGTTATCGTCGTAGCTGGTCATATCTTCAAATTACTGTTTAATGAGGAACACTTCAATCCGTTCTCTTTAGTGTTTATTGCCTATTATTACTTCTTCATGGGCGTGTGGCATCCGTGTTCTCTGGGAAATGAGATTTGATTTGATAATGTATGTTGATCTTGTAAGATCGTGTCCAAGATTAGCTAGCTCCTACATTGCAACTATTCCTGTTTTGGGGCAAGTTGCCAAGTACCCGGTAGCTACAGATTGCCAATTTCTAAAGAGGAGACAAACCTTTAGAAAGCAATTGTATATAACAAAAAAGACAGTAATTTAATATGATTACATTCTAAAGGATAATCAGTCAATAACCACTGATCTCTAAAATTAGATTATATGAATAAAGCTATGCAACTTGGTTTCCGGCGAGGGAAAAAAGAGTTTTCTTCATTCTGCAAGACTATACTTTTCATACCTTACTAACATGCCCGAATACATTTTGGGCCATACAAAGATTTGATAACATGATATTCATTTCAATAAGAAAGAACCACGAAAATCACAACTTAGTGTTTCAAAGTATCTCATTAGCTTGGGTGCTCTGAAGACACAAATAGGGGCAGCAGAACTAGTTTGCCTACAAAGGCAATATAATTACTTGTGAAAATGAACATTGTCGTATTTTCTAAAAGTTTATTTCATGCCAGAGAACTTTAGTTATGTTCAACGACCATAGATTTGAACAACGCATATGCGAGTAGAAAAAGAAACATTAATTGGGAATGAAAATCTCTCTTCAACAACTCATTCGCTAATCTATCTGTATATGTATGTATGTATGTATGTATGTATGTATGTATGTATGTATGTATGTATGTATGTATGTATGTATGTATGTATGTATGTATGTATGTATGTATGTGTACCTAAAAACAATGGCAGACTATTATAGCCAAACAGGAAACTTAGCTCTGTTATTCGACATTAATGGTCCTAGTGTAGAAACATGCCTTTAAAATCTAATACAAATAAATATAGTAATAAAAAGTCTGGTGATACATATTCTGATAGCGAGATATTGTACTCGCCTTCCCATTCCCGAGGACAGAAGATTAAAACGAGTGTGACATGCATAATCAAGGAAACGCCCCAGCTGATAAGATTTCACAATTTTTTTTACCTATAATGAACATTCAAAGTTTATAATTTCATTAGATTATCACGTTAACTTATTTCCGAAATGTAACTTTCATCACCTGTTTGACTTATTAGTAGTGACGTCGTGAGAATAGGGTTAAATAACAAAATCAATAGTGTTTGTTTGAGAAAATGAGATTATATATCAATTCTTGAAAGAACAATATAAATCAGCTAGAGTGGAATAGATAAGAGGTAAGACAATTACATTTTTTGAAACAAGATGTACGTGATTCGCTCTGGAAAACAGAAATACAGAGCCATAATCGTCTTTGTACGGACTAGTGTCTAGACGCACTTACCACTTGATTGACTGTTGTACAAATTTATCATATGCATATTAATAAAAGAAGTAAACTAGATGGTGGATATACTATTTGCATATCATTAATACTAATTAAATCTCATTCGGAAAAATAAATCAGGAAATAATTAAATGTCGAAAAATACATTTGTTAAAAAAGAAAGAAAATTAAAAATTAAACATGATAATTTTATATTAATACACTCAAATATACGAGAGCAACATGTCATATTTGATTGTGTTCCTTGCATCTCATTGTTGTCAGGCTGCTTTATATCCTTAGCCTTGTTCTCGGTACACTTTTAGAGCGGGAAATAAGACCGAGGATGCTCCAATTAGAAATTGTAAAAAAAAAGGGTGTAATGGATGGATTCTGCTGATAAATGTATTCGTTTTTTCTGTCGAAAAAATATTTTTACGCGAACTGCGGCTCCTATTTAAGCGTTTTTATTTCCATTTTCATGGCACTATTAGAGGATTATATCACACCTTTCGATAGCCTTCTAACGTTACAATCAGTGAATCAACACCTAGTGACTTCTTGTTGAGTACAAATCATTCACATAACACATATAAACCAAATTAATAAGTTTAGCATTTCTTTTTGCAATTTTAAGTCTCAAAAGTGGATTGCAGAACTTCTGAGCTTTTGTTCGATTTTGAGATTCTTTCTAAGCCAATGAAAAATGCCATTGCAAAAGAAACAATTCTGAAGCTCAACGTCAGCCTGATCCGCAGAGCCTGTTCACACAATAAGTCTCATCTTCATTTATTCAAATAAAATTTAATAGAGTTTCTCAATTCTACGATTCAACATAATCTGCTTGTGCTAATGCATAGATTGTATCCAGTAATCCTATTAAACTCTCCCAATAACAAGGTCTGAAAGTTGGAACTAACATACTTAAAGTTCGGATGCTTTATCCAAGCAGGGCCTTGCCATGTGCTTAGTAAAACATTGCAATAATGGACATGTTGTTCGAAGTTATTACTTCAGGACACATTGTGTTTCCGAATTAAACGAACGATTTTCCTCAAACCTGTATCCTTCTGCTGAGTCGCAGTTCATTGGTAAAGGTTCATTGCCTCTGGCAACCGCTTACTGCAGATCTTGAAGTATAGTTATAATTTGTGTCTTATTTTTGACAGTTGTTTTCACACATGAAACCCCTGTTTTATTTGCTTGATGAAAAATGTAATATACTAAACGGCTGTCCTTATATTTAATCAAGATGATGTAGATATTGAGCATACTATAGGTATTTTTTGATCATAAATATTTCATCTATTAAAACTTGTATTCAAAAAGTTCTGTTAACACACTTTCTTTTAAAATGAGAGCATTGTGAATTGACTGAGACGTTTTTGAGATCACTCTGATTAACCGTCATCATAAATGTTGATTCACTGCAAATTTAATTTAATTTTAGTTTATTTATTTATTTTGAGCGTAGTAACGTTCAATTTATATTCTTTTTCTATATTCAATTGTTGTAGTCACTCTAAATTTACTTATAAGGATAAGTATGTACCGTTGCACACAGTGAAATAAGACTAAAATTTGGTTAATTTTCTTCCTCCAAAGACCTTTTACTACATCCAAGGCGATGTTTACAAAGTTCAAGCATATTGTTCTAACATAAGAAGATAGTGACAATCTAGTATTTACTAAGAACGCCCTAGCGCAAAAAGTGGACATTTTACCTTTTTATTTTAGCACGCTCTACGTTTACGCTAAGGTCAATGACCTTGCAAAATTGTATAGACTTCTTGATCGCTCTGATCTGAAAGTTTCCGATGTGCCAGAATCGTTCAAATATTACGCACTCACTAAAACAATCTGCGGTATGAGAAGAGATTGTGCAGAGTTTATTACTGTTGCAAAAATGTCAAAGCTGCGCTAGATATTCAAAAGCAAAATTCGGCTAGCCTAATTACAAAACTCGACTCGCCTCTATATTTAGTTGCTAAAAGGGAAATAGACACAAATTTACGGCATTACTATATCGTTGCAATGATAACATGGTTGGAGGACATAGCCGTGAAGAGTCTTTGTTGTGCGTCTTATTTTAACGCTTCTGTCGTATCAGAAGCTACAAGATCTGAGCGATCTGGAATCCTGTTAAATGTTGTAACGTCAAGGACTTTAGCTGTAACGTCGGGCGTCCAAAATCAAAAGTCCAACAAGGGCGTTTATAGCTAGTGCGTCTTCATATAATCTAGTACATATGTTATCTTCATTGTCCAAGCCAGGTTTATCATTTTGACATAATTCTATTTATTGATGCAGAAAATATCTTGGGCATTTACCAGTAAAATCTTTAACTGACGTTTAAATAGAGCACAATGTTTCAAAAAAATGTACAGTGTGGTGTACTATTAGTTCTATATGAAAGGAATGTATGTAGACTCACTACCGTCAACAAGAGGATGTTTTTTTTTACCGTCTTCTAGTCGAGCCAATACATCTTGAGAATATGTTGGAAGGGTCAACATGTATTGACTCTGGATATTTAAGGTGAACGCTATATTCACGTCCTGAGTTCTATACACAGAGTACACCTTCTTCGTAAACAGAAGCCAGATAATATATGTTTTTAATAAATTGCACAGAATAAGAAAGCAAACTGTTGACATAATCTTTTAATACTGGTACAAACTATTGGATATTAAAATATTTTTCGTCAGCTTTCTATCAAAGTTACAAAATTTTGCTATCGGCACTTACATGTAACTTAATATCCCCTCCATTAACGGGCCTTTTATCACTCACGATTCCTGTATGTGTATGTTTATTTGTTTGTTTGTTTGTTTGTTTTCTTTCAGAACTATTAACTGTAATTTTCCTGGTCAGAACGTTACCTGGCAAAGGAGCTCGTTTTTACAAGTACAAAGATAAAGGCAACATATTTGTCAGGTAATTCTGATATTATTTTGATCGGTATTCCGAGTTTGTAACTGATTGCTTTAAAACCATTTATTGAAGTGAAAAAATAAGGCTGATAAATAATGTAAAACAAGAGAGCAATAACAACACGAGAAACCTCATTACGAAGATACGATGCATCGTGCCAATTATACTAAAAATGTGTAATTTCCCCTGGGGAGTCTTAACCTATTTATCATTTTTTGATCATTCTGAACATTATAATAGCCGTTTAATATAATAATTTTGCACTGAAAAATCATATATTATTTTTACGCATTAATGTATGGTATTAATAAATGTTGGGAGTTTCCACATTTGGTTAATTCATCGAATTTCATACTTTCTGCATATTTTAAATGCTATAAACAAATCTGAGCTCTTATACAGTTCTAAAATTACATTAAACTTGTTTAAATATCCAAAACGTTTCTGTCGCCAGCAAACTGTGAATAAGATATCTTAAAAGTTATACAAGCTGTCCTAATAGATTATACATAATGCTTTTATTGTAGTCATCGTACGTATTTATTGTTTGTTGTGTGTGTGTGTGTGTGTGTGTGTGTGTGTGTGTGTGTGTGTGTGTGTGTGTGTGTGTGTGTGTGCCTGCATGTGTTGTATGAACCTGATGGGAATTATCAACTATATCAATTCTATTGGAAATACCGTGCGGGCTTGGTGAAGAATTCAAACTTATTTATGTCATGTATTGGTGAAAATATACAGTCAAAGTAAATCAGTCATCTAAAGATATTCATTCCACAATTCAAGCATCACATATTTGGTGATATTAACCCTACTTCTATGTATTGAGAATGAAAATGAAATAATCTTATCCTACATAAATCCCATTGTTAAATTAATAATACAACTTTCGGCTAACTACTGAAAGAGAAAGACTAGTGCTGACAAAAAACCTTATGAATAAAAACAAGAATGCTTTCCTTAGCTTAAATGTATGTAATATATCATATTTCATTTTGGGTATATTAAATTAATACAATGAAGGAATTATTGACGTGCATGTAACATGCTTTGATTTTATTAGATATCGATAAATATGCATTGCTTGTAGTATGCTTTTGAAACATCGCTAAACATTTTTTATTTTGTAATCCATTGCATCTAAGTTACTTACAGAGATTATATATGCATGTTTTTTTTCTACACGTTTGCAAAGTGTATACAAAGAAATCCGCTTTTGTTGTATCAGTTAAGATACATAGTGCTTGCCATCTATAATCCTTGACCATGTTTGACCGTAATAAAATCGTATGGAAGTAGGTTGTCGTTTTAAAATTGACAGCGGTAAGTCTCTAACAGTCTGCTCATAATGGAATTACTTTGTATATGACATAGAGATGGCATCATGAGATGGATATAGCATACTATAGTTCCATTGGTCTGTCTAGATCATAAAAATTTAGTATTAAGAACGATAAGCTGTCATTGCTTACGAGATACAACGACACAGATAATAAATAGCCGCAACTTTATGTTTTGTTTTGTCCTTTTATGGGTTTAATGCCGTTTTTCAGCACATGACAGGCTATACGTGGCGACCAGTATATTTGGTGGAGGAACAACCCCGAAAACCCCCGTAAAGAACTACCGACCTTCGGGAAGCTACTGGCAAGCTTTCTCACATACCCACGTTAAACGAGACCCATACGGACAGAGGTGAGATGTCAGTGATCTGTAAAGGCGAGCGCCTTAGACCGCTCGGCCACCTGGGGCCCCGCCGCAAGTTTACTAAACAGACTCTAAATCCAGGAACAAAATTATCCGCAAATAAAACCAAACATTACTTTTAACACGCAAAGTTGAAGAAATCAATCTGGAAATAGAATATCTTTTCATTTTTAACTGTTGCCACGCATGTGTTTAAGAAGCAAGACTCTTGTTGTTTTTATCACTGTTCTTGTTTGTTGTCATTGGTATTGTGTTGGCTCTTGGAGCTTGTTTTTCTAAGGAAAACGTATTTAGTATATGTAGGGGATCAACTCAAAGTTTAGCATCTAGAGCTTGGAGCACTAAACCTATTACTATTTATCCATTTTTAAAATCATCAACAATACATGTACAAAAATAATATTTTACAGAACAAACAGTACTATGAAGTTTATAAGCATATGACAGCTTTGATACTTTTATGATATTTCGTCATTTATGGACACTATGATACAGTTACTTGCTAATAAATGTTTTGTAAAGATATGTAATGTATCTTTAATTTTACAATACATATCAATATATGACGTGTATTTTTCCATTAGTTATCTTTGAATCAATTTATATACTCAATGTTTCACTGTCTACGGCAGTATTTATTCTCCTTTTTAGACAAAATCTAGCCACAATCATCACGAAATTTTAAAAATGTATATTTAAATGATGTGTTTTGACTGATAGACCAGAAGAAGCATCCTTGTAAAGCATACGTATTAATTAAATGAGAGCCACAAATTTTGAATAATACTGCAATCACTCCTATGCGGTACCTTATAAAATCAGTCAGATAGGAATGATTTTAAAATCTATCAAACAAATCTTCCATTTTTCTGCGACTTACCTATTAGGGTAACGGTGCTACCATGGCATTTGTGAGAAAACTGTGTCCCCTTATTGTGATAGCAAATGCTGTACTCGGTGTGTTCATTTAATACTTGTTGTTTGTTGATTGATGACATAGTTCTAGTTTAATGATGATCACAACAAATTAGAGTTCCACTACAAGTTTAAGGATCTGGCAATAAAGTATTCACGTTTTTGTCTAAATGCTTATTTATCTAATTGTTGCGAGGTAGTAGATTGTGGCTATCCAAACATTGCAATTTCATTTTATTCAGGTTAAGGCACCAACTATTAATGTATAAAAAAAAATGTGGGTTGCTGAAGCTTATCAAGCACTAATGTAACATTTTGGCAGTGTAAAATGGTTGTTTTAAAGGCCTACTTTTCTGATATTTGTGTCCGTTCTTCCACAGCTTCATATTAAAAGTTCAGTAAAAGTTTCGTCATGCATTGTTCAATTTTATTTAACTATTAATTGGAATTGTTTAACTAAATTGGAAGATTTTCATTTTTTACATGTTATGTTTATTCTTCTCATATGCATCATAAAACCCCAACCTCTGTTTACAATCACATTAAATTATGCCAGGATTAATAAAAGAAGTGCATTTGCGTTTTGAATGAAATAGCTTATTGACCACAGGTACAAGTTATTTATGAAAGGAAAGAGCATGAACAAATATCCGTATGGTAAAGTATTATACAGCAACTAATAAACATCAGAAAGAGCTACACATGAATATTCTTAATAGTAGAGCAGTCAGAGCCTCCATTTACATCTATCATGGACACCAATTGGTTCCTCTTTCGACATATGGGATGGACTGCAATGATAAACCAAACTTTAGCGAGCACGAATAGACAACTAATTGACTACATTGGTGGCCTCTATAAAATATCTTGGAAGATCGTGCCGAGAAACAAGTATCGTAACCTGAAAATTGTAATCTTCAGAAGATATCTTCCGGGCGGACTTAATATGTTATTATATGTCTGAGGGCAATAATGCATATCTGCGTACTCGGTGCTACTGAGTTTGGAGGTTAACATGCATACGGGCTTACGCAGCTTCAAATATGTGTTAACTGCAGTCGAGTACAAATCAATGTATTCATTGAGATCTTTACGGAATTGATAACAAGTAAAGACTATTGAATCGCTGTTCCTGAGAATCGTGTCCGGAATATCACCAAACATATCACGTTGACAGTCACAGTTATCGATTATGTATATGTATGTAGAGAATTTAAAGGCACATCAGCCCAGTCTTGGCTATATGGTGCTAGTAAAAGGTGTTCAGATGGAAAGGTAGAAATGTATAAAATATTTATGAAGATAAATCCTTCTGAGTAAAAACAAACATGTATTCCTATCAAATAAAATATAAATGGTATAGATGTAAAAGTTCTTAACAAGTCTATAATATAACAAATAGATGGTAAAAGGGTAGAGGCCTAAAATTATAATTGTTGATATAAACCAATTTCATTTTAGAAAGCCCAAGATTTTCTGTGGTGGCACATCATCAAGAGCATCTTGATCGAATTGACACCAAGAAACTTTTGGCAACCTTTCAATAGGAGACAGCAAGGTATATCTTAAGTAAACAGAAAAAGTTCAGTCTGATAAATTGGACACCTGGTTCAATAAACTTTAAGCAAATGTATGTTTGTCACAAGAATTTCTGGTATTGCTTATATCTAACACGTTCCTTAAGGATATAATTTGTTTTTAAAATACAAATTATGCTAAATTCATGAGACTTTATGACACTTAATATTCTTGACAGATGGAAAGGTACCTAAAAAATGTAATCTGTTTTTAAAATACAAATTCTGTTGAATTCAATATTTAGATATTTAATGTCAGATGAACACTTTTTATTCATGACAGAAAGAGAGGTTCTCGGTCTCACGATTGATAATGTTTTTAAGAAACACAATTAATAAATCAAACAAGCAAATTTATAAGTTATCCCAAAGTTATCCCAAACTTAGGATATTATTCAATTAATGAAATGTATAAAACAAATTGGCCGTGTTTAGCCAGACCAATTTGGATCTCATGAATGAATGAGGTATAAGCTGTGATATATTTTCTTATCAAATAACGTTTTCATGTGTTATAGGTATTGTCTCACTCTATTATGTTCTTTAAGTTCTTTTTATTTTAACTGTTTTCATATTGTGTTTACTGGCATATTTCCGGTGTTTTACGAAACCTTGATATCCAATAAAGTTTCAAATCTCATCTTTCCACGCAATAACTCCCTCAATTAGTATTGCATTTTAACCAAACATGTAAACTTGATTTCGTCCTTATTGCAATATTACTATAATATTAACATGATATGCTTTTTTTGGCAAAGCAATCTATCCATGACAATTAATTTACCTAATGCTCTACCTTCCTCAAGAATTTGTCATTCATTGTCCATGGCACGACGTGGTCAGTGGACGGCCAAGATAGCCTATACATATAAGTGTCGACCTGATGAAATCTCGATCACATGATCATTGTTCCTTGGGGATGTTCTTGTCTTCGTTGTAGTGGTTATCGAGTGCCGATGGTATATGCCTACGCTTTCATGAAACTGGAAAAAAGTGTATATGGTACGAAGCTCATGAAACTGGAAAGAAAATGGTTACTTAATGCTTCTTTCACTAGAGAATGAGGCAAAATATTGCGTCTTATACCCAAGAGAAAGAAAATAAAACTGACCGAAATAGTTATTTGCAGTAGCAGATAAGAAGTATTGCTTTTCGTAAGAAAGAACAAGCAGAGAGTAGGTTCAGAAGTTCCCCGACCGCATCATATCTTAAAGATCTATATGAAAGTCACCAAATAGTAAATATCTTAAAATCTCTCTCAAACCCAGTTATGTATTCCTTCTATTGCAATTTATGGATTTATACTGAAAATTATGTTATAAGCCTGCAAATGTTTTGAAATGTAAGAAGCATTGAGAAGATACATATCAAATCAACAGGAGATCTGCGGATGCTTTATAATATGGACTTTTTCTTCATACATTAACACTTCTGCTGAAAGGAACTGAAATTGTAATTTTTATTTACAAGAAAATCCTCAAAAATACAGTAATACAGTACGATTTTGAAAAGAGTCATATTTTGTCTCCACAGTTATCGATGAAAAAAAGTCATTTTTTAAAGTTTATTTTAATAGAAACATGGAGGGGAAATTTGCTAAAAAAATAAACTTGAATATATACATATATATATATACATATACATATATATATATATATATATATATATATATATATATATATATATATATATATTGATAAAGCGAGCAGTTTCTGTGTAAAATGCGATATATACACAAACTTATGTCACAATACCAGATCATGCTGAAATTATGATATTAATGCACATATTTCAGCACACACTTCCGGATGAATAAAAATTATCGCTTTTTATTAATGATCCATCCGATTATCCGAACATACGAATATCCGTTTGAATATCCGAAGTTGATCATAAGCACAGTGATTATTGTCATCATCCTACCTTTGTCTTAAGCACAACATATTTGGTTCGCTTCTGAAAAGCAAAAGCACTTGTGAATAAGAGTTTTTAACCAGTTGGACGGCAGAGTTGTTTCATTTGACGGGGCAGGTCCATTGGCGTCATCCACCCATATATAAATTGGAAGATTTAAACGCATAGACTTTAAAAAGAACATTTTACATGCCTGAGTTACAACGAGTGCAAAGAGCGACGACGACACCCACAATATTGAAAGCATACCTGATCACAGAACACGCAAAGTGGGAAAACTTTATATCAAAAAGCGAAAGTACCGAAAAGTGATCCATCTAGGTTCAATGCTCTGATTGCGCTGAACGTCTCAATTTACAATTTCAATATCATCAATTATGAAAAGAAAAATACATGAAAATGACATTGCACCTCGTATCTCCTCACGCTGCTTATCATCACTACAGGAGCCAGAGAAACAAAAGCAACAACAACAACAGCAACAACACTGTAGAGAAGTTGTTTTAAAAAATAAATGTATCTTTTTACGTCAGATCGCTGTGGTGTATTGTGTGATTAACGCTGCTCCCAAAAACGTAAAATTGCAGCAAGAGTATACGCAATTGTGGACGATTTTACTGAGCAGTTGTATTGGCTATCTTTTTCACAAATAGCCTTTGAAATATACCTATAGTCCAACCATCACACGAGAAACAAAGACAGTGACAGCAGCCTCTTGTATCAGTTGAAAAGTAATCGTTTCAAACTAGTATACTCCTCGGAGACGACAAAAATTGAAATATGAATAATCAATTTTGTTTGACTATACCGATATTTCTTTGCACGTCTTTTCACCAACACATTGCGTTGTGTCATGACGAAACTTACCTCAAGCCATACAACTGGACCACGAAACCTAATTAGGAAGTCGCTTTGGTAGAAATCATTCATCCTACTCAGGAGTTGAATATCTATGGAAAACAAATCCCTTTCGTCGTAGAAATACTAGAGAAAGCAGTACCAGAACAGTTTAAAAATACAATCTGCAGCCAATGCCCAATTTAATTTGTATAAAATGAACATTCCTGAAGGATATTAATTTAATGTTCGACATCACCTCTATACCATTTAGAAAAATTTCAACGATCCATTTTGCGACGTCCTCACCAAAACCAAAAGACCTGTGAGTATCGACTACCACGCACCACCTTATCGTCTACTTATGGATTGTCTCGAATGCTGTCCATCGTATTTTGTTCACGTTTGCTTGCTATTTTGGGCGCAGAGATGAACTTAGATCTTTACTCCAATGACATCGACAACAACAACAGCTTTCTCAACTATTTTCGATACCCCATTAAACTGAATGAGGGACTTGATTTGATGTTTGCGTACTCCGATGTAATAGAAAGCAACCTGGTGGGAATCACTTTGGATCCGTTGCTGAGAATCAGACCCTTTTAAGGTGGATTCTAACAGTGATGACTAAGAAGGAGGAAGCACATATCACCTTCACAGAGAATGTGTTCATTCCAGCTGTCTGCAAGTCGGTAAATCTTATTTTGGCAGTCTAACTATTATTATGAATGGAGATCTTGAACAAAATATTGTATTCTACAAAGGAAAAGGCACATTGCAACTTCATTTTTGAAAGCGATTCTCGAGTGAGTTGTATATCATATATCCCGTATAAAGAATAATATTTCGACAACAAGGACATGGTTTGGAGAGTATGTTCAGATTGTTCTTTCGTACTGTCGCACGGATTGTGAACCCATTGTTCACCAAGGACTTCATTTTTTGAAGCGTCATGTCCTATGGCAAGGAAAGCAACTCATTCAAAACGTTATGGTCGACAAACATAATCCCAAAAGAGCTCTACTGAGTGCTGATAAAAACTCTATCGACCTCTATAAAATCACACCACACATCTGTCAAAACAGCAGCTTTCAGCAGCAAGACCAGACAGGGGGAGACATGGAAAAACATTAGCACTCCACTGCAAGAAAAGAGATACAGAACAGTAAGAGACTTGGACATATGTTATCACTGAATTAAAAATTCAAAAGTAATGCATCAAGATTTTTGCGAAAGATTCAAATAAGGAAATGGATCTGTTTGCCATGCAACCCATAATGATGATGATACACGAATTGCAATGTCAGCTCACATCGGATTTGAAATCAAAGGAAAATCCGAGGACTACATTAATCTGAATAACATTTACTTGCACCGGAAAGTGAAAGTCATCAAGATTGAAAATACGAATCAAGACGCAGATGTCAGAGTGGCTTCTGTAAACAATTGTATGCATCCGTTATACAGGGAAGTTTGGACTTTTACCTGAACAGGAAACTAATCAGCCGCAACATGGATGCTTATCCATACCGAGTCAGCCTCGGGAATCTACTCACGTATGGACATGAAGTAACAAACACACTTAATGAAACAATGTCACAGTTTAGATATGATGAATGGTTTGCACATGGATATACGGTTGCAAGACAAGTGTTTGTGGAACGGAACAGGTGTGCGTCTCAGGTTGGATTGAAGTGGCACCGTTTCTCTTTTTATGGTTAATGCTAAAGCTTTCAAAGCCAACATCGAAGAAACCAGACTATATATGGGACGTGATTAGGAAACGAGATCAGTCAGACTCTGAACAGAAACAATGTCAAGTATCCCAAAACTGAACTCCCCTTTTCTTCATCGGTTTTGTGTGTAGGTTTGGGTGTTTGTTTTAATGACGTTTGTTGGTCTGTCAGAAAATAAGTTAGTCCTTATTACTCTACCCCATATTTTACATCCACCATAACACATAAGTCTGTATGTGTGAGCGCTGATTTGTTAGAATGTGTGTTGGACAGTAAAACCTTGTATTGGTCAGTATGACTATGTGTTAGATATGGTAACCTGTTCCCTCCTGCCCCTTAACTGTTTGTCTACATTTATATGTGTTTGTCTTTACGAACGTGTTCTATCCTAAAGTTAAATTCCCATAAGGCCCATATTGCAATTGTCGTAATGTTATATTCCAAAAAGCCTATTAGAGCCGTTTTGGCCCTTATCTCCCTCTATAATAACTGATCTGGCTCTGATCAATATTAGAGAATTGCATCATTTTTGGAGACCTCAACATGGACACCAAAATGCATAGTTAGTATTTCTTCTCGCACGCGACACTCTCAGACAAAAAGTAAAGAGCCCAGCCAACTTTCAATGGAAAATACTCGACTTTATCATTGCTTTTTCCTTATATGTCATATAGGCAACATCTCCGCTCTCCTGCACAGATCACGACGTTGACAGGATAGCTGAGCCAATGCCACTCACAGTCCCCTATTGGTATGTCCCATATTAACAAATAATACTCGCGTTCTTTAAAGGAATGATCTAAACAAAATCGACCACTTGAAATCCTACATTTATTAATCACATACTTTTACATTCTTACCATTAGTGTTTTCTTTTACCAATGTATCTTAACACATTTAATATATGGACATCTCTCCTAACCCCTCCCTCAATAAAATTACATCACTTCTTTTTACTGGCGACATAAATTCCTGGAGTTGTATTTATTAAACGTAAATACTATTGGGGCGATTTGAGGCACAAAAGGAGAGAACCATTCCGTCATATTAGATTATCTGACTGGAAGACCTAGCCCTACAGCCAGAATCACGCATCTAAGCTTTCAAGTGCAGTAGCAAGAAGGATTTGAGTGAGCGGAATGAGAATAATAAGATTATTATTTATTTCTTTGATAATTAGCGGAAATACAGAGAAGAACATACTGAATAACCTTTAGCTGCCGTGACTAAACTTGCTATGCATTTTTGTAAGTATCCCACTGGACGAAAGTCGCTTAATAATGGGTAGGAATATAAGTGCAATTATGAGACGAGATAATTGCGGGTTGACGCAGTGCATGGAACTCTAATGATTCTATTCTGGAATAGATGATATTCATGTCCGAACGAAATGGTGCCAATAAAATCTCGATAAAAGTCTGCTTGTGTCGACAGTATGATCAATTCACCTATCCATTACTTTCACGGAACATGTTTAACGCACACTCTAAATCATGTGGACAATATTTTTAATTGTCTGTTCAAACAAAAGAGGAAAATATAACCCTTCTGGAGTCTGCGTGACTAAATCAATAAGCCTCCGTTTTTAAAGGACTGCTTAAATATAGTTTTGCCTGAAAATTACGGTAATTTGACAAAGACTGAATCCAGCAATACGAAACCTAAAAGTATTCTTTCATTCAGGTTATATATATATATGGGGGCGTTTTAGAAATTGAGTGTTCATAATCGAATGTCAATTATTATACAAAGCAAACTATGCAAAACTGGTGGATAGATAATAGTTTGTTTTTGTTTTTTTTTAAACTGGCGAATTATGTGTTTTGCTCAACTGAAGAAAATAGTTTGGTATCAGATACCCCAATGAAAGAATCTGAATTGTTCTGATAAAATCTCCCCATCCATTTAAAAGATAGAAAGAACGTACAATATTACACTTATAGACACAGAACCTGGCTGCAATAAACATTGGCACATTTTCTATTTTTCCCAAAAGTAATCAAGTATATTTCTTGCAAAGTGCTTATGCCGCAATGATCAAGTGTTGTCCTATGCATGCAGAGATATAATCTAAACAAAACCAATTATGTTTAATATTATGCCAATACAAAGAAATTACACCGCGGGGAATTTTAGCCACGTTTATGAAAAAGTCACGGTTAGATGCGCGAAGAGATAAAGATCACTTAAACGAAAACTGTTTATTATATTTTTTCGCATGAGATAAAGACATAAAATATATTCAAAGAAAATTATTTTGATAATATAATATTTAGGCAGCAGCCGGTAGTTGACACTCTAAAAATTACGTTTTAATTGACGAGGTTTCATTAATCTACAGCTAGTTACAATTATTTGGTTCCATCTTGTCAAAACACTTGATTTGCTAACTACTAGTGAGATATATGCTTTGACATTAGATAATATCTGTAAGACACTTTCTTTGATTGCTTATGAACAGGTCGTTGAAGATGGGTTAAGATTTATTTTAACCTATCCATTATCACATGATGCATAAGATAAGAAGCGGCTATACAGAACAATCTAGTGACAAAGAAACAATAAGGGGATGAATGTCGTCACGTTGGTTTGAAAGTTCATGCCTTTGCCTTTGTTCTAAATTCCTTCCCAAACATAGGACAGAGATTTACACTTACCACTTCTTTCAAGACGTTAAAGTCACCGTTGCATACCCCGGGATAAAATTGAGATACATATATGATGAAATGAAGCATGTCACAAAATTTTTCTTTCTTTTCATTTCTTTTTTTGTATTTTTGTTGTTGTTGTTGTTGTTGTTGTTTGTTGCTTAAGGTTTTATTGACATAAAGATAGATGATACATACATGTGATATATATATATATATATATATATATATATATATATATATATATATATATATATATATAAGTACAATATTTCGTCATTTTAAGATGGTAGAAAAGAAGCTAAGAAACAAATGAGAGAAAATGGAGAATAGTAAAAGAAATATTGTTTACATATATATTTTAAAGAGAACATATCAATATATACATATATATATATGTATGTATATATATACATATATATATATGGAAAGTATTAGCGCTTCTACAAAACAAATATGAGAGTATGCATATATCGGCATACTCATTCACTAAAACATACATGCGTATATGCACTTTCACATATATACATCACCCCCATATACACACATATATATCAGATATATACATATGTATACCCATGCACACAGATATATTTCCAATAACATAGTTTAGGACTCTATTTAACCGTTTGTACAATAGCCATCTATTGTCAAACTTTACCCATTTACAGTTTATATACGCACTATATGTTTCTATATTAAAGTTACAAGCAACAATCGTTTTGAACTGAGACAAACTTGACCTGTGTCTATTAAATCTAAATTTACAAATAAATTGTTTTGCATATATAATTATCAGATTAATTATATCATCAGCATGAGTTATGACTTTAATTCCAAAAATAATATTTATGTTTGTGAATTCCAAATTATTTTATGACTACATTTACTTTTTATCCATTGTAAAATATCATTTATGAAAATCTTAGTTGTGTGGCAATAAAGATATGAGAAGGTGTAACGTACCAAAAGAGCGGAGCTCGTTTGGGATAATTCTGATTCTTTTGAGAAATGTATTCGTAGTCAAACTTCTATGCAATATTTTCAGCTGCAACCATCTCAGATTTGGACATTATTAAATTATATATGGTAACAAGAAAACTTTCTACCAGTCGTCATTTTCTAAATTGCCGAATTCAAAATTTTATTTTCTTCTAGAAGTTGATGCTTCATTGTTTCCAATCAGTTTTTCATATATACCTCTACATTCTTTTTATTTCTTATAATGGTATACACAGCAAAGTTTATAAAAGGCAGTTGCAGATTTGAATCGTAATTGATGCTAAATTTATTTTTATTTGACTTTATAGCTGCAAGTATGCCTTGAAAATCTATCAAATTAATGTTAACAGAAAATCTTTTTTTAAAACTATCAAAACTTACCAGGAATCATCCTCAGTAATAAAATCATTCACAAATCTAAAGCTTTCTAAAAACATGTTTTGTAATACACACGTTTTCCATCCATTGTGATACAATGATTAAACCATAGTTGTGTTTCTAAAAAATATTCAACTGTGACCATTTTGAATGATCTAGTTAGCTTCAAAGAAATCTAGCCAAAGAGGATTAATATTCTTTTTCAGAGAGTTAAGAAAATATGTTCCAAATAAAAAGAAATTATCAATATTTGATACTGAAAATTGTAGCAAACTTTTCGATTTAGATTCATCAGACAATATTCTTCTAAGCCATTCACCAATTTCAATATATCAATCATATTTAATACCCGCTCATGATAATCCTTCACGGAAATATTTATTTTGATTTTGTCCCTTGACCCATGCCATACAGTCTTGTAAAAGAGTGTATTTAGTTCGCTAAGAATCTGTTTGGATGGATTTGGTAATGATAACACAAGATTAATTTTAGATATAGCTAAACGTGTGATCACAGTTATCCTTACAAATGGAGTATAAAAAACTCTTATTCCACTGAATTAGCAGATTCTTAATTTCACGAAGTTTAGATGGATAATACAGAGTTGTAATGTTTTCCAAGTTAGTTGAAAACGTTATACCTAAGAAAACAAACTCAGTACAACCCGAATTAAGTTTTTATTCTGAACAGTATTTCTTCTTGCTACCTGTTCTACTTCCTATCCAAACTACCTTTGTTTTTTCAATATTTATATTAAGAGCTGAAAATTTGGAATATTGATATAAAAGATATAAAGCAGACATTAAAGATTTATCTGAACAATCAAAAGTAAGTGATGTATTGTCAGCATACTGAAAAAGAACATAGGATAAATTACCTATGTAATTCCCCTAATATTGTCATTTTTCCTTATCAGATGGACTAAAATCTCCACACACAGGATAAAAAATATATGATGCATGGGGAGAGTGGACCCCCTACCCCATATACGTCCTCTTTCAATACCAATACTATTGGAAACTTGACCATTAATAATTACAGAAGATTTGATATTTGGATTTTAATTTTTTGTAATAGAATTTCTTATCGCTTCATCCAAATTTTACAAATTAGTAAATTTACCAGCAAATGACCTTGCAAGGGAGTCAAATGCTTTTCCAAAATCAATAAAAAGAAGCAGTCTGGGAATATTGTGCTTTTTGGTGTATAACATTAAATTATATAAGTTTCTAATGTTCTCTCCAATGTATCGTTCTTTCAGAAATCCTGTTTGATCCTTATGTATCATTGTGGGAAGCACAGTTTTAATCCTGCTTGCAATACATGCAGAGGCTACATTGTATGATACATTTAGAAGTGAAATGGGTCTCCAATTTGAAATAGACTGCTTAGGTTTATCGCCTTTTGGCATACATATAATAACTCCTTTATCTGAGTAGAAGATAATTCACCAAGTTCATACCCAAAGTTAATGGCTCTAACTAGAAACTGTCCAATATCTTTCCAAAACAATTTATAAAACTCTACCGTGAATCCATCAGATCCTGGGCATTTTTCATTAGGCATTTTTTGTGCAACATTTGCAGCTTCTTTATATGTTATGGGACCATTTGAGGAATGTTTATGTAAATCGTTCAGTCTAGGGATGTCTGCGTAAATGAGTAGCATTTCAAGATCGACAGGATCAACTTAACGCTCTTTTCATAAATGTATATAAAATAGTTTTGCTTCATCAGAAATGTCTTGCTGACTGTCTGGTAAAGAACGTTTGCTTTTAAAAAGAGGTTGCATCATTTTACTTACATAATTTCTATTTTCTAACTTACAAAATTATTCAGTCACTTTCTCTCCTTCTTCAATCCATACATCCCTAGACCTAAGCCTCACTCCATGATATCTTCTAACTCTTTCTTTTTTTTATCCAGTTTTTGTACTTCACTGGCACTGTTTCTCTCTTCCAAATTTCTTATATCTGCAATTAATTGCTTTTCCTGTCGATCTTGACTTGTTTCGTTTTTAAAGATGCATATGAAATTTTTCTTCCTCTTATTTCTAAAAGAAGCGTTTCAAAGAAACGTTGATCATTTATTACACATTTAAAATCAGATAAATGTATCGTCTCAAAAGTATCTAATTGTTCACCACATACATATTGATGTTTAACTTTTAAGATAGCTTCTTTTATTCCTCTAATATATTCTGTGTCTTTTAATAATGAATTAATACATTTCCAGAATGTTTTCCTTTTAATTTCCTTCTGGAAAGCTATCTTCATTTTTACAAAATAATGATAAGTCCTATACCTTTAACATTTACATTTTTAATAATTGTAAATAAATTTTCTGAAACCAATTCTTCATCTAACATCAATAATATTTCATCTGTTTTTGGCATTGACTTAAGGAAAGTGGTCAATGAATGGCAGATGAAATTCAACCCACAAGGACGGAAGTAGTGTTATTTTCAAATAGACAAGAACCTCTTTTCCCTAAAATTAGAAATTCAAAGCAAGCTTGTAACCTTTGATGGGCATTATAGACGTCTTTGTTTTACATTCATTTATAAAGGCAAGTTTTCAAAACTAGCAGATAATATCTACATGCATGCATGAACAAATGAATGTATTAGGGAAAATTAAATACAAATTAGGTAGGAAATTCTCTTTAAAAAAAAATTCGCTATTTTATAGTTTCCAAAGACTAGAATATATTGATAATGTTTGGGACAACTGCTCTGATTAAGACTCTCTTGGACTCTGATGACTTCAAGTTAAACCCGAAATATTGTTACTTGTCTTACAAGAAGTGCATTATCTGTCGAGATGCATCATGAAACTGGCTTGCTTTCTTTGCCAAAATTAGAAAATGTTATAAACTATAATTTTCATAAAATTGAATATGGAGCGTCCTCTTAGTGTCTTTTGGAATTCATAGCAGCATTAGTCGGAGTCACAAGAAATATGAATCTGTGTGGTAGGAATAACCTTAAGGACTTACACGTAATACATGAAGTCTCACAAAATCTCGTACAAGTCACATCTGGAACGATATAGTGGACGCACTAAAAAGAGAAACAGACTATTTGATATTCAAACGGAAAATCATAACTTAGAGCATCCTTACTATTTGATCGGTGACAGGAAATTATGTATTCTCCACGCAAGGATTAGACATAATTGCAACGATTTAAACAATGACATATATGACTCATTTGAGAGACAATGCATTGTGTTCACTTTGAGAAGCAGATGAAAATGCCTACCAAATATTTTTATTTGTGGGCGTCTCTCTGAACAACGTACAAGACTGATTTATAATCTAAACCAGCTTTTATTCCTATTTCTACCAATCTCCTGTTACCTGGGTCACCAGAACTTTAGGATGAAATAAATGTAATTTTTTGGAAATATATCCAAATTTTATTCAAGATGCAAAACAATTTGAATGAAGTGTGCTAACTAATAGTAAGTAACAATCTTATTTATTTCACTTTTAATATTGAACACGTCTGTTTAGAGCACAATTTGTTCTCAACCTGCCGCAGTATAACCATATATTCTTATATCCGTATATCTACCTCTATCTGTATATCCTTATGTTCCCCATTTCTAGTTAGCCTTTGTTTCTCATCTATTTATTTTTGATTATTTTTGTTGTTTTCGCTTATTCACTGGATTCTTAATTAAGTAAACTTATATGTAGATATTAAAAAGCCGTTTACTATCATTAATGTATTTTTTTACATTTTTTACGGGCATGTCTTACATCTACGTTGTGACAATGTGCAGAATTGCCTCCCTTTGTAATACATACGGCAAAAACAACAAAGGTTTAAACCCGTTTAGATACAAAGGAAATAAAAGCTAGACTTAAAATGAATATAGAGAGGCTACATGCATTAGTGTCATATTTGCGTTTTTACTGCACGATTACAATATCATTTCCGCTTTAATTTCTGTTAATTGTTTTTTTAATTTTAAATTTGCGTTGAATGTTGTTCCCATTCTGAGTATTGAGAGACCGAGATGGTTTATATTGACAGGACTCCACTATTCTTGTTCTCAATTATTGTTTTGTGTTGTTACAAAAGTTGGAAGTGCGATTGGGCTCCTTTATTTGTTTTTGGTTTATTTTATTTTATAACCTGCTTTTCACAAAGCTAACCTGAATCTAAGACATTTGCTTTATACTATAACTAATTGTGTTTTTATCCCTTAAACAGTCAAAAGTGTTTATATTTATATATATATATATATATATATATATATATATATATATATATATATATATAAATATATGCATATATATATATATATTTATATATATATATATATATATATATATATATATATATTTCTTTTAACTAAAAAGACAGCTTTGTCCTTATGTGAATCAACATTTGTCACAGATTTCGAACTGTGAAAACTTCGCATAAACCTTTACAGATCATTGTTCCATTTAAAGGCAAATTTAGTCAAGTAACCATTTATACTTTTCCGCCAAAATATTTTTTTATTTCGCTGTGTATCGTTGTACCTTTATCTGAAAAGATTTACTTAGAAATCTAAAAGCAAGATGGGATACAACCTTTTCACATTTTAGAAATTAAAAGCGAATGCGTAATATATAATAATGTATTTCCGGTTAAAATAGACAAACTTTCTGAAATAGTTATGATATTAGCTGTCTAGGTCCACTACTATAACAACACACTGCTAAACTGAATCTGATGTAGTAATCACTTATTAAGGAAATCGAGTTATGTTTAAGTGTTCGGTTTGATATTAAATATTAACTTGGTAAACTAAGATATTTTGTTATATTTTTAAGTACAATAATATAAGATAAAAAGCTATTGTTTTTACTAAGTCTTCTGGTTCACTAGATCCGGCATTTTTTCAATGGTATTTTATTTTAATCTAGTGAGATCTATTTCCCATTGGCAGCTTTTCAGCAAAGATGTATTTTCGTAACGCACGTCTTGCCAGATGTCATTGTAATAAACTGGCAACCTTACATGTTTATTTTAGACTTTCCCTCTTGCAATTGAAACATACCGTTACCCTGCTTTTGTGCAGCAGCAATTGATGCAAGGGAATATTTTCGAGGACAATACAATTGTTACACATTAAAAAACCACATACTTATATGTTGTGTTGCGTAACTCTTAGGTAAATTATGAGATTCTCTCAACTTCGGCCATAGTGGAACTTTGAAATATTTGCACCAAGATACGTCTATGCTCATTTAAATGAAAACAAATCATACTAATGACTCAAGAAATGTGAACATTTACCGATTTATTAAATGAACTAGAATACATGTTCCTAAGTTGAGCAAAGCAAGGGGAGTCGTATCTGAGATATTTTGTTCCCAGATTACTATGTTTCCTATGCTTTAATTTAGGATGTGGGAACATGTCTCGTACGTTAACCCACATTATGTAACATGATACAAGCATTCAAGCCATGCTTCAACTGACAGTGCCTCATCATTAGTCATATGTAATTAAATTATGCAGGTGCTAAACAAGGTTGAGTTACTTATCGGAAAAGTCTTTTCAATTTCAATCTAGATAATCTCATCAAGATGCCAATTCAGGGCATGTTAATCACTTGTTCCAAAAAGTAAGTAAAATGAAGGAAAGGGTTTACAAAGGCATTTTGATAATAAAAATCTAGAACAATCTGTCAGAGGTCACGTCCTACCAATTGTTCCCGAAAGTCTGTTGAGGACATGCGAGCTCAGGTGGAGTTTAATACTACAAGAGGATTGTAGGGACCCAATCATAGCATATTCTCGTGATTAGATTACTCATCGACCTTGGAATGCAAAAATAGATACATGTAGCAACGAAATTGCAGAAAATATATTTCCCTCATCCGTCTTTTCTTTAGGAAGTAGGGTAATGTGGACCTGTACACAGATCATAACTATTATAGCAAATTATTAAGGACCTATAGATGAAGATATCGAAAACAACATGTTTGAGGCATCGGAGTTAAAAATGTTATAGTACTGACTAGTTCGAAGTTCATAACCTTAAGCAGAATAAGACTGTTGATCCATATATTATTAGAAGTACATTAATTCATAATGAATTACCTAAAAGTAAAATACAATAAAAGATCTTTGTTTTATGTTACGTCATCGGTGAAACTTATGCAAAGTTCGCTTTTCAATGTGACAAACAATTAGATCAGCAGTTGTGATCAAGTTTAAGTGTTAAAATTGAATGGATAAATGCAGGCTCATCACTTGCACGAATAAATAAAATATAAGGCCGCTATATTAGTCTTGTCTGTGACAACTGTGGCTGCACTTACTATAGTTACGACAGTATGACACCACACCTCAAGCAGCTGCGCAATAAATGGCAGCAGAAACAGCAAAGTCTTTATTGTACAATTAGTATGAGTGTCGACTGTACCAAATATTAGCAGCATAGTGATTATTGGATGGTGTCATCCTCGTGATCCCATTCCAATTCTCGTGATAATATACGGACTAAAAACTGTCTCGATCACCAACTTCAGTCAATAAAGTTTTTAAACGGGGAATTTAATGCTTTTGTTTAAGTATGATGTTTCAGAACAGTAACCGGGTTGAACGAGAGGACACGAATAAAAGGGGGTTTTCATACTATGTGTGTATTGCTCTTCCAGATAGCTTTGTCTGTGCACTATCTGTTGGAATGTGTTGTATGTCATATATTCACCGTATGGTTAACAGTGGAATCCCTATGGTATAGTGAGGATATGGAAATTTGAACAACGGTTTTACAGTTTAAATTTGCCCTTTTATGGTAAACCAGAGAAGGGGGAGAGAGTAAAGTTTACTTTTAATTATATGCACAATGATTATCGAGTCAATTTGCAAATTAAAAAATACAAATTGTATGCTGTACAGTATATGCTTCATTTTTATTTTGTTATCCAGCTTCTACATATGTTCTATATTTACTATAGCAGCAAATTCATTTCTCTGTTAAAAAATTTTTTTTTTTTTAAAAATACTCTAACTTTCTCTTGTTGGTTCATCTCTTGTGCTACATACACGTCTTTCTGCTTCAGAGTGACGTTGCTTGATTAAGGGTCTATACAACAAAATATGACAAAAAGAATATTTTCATGATAGAGTGACATATGCCACAATATGATAATACTCGTCTGCAGCACAGTCTGATGACCACTTCAAATGAGATTTATTGGCAAACTTAAATATAATTGTCTCTATATTTGTATGCGTTCCTATAGTTCGATGTCTGGAATCGCATTATAGATACAGTGGACATAGTGCAGGGATACATTGACGGGAGCGCCAAGTAACATATGGTGCCTGAAATAACGTACTTCCAATTTCAATGAATCGATCTCTAAAAAGGAGTGAAGACTTTCCATAGCTCGCCTCTCTGCTACAAATGCACATGATTGAATATGACATTACAAGTACTCAGTAACTCCGAACTCATGTAATAATCCAAGTGGTAGAATATATGTATCATGACAGTATCATCGATTGCAGTTCATACATGGATGCGAAGATTGCAAGCACCATTTTGAAATTTCATGACGAATGCAGTTTCTATGAATAAGACGATCTTTAGGAATAGGCTAATATGTATCAGAATTGCAAGCAAAAAAAAAATATAGCAAATTTTAAATGCTCAAACAGTTATTCGTCAAGGCTTTAATCATACAGAAACATAACTATTTGCTGTATACATAAAACTGACACTAATTTTAAAAAATTCAGCTTCCTTAATTTTTTAAGTTTTATCTAAAATCGCATATTAATTCAGAAACTTTGTTTGGTGAATTATATTTTAGATAATGATTTATCTGGTTGAAGAGTCACCTGAACCATCAAGTGTTCCCAGACAAAAAGGCATCAACTTTTGGAATACCGCATAAGTGTTTATTTTTGAAGAGTAACTTGAATTAATCAGAAATTTCCTGACAAAAAGGCCTTTCCTGCTGGAAGAACTTTATAGCTGTATATCTGGTTGAAGAGTCACTTGAATCACTCAGATATAAGTTGACCAAAAGCCTTTCCTGCCGAAAGAATTTTACACCTATATCTGGGAAATGCCTCTTTCCGTTCGACTTCATCAATGCGATCTAATGGTATGCAGTTTATGTTTGAATTCCTTACCAGTGGACATTAATACGGCAAGCAAATCGGCAATAAATATAATTGAAAAATAAACTGATGAATCTAGCTATGTATGTAGTATAGGATGCCAGTTGAGGGCGTAAGTGTGTGTGTGTGGGGGGGGGGGGGAGTCCTGTCTTAAAAAAGGTAAAATTATTATACTGCCAAATGGGAAATTAGCATTAGGTCGCCAGTGATTTTCCGTCAGAAATTGTAACATTGTAACACGATGAATCTGTTTTGGCGGGAATATGTAGTATTGTAATATGATGGGCCTTTTTTTTTTACCCCTAACTGAAATTATATGAGGGTGTGCAGATTATAGGGATAATAGAAATTAATATTAGACAGCCATTACAGAAATATCACTTGGGGGACAATGAGAAATTAACATTAGGCCACTATTTGTGTGGGATTATAGGGACAAGGGAAAATGTAACATTGTAACATAATGGGTCTATCTGGCCTCTAACGGAAACCGTATGTTAAAATGTCCATATGTTTAAATGAGGGGTGATTATGGGGACAAGCGGCAATTAATATATGGCCTCCATTTGTTTTAACATTGTAACATAATGGATCTATCTGGCCTCTAACCGAAATCCTATGTTAGAAGTGCCCATAGGTTGAACATGATGGGTGATTATAGGAACGAACGGAAATTAACATCAGGCGTCCATTTTCAGGTGTTTCTGGGGACAAGGGGAAATCTTATGTCAAAATGTCCATAGGCTTATCATGATGAGTCTGTATAGTGACATGGGGAACTTAACATTAGGGCACTATTTTTTATGGTTATCAGGGACAGTAGGAAATCCTATATTAAACACATGTCTATCGGATTAACATAATGGGTGTATCTGTCCCCTAACGGAAATCCTATGTTAAAAATGTCCATAGGTTTGACATAAACTTTGACTAACCAATACACATTGACCTACTATCCAATACACCCACCCATAGCATCCAATGCCCCTACACCACCTAACCCACACGCCTTTTTGACTGACCAGCACTCATAGTTACTTATCAACACAAGGCAGAGGTAGAATGTAAAGGAAATAGTATAAATATAGAATCAAAATATAATAATAAATATAGATAAAATTGAACTTATTAACTTCCCTATCCCCTTACCTTCCTATTATCTCATCACAAACAAAGTAAAACCTCTCCTCTATAATAACCTTATAGATACAATTACGATCCTCTAATCATTCTCATAATCCCTATTATTTTGACCAGTGGATTGAAAGAAAAGGAAATGCAGAATGAAGAGAGAATTAACACAGGCACTTAAGAACAGCGAACTGACTTACTTTTTACAAATACCAAAATATCAGTTATAAATTCTGTATGAAGTTCAAGAGGAAGTTTTAGAATTATGGCTATCCTAATTTTAAGATTTCCGCTAAAAATGCGACCTATTCTTCCATGAACTTGTATTTTGGTCAGTGTTACGTCAGACAAATTTTCGTTCATCAGTTTGTGGCAAATGTTACAAATGTGTCAATCTTAGCACTGACCTGACCTGTAGGAAGCTAAGATTTAATGTAAGGTTGCAGCATTTTTCTGTTTTGGTTTTCTGAAAATAGCAAAACTAATTTTCAAAACAAGCAAACTCAACTGTAAATATAATATTATGAATGAAAAGTACCCGATGAAGAAACACCCAAAGATTATAAAAGAGAGAGAGAGAGAGAGAGAGCAAGTCTACATTTTGTCTTTCAAAACCCAATTGCCCTTGTTCACAGTCCGCATAGATCTCTTTGTGTGTGTCTGTGTGTGTGTGAAACAGAGAGTGAGAGCATTTAACATGGAGCCAGTCCTTGTCTGCGAGAGAGAGAGAGAGAGAGTGATAGATACATTATAAAACGTGTGTGAATATCTTATTCATACTTGACAAAAAATTAGGACACTTATGTCTTGGAATGATAAATATTCCTTTGATTCAAATTACAATCAAATTTCAACACAAAAAACACCATCCCAAAAGTATATTGTACTGTAATGTTGTGTGTCAGTACATGTTCTACTAGAAATCGAAGGTGACTTTAATCAAGAAACTACACACGCTATTGGCTAAACCAAATATAGGAATCTAATCCTTGTAATCTCATATTATTAAATTGAATGGATACTGAATGTCTTCTCATACAGGCGATGATATCGTCTTCCAAGGGAGGTAATCCAGAGAAATCAAAATATTCCATCTTTGTCATGCTTGGTACATTTCTATGTACATTTCAACATATTCACTATCCCATATGGGTATGCTGTGATCAATGCATCATTTCGGTTCACTAACAAAATGCGACATTCATGTAAAGCTGGTATTTTCGTTAAGAAACCAATGTATTCCTTCAAAGGCTTTTTTCCGAAAATGAACCTTATCTCAGAACTTTTGAGTAAAGGTCTTATCTCTGACCACCGCCATTTTTGTGTCATTTATTACTCTAGTAGCCTCTAGTAAATTTATGAAAATGCTACCCTTTGATTTTGAAAAACTCACATGATTAAAACATGGTTTCGTATTGCATGGTAATATTGTTCAATTTCTATAACTTCGTAATATGAACCTCTCTTTTTGTAGTAAGACAATGAAAGTAGTCTAAACCCATCGACGCCCTCTAATGTTACTGTGGCGATGAGGTCTAAAATGCACCCGAAAAAATCAGAAAGAGTACGAGAGGCACTAAATATCTTTGCATGTCCGCCTTGAATTACTTTACAATTGTGACAGTGATGAAATAATGGTTCTTCAAATCGCTTGTCGCAAACACAATGAGTCACGCAAAAGTTAGTAATGTGATTTCCAGTCTTGTGAGAATATTCAAAGTAAAAAATAGGTAACATCTACACGATGGTCCTTTTTTTTTGTTCTTGTATTCATTCAATACTTTTTCGAGTTCGATGTCATATCTTGGAACATAATATTGATGATCCAACTAGACGACTTCGCCACAAAAAAGACATATGATATTCACGCACACATGCATACACACATTGTATAATGTACTTCTCTCTCTCTCTCTCTCTCTCTCTCTCTCTCTCTCTCTCTCTCTCTCTCTCTCTCTCTCTCTCTCTCTCTCTCTAATAAAAGTCTACACGTGTTAAACCTACTGCGTAATGTTAATTCATGTTAGAGACTATAAAACGGCGTAATGTTAATTCCCATTAGACCCTAGAGGGACATCTTCATGTTAAATTCCTGTTCGAGTCCAGATAACTCCCAACATGTTAAATTCCCCTTATGCTCCAGACAGACCCACACGTGTTAAACCTATTTACATTTTCAACATAGGATTTCCTTTAGAGGTCAGATACACTCATCATGCTAATCCTATGGGCAATTTTCAATATTTCCCCTTGTCCCTATAAACTATCAAAAGTAGTTCCCTTATGTTAATTTCCACTTGTCACCATTTAGACTCATCGTGATAAGCCGATGGGCATTTTTGACATAGGACTTCCCCTTGTCCAGAGAATCACACAAAAAATGGAAACCTGGTGTTCATTTCCCGTTGTCCCTATCATCACCCATCATATTCAGCCTAGGATAACATTGAATTGCCGTTCGAGGCCAGATAGACCCATTATATTACAATGTTACAGTTTGCCTTGTTCCTATAATTCCACACAAATGGTGCCCTAATGTTAATTTCTTATTGCCCCACAAGTGCCATTTCTGTAATGGCTGCCTAATGGTAATTCCCATCGCCCCTATACTCCGCAGACCGTCTTATGATTTCAGTTAGGGACCAGAAATACCTATCATGTTACAATGTTACATTTCCCTACCAAAACAGACTAATCATGTTACACTGTTACAATTTCCAACCATAAATAAATGGCGACCTAAAGTTAATTTCCTGTTTAGCACTAGAATCTTTTTATCCTTTATAAAACATGACTTTCATTATGCCTTCAAGTGGCATCCTATACTACTTATGTAGGCTCAGCATCTTGTTGGGTAATTGACAATGTGGATCCTAAATTCACAAATGCGATTTTTATTAGATAGATTGAAAATCAAAACTCTGATTTAACCTAAGGGAATTTTATTCGGGATATAGTAAATGTGCCTGAATTTTATTGCCTGCGAGCATACATCAAACATCACCATCTAATAGACGTCTTTCTGAAATAAATAGAAGCGGCAATCTGTATCGTCGACAAAGAATGTTAAAAGTCTGAATATTCATTGAGAAAAAGGAATATTTAAAAACACACTTGGATAAATAAAGGTTTTTAAATTATTAAACTTAGAAATGTAAAAAGTAATCGGAGTTGGAATAGAGGAGGTTTCCTCGAGTACCGCTTTGTTTTCTCCAAAAATAGCACTCCATCCATTTTACAGCCTTTTAAGGCGCACACAAATACTGCAGACTGGTTAGAACATGTATAAGGGGTTTTCTAACAATCAAAGATTGATCTTTATCTTAGTACAAACAGGTCCACAAATACTACCCTACCTGTTAAAAAATGACAAATGTATCGGATATCTAATAATATTTCCCTTCAAGCTCAGATTACTTCCTGTGTACCCTTCTTCTAGCACAATAAAGGATTATTTTGTTTTGCGTTATTCATATCATCAGCTTGAGAATCTGAATCTGAAACTTCTATATTAAAGTATCACGATCTTACATCAATATTAACGCCCCTTTTGTGGCAGGTGGTGAGGAAAATTATGACAAAATTAAAAAATTTTACTTTTATGTACTTTACCAGCAGATACGCATTTGTTCCTAAACTTAATCTAGCGGTTTTTTTATAATACCTTATAATGAGATATGGCTGATGCAAATATAAAGTAGAATCATTTGTTTATCGTGTGTGTCTATGTGTACTCCTGGAAGCATTTATAAAAGGTAGTTTATTTTAATTCTATTTTCTAAAGATAGCTTTTTATGCAGGTTAGGAAATGTTATAGAGATACAAAACTCGATAAGGGAAGGGACGGATGACGCATTTAAATGCTCCACCATTAAAACATCACGTAAATAGATAGTTTCTTGTAAATAGCTAATATTTATTAGTGGTTGCAGCCTTCATGTTGTCAATACTCTGCCTTTATATAGGAACAATCTATAGCTCTGTGCAATAAGATCATTACGATATTGTCAAATAGACACTTGGGCTGGAAGCAGGAAGAATACGAAAGATAGAAACATTCAAACATTGTAATTAAATCGAGTAATTTAAATGACTAATTAGAACAGGTCTATAAAGCGAACCTTGATTAAATGCTATATATACCGGCAGACAGTAATACACAAATTATATGAGAATCTTTCTATTCCAACTACGCAGGTAGGAACAATTAGAACACAATATAATATGTCCATGCATTATAAAAACATGAATCAAATAAATACAGCAGACACTTGTGTTGAGGTTACATTTGTGAAAAACCAATATCGTAAACAGAAACACTAACTCTTTAATATGTATTGCTTTTTAAAAGAAAAAACCCCCACCAGATATGAAGCCTAGACAATAAAATACGTAAGAACAAATCATGTTTCTCTTCTTTCTTGTGCCTTTATATGTTTCCAGCGAAAACAAATCCAACATATTTAAGTCAGGATACGGCAAACTTGGCCGAGTCCCCACAAAGTATTTCTGCACTTTATTTTACAACGAGAACTTGTATAAAAAGCAGGACTGTCTGTTTTTACATACACCAGTAATGTGCAGGCTCATATGGCCGATGTATGGTAATCCACACTATATATATATATATATATATATATATATATATATATGTGTATATATATATATATATATATACATATATATATATATATATATATATTTATATATATATATATATATATATAGTGGGCAAGAAAAAAGGCATATGCTTCATATAAAGGGGAAAAGTCCACCTGATTTAAAATTGCAAATGTGTCATCATAATTCCATTGAAAACCGAACGCCAAGATTATTTTTTTTAAAGAGTAAGTCCATTTAATAACAAATGTGAAGGGCCCATATGCAAATGTCAAACACGAAAACAGACACCAGATATGATGTTGTATGCATACTGTATGAATGTGATAGGAAAACAAAATAATGAATAAGCCACTTGACTCTGACTTATACCATGATATATATGTTTGAAAGATAATTAACTTACGCAAACAGATATATAGATTATAGCTCGAACATAACGAAACTTCAATCAAGTTCAATATGCCAGTCATTATAATAATATATTCGATGATGATGGTAATAACGATGAAAGGTAAATGCCTTCTGTCTTATAATCTGACAAAGTTTGATGCAATACAGCGGTCTCATAATTCATAAATGAAAAATGAGACATACCGTCGTGACTGCAAAATGAAGATGACCTCTTCAGGGAGGAATGGGCCTATACTATTGTGCCGGTATAGTTCACTTCATACTAGAGGTGGGAGTCACGATATGGAGCCCAGGTGGACCAAAAAGATTTGTCAGAGTGTTCAAGAATACCATTGACCAAATAACCAGAGAACATGAAACCCCGAACAAAGACTCTAATGTTTCCTGAGATAGTTGTGTGCAACATTAAAAGCACATTATGTATCACGTTTGGTGACCGTAAAATGAAAAATTGTTTTATTGTTGTCTGTGAAGCATAATTAGTTTCCATCTGAAATTAAGTCAATTGCGACCTGATCTGCAGACAAAGTTCAAAATATATTCCTTGACCTGTCAAACGCAATGTGTGGTTTGTAGACAAATGACACTTATATATGGTTCTGAGGCACATCTTATCTTACAAACAAATCTTTGAGCTTCTAGGATAGATAGTATACCCTGATAAAGAAATCTCCCACAACGTTAAAAATGAGATATTGACGTACTCAAATCTGTAACTTCAAGAAAGATATATACACATACATACACTCTCAACAAGAATATCTTCAGCCGTCAATGAACGCTGGCAAGGTATACGCTCTGGTCGAGGTAAAAGGGGTATGCAAGAGTCAGGTATGTGTGTACTATACGCAACGTAACTATCGTTTTCTTAAAAAAAGAGTTGGGGTTTTTTCTGCACGTTAGAAATGATTATAAAAGTCGGTAACTCAGCTTACGTATGATACTTTCGAATGCTAGACAATTTAAAATATCATAAATATAAAAAGCTTAAGCCTTTTTGTGCTTAAATCGTTTTCTTCTTACTATTAAAACTGATATTTCCATTTAAATAAATATTTTCGTTTGTGTGTTTCATACTTCTATTCGTACTGGAAACAAAAAAAATGCGATACATTGAAACTTTAATACTATTTAGTTGTATCCGAGGGGTACATTCAAAATTAGACGCGCGCACAAAATATGACATCTCGGAAAGAAGAAGGTGAAACTTAAATTTGCAAATGATACTTGTGAAGTAATACTCTTTACCACGTGACCATTTGTTGATAGAATACGTCTGCGATAGTCCACAAATATCTCCGAACAAAGTATATTCCAAATAAAGTAAGATCCGTCGAGAATTATTATATTCCATCATAACAAAGAGAATGAATGATTTCTTGACATTTTCTTTATAATGGACATCCAAGTCCATCATTTATCAAAATCAGTATCCTTTACAAATATTAAAGAAACGCCAATAGTGCAAATGACAAGATGTTTATCACAAATAACAAGTCGCAAAGCAGAATTCATTGCAATATATCAAGGCAATAATTTAATATACATGTGCAAAGGCAAATTTAGAAAATGTAGCTCGAGCCATTACCTAATTGTGTACATAATGTAAGAAACGTAGTCATTTTCTGCTTTTCTTTTAGTATCTACTTAGGTGAACAAAATCTCTTTAGAACAATACTTGCTTATTGCACTACTGGACTCTCTCTCTCTCTCTCTCTCTCTCTCTCTCTCTCTCTCTCTCTCTCTCTCTCTCTCTCTCTCTCTCTCTCTCTTGCCCCATGTTGGTATTTCTTTGAAGGAGTAACTTTGGTTAGTGACATACCTTAAGGGAAGAACTTTTGACGAATTTTGAATAATCCTGGCACTCGATAAACCTTAAAATATTTAAATTGCTCTATACCATTTTCACTACTGTCACAAATGTACGAAGAGACAATACAACTAAAAAGTTGTGGATTTAAGCTTTCTTTATTAAAAAAGAAAAGCTGCATTACAAAGAGCAAGAAACTGAAGCATGAATTTACAAAGGAAAGGATAACTACCAATATCAGTTGCGCAATCGCTTCTGATATATATGCAATGGATAAGACAAGATTTCCCAAAGAGAAAGATTCAAGAGGAGTGTTCAAGTTTTATTTTCTGTTCATCATCAAGCATTACTATACATGTTTTCTAAGTATAAGTTGAAGCAATAATCATGTTTTCGTTTGTGTGTATATTTGCATGTCTTTACCTATAACATCGTGTTGTCGATGCTTATGAATTGGAACATGACTTTCTGCATCACTTTGACTTGACCATTATTTACCGTAATTAGGGAATGAAAACGCCTCTGTTGTTTAAATCACAATAAAATATGTAGACCAACAATACTTTTTCTCTAATAAATCCAGTTACTTTTGATTTTACAAAATAATTGAGCGCTTCCACCTTTAAGAGATTAATGTATATACAGTTCGTACTAACCTTTTTCAAAGAAATATCTCCGGCGATGTCCGAGTGCAGGGATCTTTTGCAAACGGAGACAATTAATTTGTTTCCTCTTTTTATTAGAAGATTAAGGTAACTGATGGAAGACGTACAACATTTACAAAGCTAACATGAATAATACCAAACGCAACTTTGATGATGCTTTCACCATACATTATCTCCAGCATTAAGAACAACGTGACCAAAAGAATGTGCTACTTACCTCCTCCCTGATAAATAATATTCAATCTACAAAATACGTGTAGACAAAGAAACACTTGGGAAATTACAAGATATATATCAGCTGTAAACTGTATTTGACTCCCCTTGTAGAGTTATTATGTAAATAACACCTTACGTCCAATTCGTTAAGGATATATTATTTAAATAGTTTTTGTATATTTCAGCAGCGACCGGAAGTTGAAGCACTAAAATAAATGAACGGACTCAGTACGCCTCGCCAAATTAAGTAACGTAGCGGAGACTATTCCATTTCCTGTCTGTGCTTTCTAATTTGCAACATCACACCATGCATCCGCCTGAGGACACACGTGACAACAGAGGTTACTTTGCAATTTTGCTCTAGAGACTAAAATATGTATCGAATCGGAACATGTACTTCCAAATTGATAATTTTGGAGAAACACAATAGAAGGATGGCTGCAAACTATTATATGATTCCTGTTTATTATAATATTTAATATAAAAATGCAGTGACAAATATATTATCTAGATTTCTTTTAGTTAATCACACAATCTTAAACAATTATATTAAAATACTATCACATCATCTTATTTCCTCTAATTCTTCAGAAGATGCCATACATTTGAAGATGTCCCAAAACTCCCATACAAAATGAAGTCCAATTAGTTTCTACATATCCATGTTACGGGAACAAATTCAATTCTCAAAATTCTCTTTCTCCAGGATCCAACGCATGTCTCCATAACTTCTCGATAATATATATGATCACCTATATAAAATGCCTATACCCTACCGACATCGCTAGAGGCCAGGGCATAACTGATTTCTTTCTAATCAGTAAGAATAAAAAGCTATTTGTTTTCAATACACACTGCAATTGTCCAGACTTACAAACATGCATGAAAACAACACCTGTTGACTTTTAGTACCGCCAGTTAAAATATTTTCGTGATAATTCAATTTTCATACTTGTAACACAAGAAAACCACTACCATGGTTATCCAGAGAGCTTAATGTTTTACATATGTCTCACGAAAATGTTGCTTTTTTGTCTTCTTTCTTTATCGATGATATGTATATAATTCGTCTGAACACAAGGAAAACGTTTTTATTAGGTTACTGTTGTTTAACTTGTACAAGATGCACTGAATGTTATGTATGCAATTTCCCATCTGATAGAAATCGGTGTAAAAGACTGCATCCACAACCAGTGATGCTTGGAACATTTTGTACATGAACTGCAATTACGCAATATTTAATAAATAATTTTTAATATCGAGCAAAGGGCATCGCAAATGCTACTTGCTGAAAAATGTTTGGATATTTTATCAGCGTTATTTGCTATGTCATAAACAATGCACGTTTATGTCATTAAGACAACGTAGAAGTTAAATTAACAATCTTCATATCTATACAACTGACCTCTCTGAAATTTATTTCAAATATGACAGAAAACGCCCACAATTAACTGCAAATGTTTGTGCAACAGATATCACGTCCGTGCAGAACTTTATTATTACGTCTCTCCGGGGAACATATAAAGGTGACCAAGCAAAACAGTGTAATTTACTTCGAAGTTGTCAGAAAATGTGTGAATACGCAACAAAACGTTTAGCCATCAACATGATTATCGGAAATTTGTACAGTGCGACAAAACAAGAGATGGTTTCCAGCCCATTATCTAATCCCTCTCGGAGATCGTCTCGATCCATATATTTTGTGCAGTCAACACGACATATCCTTGACTTTAAATATCACCAAAGGAACGCCATATGGTGACATCCTTTTTATAATGACCATATCTTTTCAAGCAAGGAAAGTATTGTCAGTATCACTGCTGAGATTCATTTGAAAATCAATTACTGTATTTTTTTTTTTTTTTGTGTGTGGATACAAACCACAAATGTCAATATCCACAATAACCGTTATCCTTCTGTGGAAATTACAAAAAAAAAACCTTCCCGAATACGTGAAATTCAGTACCGGCAGCCAGAACATTTTGGGCAAAATCACGAAAATTTACATCCACGTAAATAATACATTTACAGTACTTTGTTTTCTTTGTTGTTTGTCCTTCGAGTTCCACGATGACCATTACATCACTAACTATTTGGTTTCTGTGAGTACGCGAGCTGCTGATCAGGCCAATTATCATCTGAACTGTACGTGACACACTTGACAGGAGATGCCGCTTGGGTGTACTTGATCAATTGAGGACGTGTTGCAGTTCTGAGATGTACGCTGCTCGCGCTGCAATTCTCATCTGTTCAAAGTCTGTAGCTCCAGCATGAATGAGACTGCGCCAGGTGAAGCGGTCCTGTGCGAAATCTTCCCAAGACTCAGGGTCAATGTTGAAGTGCTTCAAGGGTGACTTGCGAGAATCTTTGATAAGTTTCTTCCGACCACTCAGAGATCGCTTTCCCTCCTCCAGCTCGCCGTAGAATATCTTCTTTGGTAGACGATCTTCTCACATCCTGGTGACGTGGCCTGCCCATCTCAACTGTGATTTCATCAGCAGTGTGGATTCTTGGAATGTCTGTCTGTGTGAGAACCTCAGTGACTAGGACCATGTCCTACCATCTTATCCTCGTCAATTTCCTCTGGCAGTCCATGTGAAAATGGTTCAGGTTCTTGGAATGGCATCTGTACACCGTCCATGTTTCGCAAGCATACAGCAGGGTCGGCAACAAAATGGCTTTGTAGACCTTAAGTTTTATTTGTG